>CM053622.1:446714206-446736423 GCA_028646595.1 Phalanger gymnotis
CTCCTGCTCTGATCAGCCACTTAATTCCTCCCACCAGGTGGGCCTGGGGCCAGAAGCAACTGCAGCTGAATTTCTAAAGCTGCCCCCCTCCATTGCCTCAGGGGTGGTAGTCGAACCGCAAACTCCGTCCCGTCCCGCAGCTTTTCCCACTAACCTTCTGTGTTGTCTTTGCTGTCTGTGGGTTGTGAGGCCTGGTACATGCCACAGCTCAGTAATTCAGCATGCTAGGGCACTCTCGGTTCCACTCCTGGTCTCGTGGGTCCAAGGTCTGCCGCGCCGTGCCTTGCGCACTGGGCTCTGCTTGGCTCAGCTCCGCTCCCCTCAGCTGGGGGCTGGGAGTTCCGTTGGAGACAGACCTTACCCCGAGACCATCCAGGCTGTCCTGGGCTGGAGCCCTGCTTCCCTCTGCCACTTTGTGGGTTCTGCAGTTCTAGAATTAGTTCAGAGCCATTTTTTTATAGGTTTTTGGAGGGACTTGGTGGGGAGCTCACGCCAGTTACTGCTTTCCAGTCGCCATCTTGGCTCCGCCCCCCACTTCCTTCTTTACATAGCTGTCAAAATCATCTTAATGCTTTATAATTTTGATTAATAATCTTAATTAGTAATCTTAATATAGGTTTAACTTGTATCAATCCTCTCCCCCAACTATGCTTCCCAGTTACTTCGAGTATAAAATTCCAACAGTATCCGTTTAAAATCCATCACAGCCCAACTCAAGCTTCCCTTTCTAGCCTATTTATCATTATTTTCCTTTATAAACTCTATATTCCAGGGAAACTGGAATATAGCTTTTCACCAAACTCATGATGGCATGTTATTATGCTATCCCTACTCTTTGCAGATTCATGCAAATCATTCCCAATGCTTAGAATTTACTCTCACTTTATCTCTAATTTTCATAATCCTGGTCCATCTTAGTTGTTTCTCTCTCTCTCTCTCTCTCTCTCTCTCTCTCTCTCTCTCTCTCTCTCTGTTTAGTTGTATCAGCCATGTTCAACTCTTTATGACTCCCTTTGGGATTTTCTTGGCAAAGATACTATAGTGGTTTGCCATGCTTCTCCAGCTCATTTTACCAACAAGGAAACTGAGGTAAACAGGGTTAAGTGACTTGCCCAGGGTTACACAGCTAGTAAGCGTCTGAGGCTGACCCCAGGCCCAGCTCTACCCACTGAGCCATCTAGTTGTTCTGGACCTCAGTTTAGGTGCTATTGAAACATCTCTGATAACCTACAGTTGGATAAGGTCTCCCCCTCTTCCTTTTTTTCCCAGAGCACTCAGAATTCTCAGAGAGAAAATATGGTCCAATGGAAAGAGTTTACTTGATTTTGGAGTTAGAGGACGTGGGTTCAAATCCCTCCTCTGTTATTTACTGCACGCGTGACCCTGGGTAAGTCATTGAACCTTAGGTAGTGTTCAGCTGATCAGCTGATGTTAAATGGAAATCTCCCAGTTATTACTATTGTGAAACTGCTTTATGTTCTGATGCAGTTTAAATATTAGTAATAATAATAGAATTTATATCATACCTTAAAGCTTACTGAAATGCTATCTATTTATCTGTCTGTCTATCTATCTATCTATCTATCTATCTATCTATCTATCTATCTATCTATCTGTCTATCTATCAGCTACTGAATTGCTCCTGACTCCAAATCCAACACTGTTTCTGGTGGACTACGTACCCATCTAGCCTTCCAACTTCTTGGTAACTGTAATTATGTGTTTTTACTGCATTTACTCCTAATAGTTTCATTAATGTTTGCATGAATTCTTTTATTGTTAGCATTTGTTTTTTACACGTGTGAGTAGGGATAAATTACCTGTCCATCATATTGCATATTGTATAACTTCTCTGGGATTCAGTTTCTTTCTCTGTAAAATGAGGATACTGGACTAAAGGAATGCTTTATTTCTTTCCCCCTTCGGGGGAATCCTAGTGCTGTTAGCCACGATTGGCATCAACCCTGAGACACTAGGGTAGAGGTTTGTTAATGAGCCAGTGAATATGAAGAAAAGGGAGCTCTCTCATTAGGGACCAGGCTCCAAAGAACTGAACCTAGTCCAACTTCATTTCTGTGCATCCTATGGAGAGGGGGGACTGCCTTAGTTCTCATGAGCTCAGCTGAGTGGTTTTTCAGTTCTGGAAAAGTGTTCAACAAGTCACCTGGCTTCCAGCCTGGGTGTTTTAAAGCTACAAGAATAGGTATAGGAATCAGAAAGATGAAACAGGCAAGCTTCACTACATGTTCTCAAAGAAACCTGAAGTGGTGAGACCATGCTGAAGAGGGGAGCTGGCTCATTGACAGTAATGAAAACAGAGCCTCTCTCTATGACAGATGGAGCAGGGAGTTTCCTAGAGAGGTATTTCCACTGCAACTCAAGAAAGACCTTCCTCTTGATTGGCTTTGATTTGGGAATTATAACCCTGTTATCTATTTCCTTTCCCTTTCTTCCCTAGGAAGCTATGGGAAAGACTGTTGGTTTATGAGGACTTTCAAAAAGATTTTATGGCCTAGGTCTTCTTGTTCAATTTGTTTCAACGAAGGAACATTTATTTCCAAGGTATAACAAATATACAAACATTACTCCACTCCCAACAGCTGAGGGCATGATCCCTTTATATGCCCCCTCTCTAGGCTTTAGGAAGAGGAGGAAGATTAAGTTCTCAGTTTAACTCAGTGCCTGTATAGCATGGTCCCAAATTCCAAGTTGAAAACCCCTCCTGGCCTTGCCTACTGGCTCTCCGTCTTTTTTGGGCTGCTCTGCTAGGTTGACAGCAACATCTGACTTAGGATCTTGGCTCCAAGGTCGCCCACTGTAGCTGCTTCTAGAACTAAAAGGTCAAACAAAACAGATCAGAACCCCAAACCTGGTTCTTGAAGCCACAGGACCTAACATGAGGAGAGGGGAGAAAGGTGAACCTTTGCCCCACACTCACTTTAGTGCATGGTGTCCTACCTGTGGCTGAATGAGACTTTCACCTCTGGACTTATCTTGAAAGATATCCAATTGTATAGTTTTAAAGATGCAGCCTATTACTGGCTATGCTGGATGGAAGTTTGATCTAAAAATGTACTTCCCTTATTTAACATTAAACTATATCAGAATTAAGAGCAATGGCTGAAAGTTGCAAAGAGACAAATTTAGTCTAGATGTCAAGAAAAACTGCCAATCAATCAGAGGTATTGGAAAAAAAAAGAAGTAAGGTGGTCTACCTCCAGAGGTGGTGGGATTCATTCTCATTGGAAATCTTCAATAAAAGGTTAGATGACCACTTGTCAAATGTGTCAGGGGAAAAAAAGTATTAATGTTTTACCCTGTGTTTTAGCTACAAATCTGTCAGAATTTTATTTAAGTTGACATTAATACGTATCCAGGCCATTTCTAGCTTGGAGATATGTCCAAACTGGCACTTTTGGACATGACTTGCAAGATGATTTTTGGTAATCTTTACAGGAATCTTGAAGAAGAAAAATCACAATGTATAAAAGTACAATTTGGGTTAACATTTCAGAGTAGTTAAGTAACAAAGTCACTATCCCATTTCTCCTGGACCATGCCTCAGGAAGAGTCAATAGGAATCCTCCCAGAGATAATGTCAAGAATTGAGAATCTTCTCTGAATTGGAAGCTGTAAGGGAGATTCGCTTGTAATGGAAGAAGGCACTTCCCTTGGTTTGGACCTAGCTCAATCATGTAAATTGTGTTTGTCTTTCTTTTTTGAAGAGGACCATGACAGAAAAATGATGACATGACTTGCAGTTGACTTTGATTTGAGTGAGGGAGGGCTGTGCAAGGTTGCCAGCCTTACTTTCTCCTCCAGAGCTATCTGGATCCAGTGACCAGATATTCATCCGGATGACTGGAGATGACCCAGAATCCATTGGGAGACCCTGGCCCTTTTAGGCTAAGGCCTTTTCTGTTTCTCACTTTGAGTGAAGTAATGCCCATTCAGTGACTAGGCCTCTTTAAGAGGTGAGTCATGGGATGGGCCCTTTAATTAGACAAAAGAAATTAAAAAGAATTGAACTTGGAGGGGAAGACCCTCAGGGTTGCCCCTCAAAACAGAAACAGTTACCATTGACATTCACTCTGATCCAGGAGGGCTCAAAATATAGCCATTAAGTGGAGCTCAGATCATGTAAATTACAATTTATCCAAAGGTTGGTTTCCATCATAAATCTTTTCTTCCTTATGAAAGGCCTTTTAATCCCACCTTTCAAAGGGACTTTTCCCACATGTTTAGAAAGGGCATTAGGAAAAAGTATTATTTCTTAATATTTTCATTTTTACTGAAAAGAAGGTTTTTAATATGCTTCCTCAGATTTGTTTAAATGGGAATTTTTTTTTCAGGTATGTTGTGCTATGTAGCTACTGAGGAGGAATGAAAGTGACTTTGTTACACAACTGTTCTGAAATTTTAATCTGAAATTCTATGATTCAATGAACTAGAACAGGGCTGTCCAACCTTAGGTTATCTTAGGGCCACATTAAAATAAAATAATCATTCGAGGGCTGCACCCAGAATAAAAAATACAGTACGCTAATAGTTAATTTGTACCTTTACCTTAGTTAGGTTTAGTAAACACTATAGTACTTTTAAAAGTTTTTATTGAAATAATAGACAATATATTTTGATTTGCCATGTTAGTGAGAGCTCTGTGGTAGCCTGGCTTCTTTTACTAAAGCATTTATGTCAATTTCTATGCTTGTAGAAAACACAGGTGAGCCGCATAAAATTGTACTGCATGAGACCGCAGGCCGTATTTTGGACAGCCCTGAACTAGTATAAAGCATGGCAATGTCTTAAGATCAGGGGTGGGGAACCTCAAGGCCACATGTGGCCCTCTGGGTCCTCAAGTTCAGCCCTTTGACTGAGTCCAAGTTTTATAGAACAAATCCTTTTATTAAGGGGACTTGTTCTGTGAAATTTGGGCTTAGTCAAAGGGCCATACTTGAGGACCTAGAAGGCCATATGCAGCCTTGGGGCCATAGGTTCCCCACCCCTGTCCTAGGTGGAATAAGTCCTCTCCCTACCACACACACATTTATTTCAGAGCTGGGTTTGTGATACCTGTTTCTCAGAAAAAGGCCGGTAGTTGAATAGGGATAGAAACTAAAATACTTCCTTAAAGGAAGATCACCTTATTAAAAGTTTGATTGCTGGTCTGTACTGTGGGTGTGTTGGTATAGAGGAAGTTTTTGTTCTTACCATTGTGTATAAAATCTCTACTTTTGAAAGAAAAAAGTCACTTCTGTTTTAAATAGAATTAAATTTTAATATTTATAACATAAATATTATATGGAATAGAATATATTATAATTATGATATACAATACAATATAATTATATATAATATATGAATATACAGTATATAATTACATTATGTATTATAATTATATGATAATATAATATTTTATATAGAATGTAATATATAGAATAAATATATAATATTTATAATATAATTAAACAATGTAATCTTTATCATATAATGCTAAAATTTTTTAAAAGCTCAAGTTTTAAATTAAAACCTTTATGTGATTAATTGTTACCTGCTCAGTCTAGGCTAAGCCCTACCATGCTTCACTTCAGGAATCCGCTTACTCTCCTTACCACCCACTTTCCAGTCCTTGAACCATAATCAAATCAACCCTGCCATAGCTCCTGGAAGGGGTTTGTCAATCTATTCCCCATCGTAGCAGTCTTTCAAAGCAAAATCCTCCTCACGGGAAATCCGTCCACTTTACATGGCGTCACTCCTTTTAGAATGTAAGTTCTATGAGGGCAAAGATTCCTTTTGTCTTTGTATTTACAAGCCCATACCTCAGCAAAATGCTTGGCACATAGTAAGTGATTCATAAATGCTTTTTCATTCTTTCATTTATTTGTCTTTCCCATGGTTCTTAAAAACAGTCTTGTGAAAACATAATTAAGAGACTCACACTAATATACGTTATGGTAGTGAATCAAACCCAAAGCCAGAGTGGTCCTCTTTAAAGGGCACTCCTTTGAAGTGTTGGAGAGTTGTCCTTAATAGGTTTTGAGAAAAGGGAAAAGCTCAGAGTGGAGTTTTCTGGTCCTAAACAAACTTATTTCTGAAAGTGATTTATAATGAATTGCTGTATTCTGTATCTGAAGTAAGAGCTTTCTTATTTCTAATTGAAAACAAACCCACACTTGGAATTCTCCCTGGGCAAGATAGCCAGCCAACCTGGGGGAATATGAATTGCCACTACTAATGGGTGCACTCTGGGCTCAGATTCACTTCCAAAATGACTCTGAAAGGAGCAATGTATTGCAGTAGTAGATAAATTATGTTAAGAGTACTTTAGTATGCACAAACCCCCCAAAACAAAACCACTAACCCCTCAGGAACATAATGACATCATTGCCATCCTGTAAATAAGGAAGCCTTATTCAGTGGCTTTACTCAGGAAAATTCATTCCAAAACTAACATTGGCTAACCCAGATAAGGCAAGATTACTAAAACATTTAAAGACCCCATTTTTGTATTGTAAAATTCTTATCCCCTAGGTAATAAAATTAATATCATAGCTTATAAATAGATTAGTAGTCAGAGCAAAGAAACACAATTCTCAGAAGAATTGCAAATTATTAAGAACCAAAGAAGGCTCCAGATCATTAAAAATAAGAGAAATGTAGATCTAAACAACCCTGAAGTTTCACCTCATACCTGGTAAATTCACAAAGACAACAAAAGATGGAAATAAAATTATAAATAATATATAGCTTACATTTATATAGAAGTCTATAGTTAATGTCCTTTGACACATTACAATTATTCCTTCCCCATCACGACTTTACCCACTGCAGTTTCAATATATCCCAGGTCAACATCAGATATTAAATGGGAATTTTGGGAGAGTTTTGCAGAAGCCACAGACCACACGAGAAGGCCAGCAGATAATACTGAAAAAGTTTAGAAACTCATAAATGCATAACTTATATGTATGTTATATCATATCAACATATTTTATCTTTTAATATAATAATAATTCAAATTTCTTCTTTGGTATGAAGGGAGGGCCAAAAAATTTTGCTCAGATTTTCCAGATTGCTGGGGGTGCCATGCCCCTAACTGCCTTGATGTGGAAGAGATAGCTATATTTTATCTAATTCTCACAACACTTTGAGTTAGCCAGCGTAGGCATTACTACTCCCATTTTACAGATGAGGAAACCGAGCCTCAGAAATGTTAAGTGAACCAAAATCCTATCCTAGACCTTCTGGCTTTGCATCCAGCACTCATTTTCCTCTGTCCTTTAGTGCACTGACTTGGCATCTAAGAGAGGATGAATAGATACGTACACATACGACTGAGAGCTGAAACTAAGAGTTTATAGCATTAAGCTGACTGGAAGTCATACTCTGCTTTGTTCTTCTTCAGAACTTTTTAGACCTGATCTATGATTTCATTAGTATAGGGAAGTGCTCCTTCTAATTCAGATCAGACTTTGCTCTGCAACATGGATTCTTACAGAGGTTGCCTGAGTCATTGAGACATTGTCATCCATACTAGTCACCCAGCTTGTCAGAGGGAGGACCTGAATCCAAGTCTTCCTGTCTCTGAGCTTTGCTCTTGATCCACTCTGCCAGTGATATCAAGCTTTAAAAGAAACAAGGCCACTAATGTGTATGGATGTACTTGTTTTATTATTAATATTATTTTATTTTCATTATCAATATTAATTTTATTATTAAAACTTTTATTAAAGTATGTTCTGTTTTATTGTTTTTAGAATTTATTTTGTTAAATATCTCCCAATTACACTTTAGTTTGGACCTATGCTTGGGAGCATTGTGGGCTGCATGTAGCCTGGGCTTTCCTCATTTGACACCTCTGTTACTATGTTGTGCTGCTTCCACAAAATGTGCAAGAATCCCACCATCTTCAGGTGGGAGTTCCTAACAATTCACCTTCACCTTCACATGCCTTTGTCAAAGAGGCATCTTCATCAAAACTGGATTTGTCTCAACAATGTTAAGCAAAATCCCCATCTTCTATATCCCATTATCTTTTAAAATTTTTTTAAAATTTTAATTTAATATTTTATTTTCCCCAATTACTTGTAAAAACAATTCTTAACACTCATTTTTTAAAAATGTTTTGAGTTTCAAATTCTTTCCCTCCCTCCCTCCTCCCCACCTCCATTAAGAAGCCAAGCAATTTAATTTAGGTTATACATGTGCAGTCATGTAAAACATATTTCTATATAACACACTTAAATTCGATCTGTGTTATTTGTATTTCCTCTATTACCTTCTTAGGTGATGAAGTTGTCTCAGAGATTGACAAACTATAGCCTGAAGGCCAAATCAGACCCATTGCCTGTTTTTATGAAATGTCCTTGAGCTAAGAATGGTTTTTACATTTTTAAATATGATGAAGCTTGATTTTAATATGTAAAAACCAGAACTGTACAAGATATATCCCATTATCCTAAACTTTTGTTTATGGCTACAGAAGAAAAATTAGCAGTCACAATATAATTACATTTCCCTAAAACGATACACTTAAATTACTGAATTAGATGACATGACATGGCCATCAGGAAATAGTGGTGAAATATCTTACTTGTTCAGTGTTACTCTCTATTCTTGAAATAATTGTTCTTCAGAAAGAAAGTAAACTTAAAAACTTCCTTTTTTGGCAGTAAGGTAATTTCTCACTATAGAAATTTAATAGAAAACATTACTATCTGAAACTGTTATTAGGATCTTGAGTTAAATGATTGGCCTGTTTGCAACTATCCCTCATATTTTTGAATTGACAATTTTTGGGGGGCCAATTTGTCCATAAAGCAAACTTCTGTAAAATGAATCCTATTTTCTCTTTGATATTCATTGGAAAACCACAGATACAGGTCAGTAAAGAAACACTTTCAAGCAAACTATTCCAAACTTTTGTTGAAGATGTAGTTAAGGTCATAGTCAGGTCCATGGACCATTGAGCAGCCTAATATTTGTTAATTGTTGTAGTATACCCCCCCCCCCCAGCAGTTCTTTTTTTGGTATGTTTAAAATTTTTAAAATATTTTTTTCAAATTCCATGTAAAAACAATTTTTAACTTTTGTTTTTTAAAAATTTGATTCCAAATTGTCTCCCTCTTTCCCTCCTCCCTCATTGAAAAGACAAGCAATATGATATGTTATACATGTGCAGTCATGCAAAACATATTTCCATTAGTCATGTTGTGAAAGAAAACACACACCAAAAACCCCAACAAAACAAAACCCTCAAGAAAAATAAAGTAAAAAATAGTATGCTTCGATCTGTATTTAGACTCTATCAGTTCTTTCTCTGGAGGTAGATAGCATTTTTCATCATAAGTCCTTCAGAATTTTCTTGGATCATTGTATTGCTGAGAATAGCTAAGTCATTCACAGTTGATTATCATCATGTATGGTCATCAGTTGATCATCATGTATATTGCTGTTGCTGGATACACTGTTTTCCTGGTTCTTCTCACTTCACTTTGCATCAGTTCACATAAGTCTTTCCAGGTTTTTCTGAAAGAATCCTGCTTGTTGTTTCTCATAGCACAGTAATATTCCATCACAATCATATACATGTCCACATATATACAAATGCCCACAATTGTTGGGCATTCCCTCGATTTCCAATTTTTTGCTTTGGCACATTTTAAACACATAGTGACACTTCTTTACTCTGGAATCATTCCCCAATTGTTAGCTAACTCACCATCCTCCCTCTGTCCTGGATCTCTCTGCAACATTTAACACTGTTGATGCTACCTCCCTGGAATTTTTCCCTCCATGCCTTCTGTGATTCTGGGCAAGGATGGATAGGAAGGAGAGAAAGAGACATTTTTTCCAATATGAAAATGAGTTTTCAGCTTACCAGTGTGTCAGGTTGAAACATCACAAACCATACATTTAACACAAACTCCCTGGACTGGATTCAAATATAATTTCCTCTGTTTGGCTTTTAAAACTCTACCTATCCTGGCCCCTTCCTATCCTTCTGGACTTCTTAGACCTTCCTCTCCCCTTCCTCTCATGTACTCTGTCATCCAATGACACTGGTCTCCTTGCTGTTCCTGGTACACCACACTCCATCTCCCCATTTCAGTATTTTCATTGGCTATTCCCCACACCTGGAGCTCTCTCACTCCTCATCTCAACCTCCTTGGCTTCCTTCAAATCTCTGTTAAAAGTCTTGCCTTGTACAAGAAGCCTTTCTCAGTCCTTTTCCTTGGAATTGTATCCAATTTATCCTGTATATTTCATTTTTTTAGTGTTTTATTTTATTTTTCATATTTCCACACTAGTCATGTTGTAAAGAAGAATTAGAACCAAAGGGAAAAACCACAAGGTGGGGGGCATGGAGAGAGAGAGAGAGAGAGAGAGAGAGAGAGAGAGAGAGAGAGAGAGAACAGTATGCTTCCATCTGCATTCAGACTCCATGGTTCTTTCTTTGGATATGGATAGGATTTTCCATCATGAGTCTTTTGTAATTGTCTTAGAATAGATCCTTGAATTGCTGAGAAGAGTTAAGTCAATCAGAGTTGGTTATAGAACAATGTTGCTGTTACTGTGTACAATGTTCTCCCGGTTCTGCTCACTTCACTCAGCATCAGTTCAAGTAAGTCTTTCCAGGTTTTTCTGAAATCGGCCTTTCTTATAGCACAATAGTATTCCATTACATTTATTTACCACAAGTTGTTTAGCCATTTCCCAATTGATGGACATCCCTTCAGTTCCAATCCTTGACCACCACAAAAAAAGCTGCTATCAATATTTTTGTACATGTGGGTCTTTTTCCCATTTTTATGATCTTTTTGGGATATCCTGTGTATTTGTTGTTTGTACATTGTTACTTCCTCTTGTTTCCCACATTAGACTCTAAGCTAATCATTTTCTAATCTTTCCCCATTAGCTCCTTGAGAGCAAGGACTGGTTTTTTACCTTTGTAACTTCAGTGCTTAGCAGTGTCTGGCCCATAGTAAATGCTTAATAAATGCTTAATTTGATTTGGTTGTCATATTCCTTTGATTTTCCTTTTTTCTTCCTTTGTACATCATTTTTCTTCCTGCTACTTAAATGAGGTTATTTCTCAATTTTCAAACTTCAGTCTTCTAAATATTTTTCTCTTTACTCTCTTACCATCAGAGAATTAAGGCAGGGCTTCAACTGACCCCGTTCTGTGGATGATCCCCAAGTTTAAATCTCTAGTCCTCAGCTAAACATTTTATCTATACAAAAGATATTATAACTATGCCTACAAAAACATATCTTAACAAGGCTCCACTGACCTTCAGCACAGTTGAGGATCAAGCTTATGTTCTGTCAAATATCAGCTGTTTAATCTTGGATAAATCGCATACTTTTTGAGCTTTAGTTTCCTCATCTGTAAAATGAGTATAAAAATACTTGCCTTATTTATCTCACAGGATTGTTATGAGGGTCAAGTGAGATAATGAATGTGAAACATTATGTAAATGTAAGCTATTTTAAGGTTTATTTGTGATAATGTGTTTGGAAAAGGAGGTTTGGTATTAATTTGTCTTTGCAAATAATTTAAGCATCATAATTTCATGTTGAAATATAAACACCTAATCATGGCACTGAGTAAGAACATTTTTTAATGAAGTGTCTTGAACCCAAACAAATGCAGAAAGTGCAGATTCCTTTATCTGGAGCAAATGGGGGTGGGGACTTAGAACCAGGATAAGGTAACTCCTGTAAAGCAGATTAGACAAATATTCACATATATTCACACACTAATGTCATTCAAATGACAGTAGATGCAGTTTTGAGGAGGCATAGGACAATAGGATTCCTTTTCTTTTCCCAGGAAAGAACATAAAAAGACAAAATAATTATTTTTAGATGTAAAATTAGAATTGTTAATGTAGTTTGAGGCTCATATGTCATTTAGCTAAATTGATTTTAAAAAATGAGGATTAGGTACTTCTGAGGAACAATGTGTGAAGCAGGCAGTCAGATTTCAAGAATTTCTCATACTGTTTCATGTTGATGTTTTCAGAATTTTATTTAACAAGTATTCATAAGTATAGCAGTATTATATATATTTTTTAAACAGGAAGCTGTTTTTTGTTTAAATGTGTTACTTTAAAAGGTATATTGGATTATCTGTGTGTGTATTTGTATTTATTTAACAATTTGATATCACTGTCACTAGCTCCATCTCTTCATGAAAATCTGCTCCACCCCCCCCCCCCCAAAACCCACCAACTACAACATACATTTCCCTTGTAATTAATTAGTAAAGCAAACCAAGTCCACATAATGTCCATGACTGACAATATTGGTCAGTCTATCATTTGTGAGGAGGTGAGAGAAATGATTTTTTTGGTTGCTGTTTTTTAATCATTAGTCCTCTTTGTTGGTCATTGAGTTGATTAAAGTTTTTGAGTCTTTCAGAGTTATTTTTCTTTACATTATTGTAGCCATAGTACAAATTGTTCTCTTGGCTTAGCCTCACTTCACTTGTACATCAAATCCATCTAGGTTTCTCTAAATTAATTCCTTTCATTATTTTTTATAACTCAATAATACTTCTTCATTCATTCTACTCATACCATATCATACCAAACTATTCATTCCATAATTTGTTCAGCCCTTATTCAATTGATGGGCACTTCTTTTCTGCCCCCCCCCCCCCAGTTCTTTGCTGCAGCAAAAATTGCTGCTATATTTTTGTGCTGATGGGACCTTTCTTTCTTTGATATCTTTGAGACATAGGCTTAGTAGTGAGCATTGGTAATACCAGTGACATCACTGGTACAAAGGGTATCCAGAGTTTAGTGACTTTTTGGGTGTACTTTGAATATGCTTTCAAGAATGGCTGGACCAGGCTCTATTAGTACTGAATTAATGTGCTTATTTTCCCATAACCCTGCCAACGATTGTCATTTTACATTTTTTTGTCTTCTTTGACAACCTGATGGGTGTGAAATGGAGCCTCAGAGTTGCTGTTAGGTGCATTTCTCTTATTATTAGTGATTTGGAGATTTTCTTATTTTTCTATATAGATTTTTCTTTGATAGCATAGATATCTTCCCTTCAGCATTGGCTGTTGATGTTCTTCGGCCATTTATTTACTGGGGAATACATCATATTCTTACATATTTCAATTAATTCCCTATATATCTTGGACATCAGGCATTTATCAAAGAAGTTTGTGGCAAAACTTTTTTCCTTGAATTAATACTTTTATTTCAAATTTTAATTACATTTAATTTGTGTCTGAAAAAGTTTTTCACTTTTCCTTGATATTCTTTTCTCTTGTGACACTCTCCTAAACTCTCTTCTGGTTCTCCTTCTACCTGTCTGACAACTCCTTTTCATTCTGTTTTGCTGGATTTTCATCCAGGCCTTGCTTAGTAACTATGGGTGTCCCCCAAGACTCTTTCCTGTGCCTTCTTTTCTTCTCCCTCTCTATTTTGCTTGTTGATCACATCAACTCCTTTGAATTCAATTACCATCTCTATGCAGATGATTGATTCCCAGATCTATTTGTCCAGCCTGAACCTTTCTCCTGACCTCTAGTCTTGCATTTCCAGATACCTATTAGATGCCCCAAACTGTACGTCTTGAAGACATCTTAAACTCAACGCATCCAAACTGAACCAATTATCTTTCCTCCCAAATCCTCTCAGTCATTCAGGATTGCAACCTAGGAGTCATCCTCAAATCCTCGCTCTTGCTCATTTCCAATATCCCATCTGTTGCCAAGTAGTCAAGTTTACCTTCTTACCATCTCTCAAATACAGTCCCTTCTCTCCCTGACACTGTTACCACTTTGCTACAGGCCCTCATCACCTCACACCTGAACTATTGCAATAGCCTTCTGTTTATTTTCTCTATCTCAAGTCTCTCTCACTTCAGTCCATCATCCATCAAGCTGTGAAATTAATCTTCCCAAAGCCCAGTTCTGTCTGACCATGTCACTGCCCTTTTCAATAAACTCCAATACCACTACCTACAGGAGCATATACAAAATCCTCTGTTTAACTTTTAAAGTCCTTTCTATCCCTACGTTTCCAGTCTTATTACACTTTATTCTTCTCCATGGGTTCTGTAATCCAGTGAACTGGCCTCCTGGCTGTTTCTCTTGTAGGACAATCCATGCCTGGGACTCTCTTCCTCTTCATTTATACCTCCTACAGTTGATGGCTTTCTTCAAGTCTCAGATGAAGTTCCACCTTCTGCAAAGTAGCCTTTTCCAGTCTTCCCTAATTTTAGTGCCATCCTCCTGAGATCATCTCCAGTTTATCCTGCACATATCTTGTGTGTACAAAGTTGTTTGTTGTCTCTACCATTAGACCGTGAGCTCCTTGTGGGCAGAGACTGTTTTTTGCCTTTGTATCCCTAATACTTAGAACAGTACCTGGAACATGGTAGGTGCTTGCTAACACAGTGACTACTTGCTAAACCTAATGTTTAAATCAATTTTTATTTTAATCTCTAGGGTTCTCTAAGTAGACCATCATATCATCTACAAAAATGATAATTTTGTCTTGTTTTTGTCTTCTCTCCAATTTCTTTTTCTTGTCTTACTGATACAACTAATATTCCTTTTTTCCTTCTTTTTATTAAGTCAACTGGGATAGTGGCTGACTAGTCAGTAGCCTTGGAGGTGGCACCTTTGGGAGCTCTCAGCCCAGAAATACTAAGGCTGTCAGACAACTGGTCAGAAAGAGATTACAGGGGACCCTTTGCTGGCAGTGGGTACAGCTAACAGTGAGTACCCACTTGCAGCTGCAGGGGAACAAGGACTTTCCTGCATAAAGACCAGAGTACAGACCAAGAGAGCAGTGACCACACCTCACCCTAGATCATTCTACTTTGGAAGCCCTGAAAACTTGCAGACCCTCAGGACTAGCTCTGAAAACAGCAGGATGATGAAGGCTGAAGTTTGAGACAGTGCCTCTCCACTCCCTGGTGAGCAGAGCCCAACTTTAACATAAAGTTCAAAGTCAATAAATAGGCTGGAAAAATAAGCAAACAATAAAAAAAGAACTTGACCATGAAAAGCTACTACAGTGGCAGGGAAGACCAAGATACAAACTCGGAAGACATCAATGTGAAAACAACTACAACTAAAGCCTCAAATATCCAAGACGTGGACCCAAAATTGGATCCAAGCCCTGCATGAATTCCTCATTGTTGTTGTTGTTGTGTTTGTCATTCATTTTCAAAGAGGACCACAACATCAGGAAAATGACGACATGACTTGCAGTTGACTTTGATTTGAGTAAGGGAGGGCTATGCAAGGTTACCACCTCACTTTCTCCTCCAGAGCCATCTGAGTTCAGTGGCCTGATATTTACCAGGACGATTGGAGATGGCCCAGGATGCAATAGGAGACTCTGGCCCTTTCAGGCTGAGACCTTTTCAGGTTCTCACTTTGAGTGAAGTAATGTCCATTCAGTGAATAGGCCTCTTTAGGAAGTGAGTCAAGGGATGGCCCTTTTAATTAGTAAAAAAGAGAGAAAAAAAATCAAACTGGGAGAATTCCTGGAAAAGTTAAAGAAAGAGCTAAAGTGGTCAAGGAAAAATTGGGGGGAAAATGAAGTTAATGCAAGAAAATTATAAAAATAGAATTAACAATTTGGTAAAAGATGTACCAAAAAAAAAAACCAACTCTGGAGAAAAACAAAATTGGCCTAATGGAAAAAAAGGTACACAAATTCACTGAAGAAAAGGACTCCTTAAAAAGCAGAATTGACCAAATGGAAAAAGAAGTACAAAAAGTCATTGAAGAAAATAATTCCTAAGAATAAGAATTGGGCAAGTGGAAGCCAAAGACTCCATGAGACATCAAGAAATAATAAAACAAAGTCAAAAGAATAAAAAAAAAATAGAAGAAAATGTGAAAGACTTCATCAGAAAAACAACTGACCTGGAAAATAGATTGAGGAGAGATAAATGAAGAATTATTAAACTGCCTGAAAGCTATGATCAAAGAAAGAGCTGAGACATAATCTTTCAAGGAATTATCCAGGAAAACTGCTCCAATACCTTAGATACAAAGAGTAAAGTAGAAATTGAAAGAATCCACTGATTATCTCCTGAAAGAGATCCCAAAATGAAAACTCTCAGGAACATTATAGCTAAATTCCAAAACTCTCAGGTCTAGGAGAAATTATTGCAAGCAGCTAGAAAGAAAAAAAAATTAAGTATTGTGGAGTCACGGTCAGGATCACACAATATTTAGCAGCTTCCATGTTAAAAGAGTAGAGGGCTTGGCTTGGACTATAATATTCTGGAAAGCAAAGGAGCTAGGATTACAACAAAAAATAATCCAGCAAATCCAGCAAAATAGAGTATAATGTTTCAGGAGAAAAAATATGTATTTAATGCAATAGAAAACTTTCAAGCATTTCTGAAATAAAGACCAGAACAAAATAGAAATTTTAACATTCAAACACAAGATTCAAGAGAAGCATAAAAAGGTAAACATGAAAGATACATCATAAATGCTCAAAAAAGTTAAACTGTTAACATTCCTATATGGGAAGATAATGCATGTCATTCCTAAGAACTTTGTTATTATTAAGGTAGTTAGAATCAGTCTACAGAGTCAGAGGGCATAGATGTGAGTCAGTTATGTTGGGATGATCTAAAAAAAAGAAGGGGTGTTATCTCACATAAAAGAGGTACATAAGGAGGAAAAAATGGGGGTACAAAGCTTGAACCTCATTCATCAGAATTGATTCAAAGAGGGAAATGTGCGATTGTGTGTGTATACATATACATACATACATACATACATACATATATACACACAAACACACACACACTCAGTTGGGTATAGAAATCTATCTTATCTAACAGAGAAATAGTAGGGGGAAGGGCATAAGAGAAAATGTGTGTGGGAATGACAAAAAGGAGAATGGATTAAGGGAGACAACTGTGAGAAGCAAAATAGACTTTTGAGGAGGGACAGGATAAAATTAAAGAGAGAAGCCTAAGCAGAAGAAAATAGGATGGAGGGAACTATATAGTTAGTAATAAAAACTGTGAATGTGAATGGGATGAGCTCACCCACAAGACAGAAGTAGACAGCAGTTGATTAGAAACAAGAATTCAACAATATTTTGTTCGCAAGAGATACACTTGAAACAGAAATACCTTTACACAGATTTAAAGTAAGGAGATAGAACAGAATCTATTAAGCTTTAATTGAAATTAAAAAGTCAGGGGTAGCAATCATGATCTCAGACAATGCAAAAGCAAAAATTGACTGAATTATGAGATAATTGATGAAACTACATTTTGCTTAAAGGTACCATAGACAATGAAGCGATATCAAAAGTTTTTACAGCAAGTTTCTCTGATAAAGGTTTCTTTTCTCAAACATATAAGAGACTGAATCAAATTTATAAAAATAAAAGCCATTCTTCAACTGATAAATTGCTGAGAGATATGAACAGGTAGTTTTTAGAAGAAGAAATCAAAGCTATCTACAGTCATATAAAAATACTCAAAATAACAATTGATTAGAGAAATGCAAATTAAAACAATTCTCAGGCACTACCTCACACCTATCAGAAATGACAGATGCTGGAAGAGATGAGGGAAAATAGGTACCCTTATTGTTGGTGAAGTTGTGAATTGTTCTACCCATTCTAGAGAACAATTTGGAACTATGCCTGGAGGGCTATAAAACTGCATACTCTTTGACCTGGCAATACCACTACTAGGTCTGTATGCCCAACAGATCAAAGAAAAAGGAAAAGGACCTATGTATACATATATAGCAGTTCTTTTTGTGATGGCAAAAAATTTGACACTGAGGGGATGCGCATCGGTTGGTGAATCTCTGATTGTGATGGAGTACTATTGATTTTTAAGAAATTATAAGGGGGATGGTTTCAGAAAAACATGGGAAGATCTATGTGAACTGATACAAAGTGAAATGATTAGAACTGGGAGATCATTATACACAGCAATGGCTATATGATAATGAAGATTATCTGTGGAAAAACTTAAGTTACCCTTGCCAATACAATGATCTAAGACAATTCCAAAGGACGTATGATGAAAAATGCAGTCTACTTCCAAAGAACTGTTGAACTCTTTGTGCAAATTGAAGTATAGTTTTCTTACTTTATTTTTCTTCTTTTTTTTTTCAATATGGCTAACGGAATTGTCTTGCATGATTTGACATGTATAATTGATACATGGCTTGTCTTCTTAGTGGGTGGGGAAGGGTGGGATGGAGAGAGAGAATTTGGAACTCAAAATTAAAAAAAAAACGAATGTTCAAAATAAACAAATGTATTTTTTTTTTAAATCATGAGACCATTAAAAAATGTAGGCAGTCCTTAATGTTCCTTCTACCAATGTCACTGACTGACTCACCTGTTAGTTTTAGTCCAGATAAGTGCTAATTTTTGAACGGAGCTGACTAAGTGAATGCCAATTGACCATTTTTCTAGCTAGTGACAAGGAATGGAGCTGTAATGGAGAACAATAAATCCATTTTCCTTTTCCCTCTCAACTGATTCAACATAAAAAAAAAAGGATAGAAATGTTGGAGCAGCAGCAATTCTTAGCAAATCTTCGTAATATATTTATATGTCAAGAGTTTCCTCCTTTCTCCTCTAAATAACTATAGGCCTAGAGGATTTGGGAGTAGGAAATGTATTGAGACAACACTCAGGAATCCATAAATACATCAATGCCACAAACACCATAGAATCGTTGTGGTCCACTGTATCGGGAGACAAACATTTTCTTCTTCATATTTTGTAATAATAATCTTAACTTTCGTCTCCTATGTATAGTGTTTCACGGTTTACAAAGCATCATACAGATATTATTTCATGTCATCCTCTCAATAACCCTGCAAGATAGATAGTATAGCTGTTACAATAGCTATTTTATATAGGAGAGACCTGAAGCTCACAGTGAGCTGACTTGCTCATTTAGTGGGTTAGTGGGTGTCATAGTCAGTCTTAGAGCCCAGGTGTTCCTGATTCCAGAGCCAATGCTTTTCCCATCATCCATCTACATGGCATTTAAAACTCTTAGTAGCTGTAATGACAATTTAGATTTGAAGATGATTTCCCATCCATTAATAGTCCATGTGGCCTGCTTGTGTCACAGGAAGCTTAAGTCACATGCGGTAGGAGGAGCTTCCTGACAGGAAAAGGAAGTTATGTCACAGGAAATGCTGAGAGAGCAGTTAGAGCTGAGGGAGAGAGCAGATGTGTGCTAGCTGTGCTGTGAGTGATTGATGATGGCAAGGCCCCAGCATGGGGTGGGAAGGTTATGGGATGCAGTGGTTCTCTGCTATGATATTGTGTATTGAATTCCTCAATGTTGCGGTGGATTGGGCTTATTGGTTTTGGGATCTGGTTCTCTGGTGTCTGAATAAGCGGTTTACTTCTACCTTCTATATAGAGAGTCTCTTATATTTTGAGATACTGAAGCTCATAGGCATATTGACAATTATTGTCTATATTGTGATTATTGCCTTGCTAATACAATAGCCCGGTCCCTTCCTTATTTTACATGTACATTAAACCCTGCTTCCTACTTGGTGATTTATCCAGACTGGCCTCCACATATGGTACTCCATTTCCTATCTCTATACTTTGTTTAATCCCCACCCCTCCAGACCTAGAATGCTCTCCCTCCTCACTACTTCCTCTTGTAACTCTTACTTCCCTTTTAAATTCATCTCAAGTGCTACCTTTCACATGACACCTTTCTGGATCTCCTCAATTAGTTGTCTACCTCTGGAAACTACCTTGAATTCATGATGTGTGTGTGTGTGTGTGTGTGTGTATATGTACATATATACACACACACATATACATACATACACATTATTATACACATACATATATAGATACATATTTTCATGACATATCTCTTCTTAAAATGGAAGTTTCTTGAAGGCGGCTTCTCTTTTACTCTTGTCTTTGTATGCCTGACATTTAGCACAGTTCCTGCCTGCAACAAAAGTAGGTAATTAATAAATGCTTGTTGATTGCTTCACATTGATAGCCTATGGAAAGGCAGAGGAGAGTAGGATTCATTTAACTTGAATTTATAACAAAATTTTCCAGAATGAATCTGTTCTGTTAAGCGATGGATTCTCAGATAACATTTAAACCATTCAGAACCCTCCCTGAACCCACCCCACCTCATCATGCAACAGGAAACTAGAGGAATCCATTTTATGGGTGACAAAATCGGCAGCAGCTGAGTGCCATCACAGCAAGGACTGTGGGTCTTTAGCCACTGTTTGGGGAATATCAACCACTAATATCAGAGTTGTTGGGGTTTTTCCTCCCAAAGATTCAGATGAAAATAATAGCACATTACGCATACTTATTTACATTTCTTTTTTCTATTAAATGTCTAAGTTAGTAGAACGATTGTAAAAAATATAACTATATTTCAACTTCTCTTGAGGAAATGTTATTTAAGTGCTAATTAAAAGGGCTTAATTTCTTAGTAACTCTTTAATGAATTTCTGAACAATTATAATTTTTAAAATTCTAAAGCATTAAGCTAAACGTGCCGTAGGCAGGGAATGATGGCACATGGAGAGAAATCCACTCCCATATTGCTTAACTAAAGCCTAATTATGGAGAAAACATTCTGGAGATGACAGAATATATTCTGAAAAATTTACAATAGCAATTTGATTTGCTGATGCCTTCCATCACTTCATAGCAAATGGTTGTTGAATGAGACCCCATCAAAAAGAGTTGCATCCAAAGTTGGGGGAGGGGCTAAAAACATTTTATTTTAAAGATGAAGAGCTTAACCCAGCAAGGTTTAATTTTAAGTATACAAGCTGCAGCTGAAGGCAGCACAATCCATTTCCCACAGCTTCATGAAGACTCCGCCTCCTTCTCCTTCACTGTACCCTGAGGGCCAGACCCTATTTCCAGCACCTAAACAGCTGGCTTTTGGAAATTAACTCTTTGGTGACTCCTTTATACTTTTCTCACACATACTTTCCTAAGATTTGGAAATAGTGAATTTAGGAATTTAGTGAATATAGGAGAAGACTTGTATTTATATAGCAAAAAAAAAAAAAGTATTAATGTCTATTATTTAAAAAGACACACACACACAAAAGCCAAAAAATTAAACCTACTGCCTCTTGGAAGGATCTTGGTAGGAAAATGAATGAAATAAGCCTTTTTTTTTACTCCACTGGCATAAATTGTTTTTAGCCTTAGGTAATAATAGATGGACTAGATGACCCCTAAGTTCCTTTCCAAATTGGAGTCTGTGAAAAAGTGAAGCTATTTCTAATATTGAGTTAGATAGTAAAGGAAATTCAGTTCTTCTGCAAGAGATTCAGTATTCTAGGAATCTATCTAAAAAGATGAGATTTGGCCAGCAGATGAGATATAGTGTCTAAATACCATATCACCCTCCGGGGTGTGATTTAAAAAATAGTTAAATGTTCATTTGCATAACTATTGAGATTTAAAAACAGATGAATCAGGTCATTTCAGGCTCTCCGGACTTCCTCATTTATCCCAGGGAGAAGTTTTGAGTTGATTTGACTCGGGTCCAGACTTATCTGCTGTTTATTTTCAACGAATTCAGATCAGTCACACTCCAGGTGGGGGCCATTTGGCTCCAGCGTCTAAGAATGAAGAGCTCATAGAGTCCACAAGGAGATCAAAGAAATGGAATTGGGATGTTGGCATGCAGAGGGGAGACAGGCTGTGATTACTTGTCTAACAGAATCATTTTTTTTTTTTTTTAGTTTGTTCTGCATTCAGACTCTGTAATTCTTTATCTGGATGTGGACAGCATTTTTCATTATGAGTCTTTTGGAGTTGAAGTGACTACATTTTCACAGTGAAAAAGCTAGTATGTGATGGAGATGAGATTTGAACTGAGGTATTCCTGACTCCAAGTCTAACAATCTATCCCTTGAAACATACTCATATTTATTAGGTTGTCAATTTATAAATCCTTATTGAGAATCTTCTGTATCCATAGCAATCTGATACTTCTCAAGTCCCTTTTATGTGTCCATGGCTACACTAAATGGATATCCCATGTCTTATACATGAAAAATTACCCTATCAGCCTTTGTTTAAAATGAGGTTGGAATACTCATTATCAATATACCATTATCTATTCACAATACTTTTCTTCCAATAGTTTCACAAGTCTCAGATTGCTATGAAATGAGAGACAACATGGCAGGGGAAATA
>CM053622.1:446736923-446771873 GCA_028646595.1 Phalanger gymnotis
TCTTATACATGAAAAATTACCCTATCAGCCTTTGTTTAAAATGAGGTTGGAATACTCATTATCAATATACCATTATCTATTCACAATACTTTTCTTCCAATAGTTTCACAAGTCTCAGATTGCTATGAAATGAGAGACAACATGGCAGGGGAAATACCAGACTTGGAGTCAAGCATCATGCTTTCAAAGATAATATTTTAGGTTCCTAGATAGAAGCACGAGCTTCCAGATTGAAGACCTCCTGAAATAAGAACAGGGAGGCAGGAAACATGGATTGTTTTTATTTACCCTATAGTAAGACAGAAGGACAGATAGGTGGCAAGTAGAGTGCCAAGCCTAGAGTCAGGAAGACCTGAGTTCAAATCTGACCTCAGACACTTACTAGCTATGTGACCTTGGGCAAATCACTTAACCCTGTTTGCCTCAGTTTCCTCATCTGTAAAATGAGCTGGAGAAGGAAATGGCAAACCACTCCAGTATCTTTTCCAAGACGTTAGATTTGAATATCTTTCCCAGAGTTGGATTCAACTAATTGACGAAACAACAATAGTAAAACTGAAGGTATAGATAATAAGTTTAATAGGAGTTTAGATACATTCATGCTTATTAGAGCCACAGTGATGTATTTAGCAAAAGTCAGAAACTGTCAGATTCAGTTTAGTCCTTCATTCAGATTCTTTCCCTCATTCTCCTTGTCTTGGTCAGGAGTAAGAGGGGTTCCAAGTCCTTTTATCTGCACTAGCCATGGGCACTTTCTCTATGGAATCCCTTGTCTTTGCCCTGAAATATTAGCTAATATGGACTTGAAGGGGGAGGCACAGAAATCAGAAAAAAAAAAGAAGTTTAACACTGCAACATCTATGATCTCATCAATATGGGCGCTTCCTTCAAAGGTGTAGATTGCAATCCATCCACACTTTCTCATTGTGTGTGATTCTCTCCCTTATTCTCCCACCAATCCTCTGTAGAACACCCATCCAATGTGCCAATGGCCTTTTTAAATACCAGATTTTTGGTAGTTTTAATTTGGCAAATTTTGGTAAATTTTGAAATACCAGAATGATATCTAGGCTAACTGTATGTTCTGCATCTCTTTCTATATGACTGGCCCACCTTCTTTTCTGACCCTATATTTCCTAGGGGCAGCTAGGTGGTACAGTGGATAGTGTTCTGAGTCTGAAGTCAGGAAGACCTGAGTTCAAATCTTGCCTCAGACTCTTCTTAGCTGTGTGACCTGGGTCAAATCACTTAACCACTGCCTGCCTCAGTTTTCTCCTCTGTAAAATGAGGATAAAAACAGTCTCGGGTTGTTGTGAGGATCAAATGGGATAATATTTGTAAGGCACTTAGCACAGTGCCTGGAACATAGTAGGTGCTTAATAAATGCTTGTTCCCTCCTCTTTTCTTTCCTCCATTCTCCCTTCTCTGTAGGGTTTCATTATTTGAAATATGCCTGTCTTCACAATTCAGATTTAGTTAGGAGATGGGAAGTATATGCAGTGGGACTTCTCATTGCTCGCTAAAGTATCCATTTCATTTAACAGATTTCCAGGTCTAAGCAGAGAAATCCATTTCATAGAACAGGCTTTTATCATGCTACTGCCTAAAGCTATAAAAACAGAACATTTTGGGAAAGTAGATACAAAAATGGTTGTTATAGACAACTTAATCCCAGCTGACTTCTTTAGCTGCCCCCAAAACAGGGTTTCAGGGAATGAGAATGAGGCGGAAGTGTTATAATCTACTTTTGGTTCATCAACTTTGGGCATACACTGGTGCTAAACCTTCAAAATGCCTTATTTACAGGTTTTTATTGAGCTGCTGAGAAACACTATGGTGTCTTTCGTTTTTCCTTTCTAAAATAAAAGTTTCTTATGGATCCTCCAAGACTCACGGGACCCTAAAGATTTTTCCCCACAGAGCTGCCTCTCTAGCTTGTTAAATAATTGCTTTTGCCTCATTTACCAGGTATTCTGGATTTTGCTGTTAAATGCCCTAACTGTAGTTCTTTTTGTTGGTAGCTATTTATTTAACATAATTAGTCAGTGGCTTTGAGAATGTCTATGTGTGTGTTTCTTGCTCCATACTTGGAAAGAATTGCAATATGTTCTTGGGCAAGAATCTGCTTAGGGTGGAAGAGGATGAAGTTGGGAAATAGTCAGGGAACAGGTGACAGAGGGATAGGATTTCTGCTCACAGAGCTTTTTTCTTCTTTTTTCATTTTTTTTTTCAGGGGGAAGAAAGGAAGGCTAGTTGTATTTGCTGCAGACAGGTTGAGAGACAGTTTGCTATTATAGATGAAGCTGGTACAAAAAGCTGTATGTAACCTGCCTTGGAGTGGACAGACTCAATTCATCAAACATTTTAAGTTCTTACCAAGTACAAGATATTGTGCTAGGTGTTGGAGACATAGAGATGAACAATAACACAATGATCCTCAAGGAGGTCAATTACAATGTAATATGGGGTTATGATACATATGCAAAAAAGTAGAGTAATAGATTTAAATGTGAGGATAAAGGAGGGAGTATGATAAAGTACTTTAAGGAAAATTTGAAGAAAGGGAGGAAACTTTCAACTGATGGGATCAGGGGAGGCTGCTTGGGGGAGGTGACAGTGAACTGGATTTTAAAGGAAGAAAAAGACTGAAACAGATAGAGATGTAGCACGGGAGCGTCTAAGCATGGGAAATCCTGTGCAAATATTGGGAAGACATTGAACAAGACAGGGAAACATAATAGTTCAGTTTGGTTCTATACCGAGTGTGTGAAGAGGATTAAGGCAAGGTAAGGCTGGAAAGATAGGTGGGAGTCAGATTATAGAGGACTTCACATTCCAAGGTAAGGAGGTTGTTTTTTATCCTACAGGCAATAAAAAGCCATAAAAGATTTTGGGATGGGGAAGAGGACTGGGAGAGGTGTGACATGGTGAGACTTGAGTATTAGAAAAATTATTTTGGCAGCTTTTAGAAGATCATCAGAGAGAGTAGTAACTAGAAGACAAGAGTCTACTGAAGAGTCTGTTGCAATGGTCCAGGTGATAGGGGTTGAGGGCCTGAACTATAGTAGCAGCTATGTGTATGGAAAAGGAAGGGGATAATTTACTAGCTAACAGAGGCAGAAACAAGGACTCAGCAATTGATTGGACATATGGGACAATGGAGAAGGAAGGAGCAAAAATGACTGAGGCGTTGAGCCTTAGTGACTGGTAGGATGATGGTACCATAAATAGATTTAGGGAGGTTGGGAAGAGGGCGGTGTTTCGATAGAGAAAATGATGAGTTCACTTTTTGGCCATGTAAAGTTTGAGAGGTCAGTGAAATATCCAAACAGGGATGGCCCACAAGTAGTTGGAAATGTAGGTCTCTACTTCAGCAGAGACTCTAGAATTTAGAGACATAGAATTATTTGCCTAGAAATGATCATTAAATCATACGTTTACTATTGGGAAAGTCTTAAATAGGCACCTAGTTCAACTAGTAGTGTGCTGATAAATGTTTAACAACTAGCTGTCCAAAAAAAAAGGGAGCAAAGCACCCTTTTAAATTTAACTTGCATTTTTAACATTTTCTCCAGCCCTTTCTTAAATTTAGATAATCAACAGAACAATAAATCAAGCCCTGATTCGTATTGTGCATGGATTTCTAAAGTGTAAATGCTCACCCTGAAAATTTAACAATTGGCTCTCATGAGCTAGTTTAAGCTGGCTCAAGCACACCTCTAAGTCTAACTTTTTCATTTTACCAATTAGGAAACTGAGGACCAAAATGGTGAAATGCCTTATCTAAAGTCATGCAAGCTAGAAAATGGCAGAGCAAGGACTTAAAGCCAGGTCTTTTGATTTCAAGACTACTATGCCATCCAGCCTTCTTAAAGCCATGGGAGAGGATGAAATCATTAAAAGGAAGTGTAGAGATAAAATACAGGGGGACTTTGGACAGGTTCTTAAGGACACTAGCATTTAGGATGAACCAGTGAGGGAGACCAAGAAGGCATAGTCAGCAAGGTAGGAGAAGAAACAGGAGGAACAGTGTTCCAGAAGTCAAGGAAAGAAAGAGTATTCATGAGGAAGGGGTTAATAGTTTCAAAAGCTGCAGAAAGCTTAAAGAAGGTGAAGACTGAGAAAAAGTTCATTTTATTTGGCAATTAAGGGGTCAGCAATGACCTTGGAAAGAGTGTTTGAGATAGAAACCAGACTGCAGGGTGATGAGGAATGAGTGGGTGGTGGGAATGTGCAGTCAGATAGAACAGACTACTTTTTTCTGGAAATTTTGCAGGAAAAGTTTTGGGAATAGGATAAACTTGAACATGCTTTGTAAGCAACAGGGAAGACTCCAGACTCCAGTGATACAGTTAGAACATATGAAGATTAAGGAGAGGGAATGACAGATGGGACATAGTTCCAGGATTCTCTAAGACTGCAGCGAGGGAGAAGAGGTTGGGTAGAGGTGCAGAAGGATTTTAAGGAGGGTCATAGAATATTGGGACTGGAAGAGATTTTAGAGATAGAACACCCTTTACCCTGTGGTTTCCTTCTCCCTGTTTCTGTTATGCAAAGTGGTAGGGGCTCTGGGATTGGGGAGCAAGAGAGGAAATGATATGACAGTTGTGGGAAGAGAGGTACCATGCTCAAGGAAAAAAGGTAGGGTGCATGGCAGTCAAATGGGTCATTTCCATTACTCTGTAAGTGATGAACTAGTGGAGGTCAGAGGAGGTTAGAGGTGTCTCCCAGGGACAGGACAGCCCAGACTGAGAAAACTCCTGTCTTTTTTGAAGTCCACTTGGATTCAGAGTTCATGATTCAAATGCCATGAGTCCCAGGTGCTGAGTTCTTCCAGAGTTTCTTCATTGTTGTATACGATGACTCGTCTCTATGGATGTGAGTCCAACATCAAGTTTTGAGCTATGTTGTATTTTTTACACTTTCACCTGCTCAAAGCAGGACTAAACTGTGCATCTCCTAGAATGACTGGACTTGGAGTAGTGCAAATATTTGTGACTTTGAGGATTTAAAAAATGGCAAGCTTGTATATTAGACATTAGTTATACATTGTTCTATTGTTATTATTATGTACTGTTTTTTACTTATTGATTCTGCAATCTGGGTTTCTCTAGGCATGCACAGTTCTCCTGTCATGGAGATGCCCCTGAGGGACCTTTTGAACATGCCTTGTTTGCTTAACAAGTAGCTCTCTTCTCTCCCTATCATGTGGGTGGGAGTAGCCTCTTTTGATTGGCTGCCTTCAGCTTTAAAAACTGGTGAGACTGAGTCAGTCGGCCATCTTTTCTGCCACTAATTTTCTTCTATGCTCTTAAAAAAAAACTTATTTAATATTTTATTTTTCCCAATTACGTGTAAAAACAATTTTAACATTTTTTTTTCAAATTTTGAGTTCCAGATTCTCTCTCTCCCTCTAATTCTGCCCTCCCCCCATTGAGAAGGCAAGCAATTTGACATAGATTATATATGTGTAGTCATGCAAAGCACATTTCTATGTGAATCATTCTATAACACACACACACACACACACACACACACACACACACACACACACACACAAACCAAGAAAAATAAAGAAAGTAAAGAAAAAGTGTCTTTGATCTGCATTCGGGCTCCACCAGTTCTTTCTCTGGAGATGGACAGCATCTTTGATCATAAATCTTTCAGAATTTTCTTGGATCATTATATTGCTAAGACTAGCTAAGTCATCCAGTACAATACAGTATTGCTGTTACTGTGTACAATTTTCTCCTGCTCATTTCACTTTGCATCAGTTCGTGTAAGTCTTTCCATGGTTTTCTGAGAGAATGCTGCTTGTCATTTCTTAAAGCACAATAGTATTCCATCACAATCATATACAACTAGTTCAGTCATTCACCAATTGACGGACATCCCCTCAATTTTTAGTTCTTTGCCACCACTGAAAGAGCTGCTATATATATTTCTGTATATGTCAGTCCTTTCCTTTTCTGTTTCTTGTCTCTTTGGGATACAGACCCAAAGTGGTATTGCTTGGTCAAAGGGTATACATGGCTTTATAACCCTTTGGGCATAGGTCCAAATTGCTCTCCAGAATCGCTGAATCAGTATACAACTTAACCAATAGTACATTAGTACTTTTTTTCCCCTCGTCCGCTCCAACATTTGTCCCTTTCCTTTTTTGCCATATTAGCCAATCTGACAGGTGTGAGGTGATATCTCAGAGCTGTTTTAATTTGCATTTCATCAATAGTGATTTAGGGCATTTTTTTCATATGACTGTAGATAGCTTTGACTACTTCGTCTGACAGCTTTGTCCGACAGCTGCCTATTCATATCCTTTGACCATTTATCAGTTGAGAAATGGTTATTATTTCTATAAATTTGACTCAGTTTTCTATATGTTTGAGAAATGAAGTCTTTATCAGAGAAACTCACTGTAATTTTTTTTTATAGTAACGATTTCCCTCCATTCTATTTCTTCTCTTTTTATCCTATTCTCTCTCTCCTTTTACTCTGTCCATTCTCAAACGTGTTTTGCTTCTGACTTTTACCTCCCCCAAACTACCTCCCTTTTATCAGCTTTACCCCCTTCCCCTACTTTCTGTACCCCCACCACCCTTCTCTTATCCCCTTCCCTTCCTACTGTCCTGCATGGGAGATACAGGAATTTCTACACCCAACTGAGTGTGTATATTATTCCCTTTTTGAGCCAATTCCTTTGAGAGTAAGGTTCATGTGCTCCCCTCCCCACTTCCCCCATTTCCTTCTCTACTGTAAAACTCTTTCAGGCCTCTTTTATGTCAGATAATTTATCACATTCTACCACTCCCTTTCCACTTCTCCCAGTGCTATCTTCTTTCTTATCTCTTAATTTTATTTTTTTAAATAATCATACCATCACATTCAACTCACACTCTGCTTTCTGTCTATGAATACTTCTTCTAACTGCCCTAATAGTGAGAAAGTTTTTAGGGGTTATAAATATTAATTTCCCATATAGGAATACAAACAGTTTAACCTTATTGAATCTCTTAAGCTTTCTCTTTCCTGTTTACCTTTATATTTCTTTGGTATCTTGTATTTGAAAGTCAAATTTTCTATTTAGCTTTGGTCTTTTCATCAAGAATGCTTGAAAGTCTTCTGTTTCATTGAATACCTATTTTTTCCTCTGAAGGGTAATGCTCAGTTTTGCTAGTAGGTGATTCTTGGTTGTAATCCCAGCTCTTTTGTCCTCTAGAATATCACATTCTAAACCCTTGGATTTTTTAATGTAGAAGCTGCTAAATCTTGTGTTATCCTGATTGTGGCTCCATGATATTTGAATTGTTTAATTTTGGCTGCTTGCAGTACTTTTCCTTTGACCAGGGTGTTCTGGAATTTGGCTATAATATTCCCAGGAAATTTAATTTTGGGATCTCTTTCAGGATGTGATTGGTAGATTCTTTCAATTTCTATTTTACCCTCTGGTTCTAGAATATCAGGGAAGTTTTCCATGATGATATCTTGAAAGATGATTTCTAGGCTCTTTTTTTTTTTTATCATATCTTTCATGTAGTCCAATAATTCTCGAATTATCTCTCCTGGGTCTATTTTCCAGGTCAGTTCTTTTTCCAATGCAATATTTCACATTTTCTTCTATTTTTTCATTTTCTTTGATTGTTTTTTCTTGATGTCTCATAAAGTCATTACCTTCTACTCGCCCAATTCTAATTTTTAAGGAATTATTTTCTTCAGTAAGCTTTTTTTTACCTCCTTTTCCATTTGGCCAATTTTACTTTTCAAGACATTCTTTTCTTCATTGGATTTTTGTGCCTCTTTTACCCTTTGGCCTGTTCTATTTTTTAAGGTGTTATTTTCTTCAGTACTTTTTTTGTGTCTCCTTTACCAAGCTGTTGACTCTTTTTTTTTTGTGATTTTATTGTATCACTCTCATTTCCGTTCCCAATTTTTCTTCTGCCTCTCTTACTTGATTTTCAAAATGGTTTTTGAGCTCTTCCATGGCCTGAGACCAATTCATATTTTTCTTTGAGGCTTTGGATGCAAGAATTTTGACTTTGTTGTCTTCTTCTGAGTATATGTTTTGATCTTCCTCATCACCATAATAACATTCTATGGTCAGAATTTTTTTCTGTTGTTTGCTTATTTTCCAGCATATTTCTTGACTTTTAACTCTATGCTAAAGTGGGGTTCTGCTTCCCAAGTGGAGGGGGCACTGTCTCAAGTTTCAGGTTTTTTGTGTAGCTGTTTTCAGAGGCATTTCTGGGGATCTGTAAGTTTTTGGCTCTTCCAAGATGGTATGATCTAGGGACAGTGGGTTTACTACTCTCCTGTACTGTGCACTGGTTTGTGAGTAACCACAAGCACCCTCTTCAACCCTGGAACTGCAACTAGGGTCCCTGTTCCCCTGTGGCTGCAAGCTCTGCTATGCTAGTGCTCCTCCTGCCACTGGGGCTGTGACCTAGATCCAAGTACAGGCAATACAACAGAATCCTGCCCCTGGTGCTGGCAAAGGGATCCCTGTAAATCTGCTTCCGACTTGTTGTCTGATCCCTTTACCATCTGTGGACTGAGAGGTTTGGAAACTACTACTGCTGCCACTGATTCTCAGTCACTTCAAGGCCTGCTCCTAGTTTGCTGGGGCCCAGTGCACACTGGTGTGCTGTGCTGGAACATGGTCCTTTTTCACCTTGTGCAACAGAGCTTTCCTGCTGACCTTCTAAGTTGTCTTGGGCTAGAAAATTGTTCCGTTATTTTTGTGGATTCTGCTGTTGTAGAATTTGCTTGGTCATTATTTAGAGTTATTTGTTGGGGTTTTGGGGACTCTGTCATCTTGGCTCTGCCTCCTGCTATGCTCCTTCTGGCAACTCTTACTTTCTATACCCAGGTAGCATGCTATAAATTGAACCAGTGAGAGGGAAAAGAGTTTGACTTTCCTTCCCCTGATCTCTCTTTTATCCTGGCTCCAAGAAATAGACCTGAGGGTATTTGTTTCTGTTCTACATTATTTGTCTTCCTTAGTTTCAGTGGCTGAAGGTGATCTTCATGGAACCCTGGAGTTCAAGCTGTGATGATCCTGGAACCAGGATTACAGGTGGGTTGGTGCAGCTGGCCAGCCCAGCACAGAAACCATGAAAAGCCAAGGTGCTTGGTACTGGACCTTAGGAGGATTTTGGATTTGGAAATGGGACTGTGCTCCATAAGAATTGAGCTAAGCTACGATCTTAATCTTATTTCCCTTCCTAGGGACTGAGGCATAAAGTGAGAAGGGAATTATGCCTCCCATGTATTAGGGAGAAGTATGTTTGTATATATTTTGATTATACTTTCTGAAGTGAATATTTCTGTGTAAAAGCGAATCCAACTATTAGTGGCTAACTGAAACTGGAGTGCAGAGGATCCTACATATGAGGGAGAGCTGGAGCCAATGACAGAGACCTAGACCTAGACACCTCTTAATCACCTTAAGAATACCAGGGGAGTGTTCTCCCATGGGGAGTGGTAAAATCTAATACACTTGTCCTTCAGGTGGTGGGGGCCAGGGTGGCCAGTGTTACAACTTTATATTGAGTAAAAACAACCTTAAAGCATACAATCCTACTTGTCTGATTCTATTGAGATCCAACTCCATGTTGTATGACTAGTTATCACTGAATATGAAAGAAGGAGGGGTTGGAACAGTAGGTGGGGGCTCAGAGCCACTTTCTAATTGGGTAAGTCCAAAAATCCACACACCCCTTAACAATAAATTGCTATTGCCTTGTAGAGATAAATGGAGCTAGGTAATAACAGGTTACTAACTCTCTGAGAATCATAGAAGGGACAGGACTTACATGGCCCTTTTACCCAATGGCATGCGAAAACCACCAACGTGACCATAAGACTCAGCAGGACCTAGATCAGCTAAGTAGTTATCAATGTTCCCTCATAGTTAAAGAGATCCTTTTACATGTAGTCAAACTGAGGCCTAGAGAGGTTAAGGGACAACATGACAGAGTTGGGACTTTAACTTAATTCATTAGAGGTTGAATCCAATATTCTTTCCATTACAGTACACTTCTTACCCATGAAGGAGTTCAAAATAGATTATCGACCTTGTCCATTAAATAGGAGGTGAAGTCACCTGACAAGAGAGAATAATTCTTTGAAAAAGCAATTAAGTGCTGACTGTGTGCCAAGCACTGGAGATACAAATAAAAAAGTAAAAATAGTCCCTGTCATTGTAGAACTTAGAGTCTGATAGAGAAGATAATACATATAGAGAAGTGGCAGTCATGAAGTGGTATTTTAGTTTGGGAAGTTACTGGGTGGATAGACTGACATCCTTTCCAGTAGCAATGACAGTATTGACTGATTATAGTACCAGAGCTATCTAATGGGCTGGAGTTGGGGTGGTAGTGGTGGAAAGTCCATGGGTGGCTATTGAAAAGTTGGCAAACAGTAAAGTGAAGTAATCCTAGAGTTACCTAGATATAGTAGACCACATAAACCCAATTAGACCAAGGGATCCCATAGTGGGAGTTTTAGACTAAGTCCTCCAAGGCATAGGCAGAGGGTGCATTAGAAGCATAGTTATCAAGAGAGATTCATGGGTGGTACATTTGGAGGATTGAAGAAACAGGAAGAGATTTTAAACAACTGCTAGGAATTTATCAGAGTTGAATGGGAATATTGTGCTACAGTTGTAAGGGGCACCAGGACTTGATAGCATGTATTTGTAATGGACCCAGATCATGGTTTCATGACTTCTTGAAGTAGCTCTGGAGAACAGGAGCAGAAAAGATATATGGTGAAGGTGAACCATTGTTGGGGTTTAATGGGACAAGAAGAGTGGAAGGACAAAGATGCAAGGGATTAAAAGGTGGAGGGAGGACATCTTACTACGGTAAAGACTGTTAAGGGAGGGAGGTGAAGCCAGAACAGGGTTGATGGGCTGGGAGAAAGAGTCATCGAGACACAGAGATTACAATAAGTGGGGAAAACTACCAGATTCAGGAGGAATTAGGCAGTGGAAGTGGTGGGAGGACATACACACTTAAAAAATGTTTGTTGAATTGAATTGATATGAAATTGTGGAAATCATGAGAGGTGGGGCCACTGATGACCTGGGAAGAGAGAGTATTTGGTACACAGCTTTGATACTAAAGTCACCAAGGAAAATGATAGGGATTGGCTTTACTAAATGGAATTCCAGGGATGATTTGAAGAGACTAAGCCTTGACCTGGGGCATCAGTCAATCAATCAATCGACATTTATTAAGAACAGCCTACATGCTAGAAATTATGTTAGGCTTTAGGATGCAAAGAAAAAGCGAAAACAGTCCCTGACTTGGAGGAGTTTACATTCTAATGGAGTAGACAAAATATACGTAAATCAACATATACAAGGTACACACGGATACGTGGAAAATAGCCTTGGAGGAGAAGGTACCAGTAGAAGATGGGACTGAACTGGGAGAGGTTTACTGCAGAAGGTGCTTGAGTTGCATCTTAAAAGCTAGGGGATTCTAAGAGTCTGAAGTTAGGAAGGAGAACATTCCAGCCCTGGGACATAGACTGTGGAGAGCCAGATACAGGCGATGGAGTGTTGTGGATGGGGAATCGCAAGTGGCCAAAATAGTTGAATTGTAGAATGTGTGGAGTGGAGTGATTATGTTTAATGAGTGTAAAGATCAGAAGAGACAAGAAAGGGAAAAACTTTAAAGGCCAAACAGGGGAATCTATATGTGATACTCAAGGTAATAGGGAACCATTTGAATTGATTGAGTGTGTGGGGGTGGGGGCGAAATGGACAGTGAAGGTCACTAACCCCTGGGACCTTCTTCTAGCAGTGCCTCGCTAAGATTCCAGAAAGTGGCCGGAATAATAGATGTATTTAAAATAGAGGCAGCCTTAGCTAGGACCAGATAGTTTTTTTGCACTATCACAGTGGAATCACTTTTTTTGTTCCTTTCCAGATTTGCTGCTCTATACAAATTTCCAACTCAAAACTTTCTCCAAGGAGAAAAAATCCTTTTGTTCCCTTCAACAACTTAAAATATTTAAACAGGGGAAGAATGCCTGCTCAGAATGACTAGGCATGTCCTCTTTCGATGACACTGGGCTCCCAACTAAAAGTGTCTCTCAATGGCATCACTATTTCTGGGGTCTTCATTAGAATAAAATTATTGCTTATAGCTATGCTTAAGTAGACCTCAAAAGTGTTTGCTCTGCTGATGGAGTCATAAAAGGCAATAACTTCAGTGGCCAATCAGCTGGGGTTGTTTCCACAGCCCATCTACCCTATTAGTCATTACAAGTTATTTTCTGGTAGCATGCTTCTCATGATACTGTAGTGATATCTTATTTTCATCTGGCTAATTATTGTCTTTCATTGCAACACAGGTAAAAGCAAAGCATTTACTTCTGTTCTTTTAAAAAAGTGCCAAAGACAGAGGTAAACAATCTATATTAGCTGGGGAAAACCTCTCTCCTAACAATTTTAACCAAACGACCCTTGGGGCTCATAGAATTTTAGCAGTAGAAGGCACCTCAGGCATCATTCTGTTCAACTACCTCATTTTAACTGTTGAGAAAATTCAGTTTTCTGGAAGTGATTTGCCTAAGGTCGAAAAAATTAGTGGCAAAGCTGGGAATAGAGCTCAGGTCTTGTAGCCTAAGTGTCCCCATCCTCCTAAATCTGTAAATTCTCCGCTAACATTTTACTATGTCCCCTTTAAAAAAAAGTTACAAAATGTTATTTGATTACATTGGGCAAAGGACAGCAGAGACTGAAAGAGATTACGACACATTTAATATCTTTGTATTTTTTCTTCCAGTCTTAACTACTATTAGGAAGGCTCAGAGACTTAGGGAATGCAATTCTAACTGTTATAGATATTTTTGTTATAATTGGCCTTTTGGGATGTGGGTATATGATAAGTATATTCATATTATTCATATTAAGAAAGTAACCGAATATGTTATAAGTGAATACCAGAGGAATCTTTAAAAAAAACAAAACAAACAAAAAATTGGTAACCACAGTCCTGTCCATTGAGTATTTTAGAAATAACACAAACCAGTTTCCATTCCTCTTCCCTTCCTTCTTACTTCCATCCCCCACCCCCGTCAACGTCTACTTGGGCAACCATCCAACAATCATAAGCAAGTACTTCTAATAATGAGAAAGCATCACTGTGAGTTCAGGCTAAGCTCAGCCTGTCCCTTGCACATCATTAGGACATCCTTGATGCATTCCTCTGTGGCTTCTTCTATGGGGCGACATCAAAGCCCGCAGCTCTCTCTGGTGACCTGAAAAATATAGACACAGCCAATATAATCTTCCTTACATTTGGCACATATGAAAGAAGCTGTGGCTTTCCCCTTCCCTGTTGCTCTTCTGAACCCCTCTGTTTCTTCATTTCTTTATAGCTTATATTCTACTTTAAGAGGCTACGACCCTGTGCTGATAGTAGTTTAATGGAATTTTTCTTTCAGTTTTGGAATGACATCTGTTTCAGAGTCACAACACCAATGGCCAATGGCCAATCATTTCAACACCTCCATGATAGACAAAGACAATGTTTAAATTGCTAGGCTTAGTTCCTTTTTTAATTCTTAAAAAGACAGTCTCTTCTTCCACTTCCAACTTCTCCACAAAGTTTAAAAGCAAATTGTCTCTAAGTTCTCTTCCAGCTCATAGTCTATAATGCTCTCGTCCTCTAAAATGGGACATTTGATGACATGGGTACTGTTAAAGAAAGCAAGAAGGTACAACTGCATATCAGGTCATGAGACATAGATTGAAAACTGGAGGGTACCTTAGGGGTCATCTTTCCAATACCCTTATAATATTATAGAAGAGGAAATTCAGACCAAGGGAGGTTCGATGACTTGCTCCTGAAGCAGATAGTGATACGATAGAGTGCTGGGCCTGGAGTCATAAAGACCTGAGTTCAAATATGGCCTGAGTTCAAATATGTACTAGTTGTGTGACCCTGCACAAGTCACTTAACCTGTCTGCCTCATTTTCCTGGACTGTAAAATGGAGATTATAATAGCACTTAACTCACAGGGTTGCTGTGAAGACCAAATGAGATAATATTTGTAAAAACCGAAGCACAGTACCTGGCACATGGTAGGCACTATTTAAATGCTTATTGCCTTCCATGCCACACCTCCCTGCTACTTGCACAATATCACACAGGTAGTAAATGTCACAGGTAGGATTTGAACTCAGGTCCTCAAAGCCAAGAGTAAGTGCTTTTTCCACTGTATCACATTACTTTATTTGTTCTTAAATGAGATGATAAATATGTAAGATAAGGGGTTTGATAAACTCTTGTGAGGTCATCAAGGGCTATAACAGACCTCAGAAGTCAATTGTCTTGGAGTAGTAAGGAAAACTTTGCTATCTTCAACCTTGATCTTGGACTTTAAAAATGAAATTTAACTCTATGAAGATAGAGCTGAGCAATGGCAAATAAATCAGATACTCAAGGCTTATTGACAATTTGAAGATTTTATAAAAGAGAGAAATTCAGTGGTTTCTTAATTTAGTACCTAGAAGCTACTGCAAAACAACCCAGCAATTAGGGTAATTTGAGAAATTTTAAAGATCCTTTAAAAAGCAACCATAGTGAAAAGGGAAATGATAAATGCTGGAAGGGAATTTGGAAAAATAGGAACAGTAATGTACTCACTGTTGGTAGAGTTGGGAACTATTGGGACTATTCTAACCATTTTACTGAACAATTTGAAACTATTCCCAAAGATCTAACTGCATATTCTTTGACCCAGTAATACCCAGTAAAAAGGGCTGTTGCCCAAAGAGATCAAAGAAAAAGGAAAAAGATCTATTTGTACAAAAATGTTTATAGCAGCTCTTTTTGTGGCAGCAAAGAATTGGAGATCAAAGGAATGCCCATCGGTGGGGGAATGGCTACTATTGTGGCATAACAAATAACAAGCAGAGTGGTTTCAGAAAAACCTGGGAAGTTTTATGTGAATTCATGCTAAGTGAAGTGAGTGAAACCAGGAGAACATTATGAGCAGTAATAGCAATATCGTAATGATGATCAACTATGAAAGACTTAGCTACTCTGATCGATGCAATGTTCCAAGACAATTCCCAAGGACTCGTGATGAAAAATACCAGCCATCTCCAGAGAGAGAACTGATAAACTGATTATAGATTGAAGCATGCTTTTTCTATTTTGTTTATTTTTCTTGCCTTTAAAAAAAGTGGCTAATATGGAAATAGGCTTTGTGTGACTTTGCATATATAATGGGTATCATATTGCTTGCCTGCTCAATAGGTAAGGGAGGGGCTTGAGGGAAGGAAGAATTGCAACTCAAATTTTTTTAAAATGAATGCTAAAAATAAATACAAGTTTTGAAAGGATATGCAGAGGGGAAAAAGAAAATGATAGCATAGATTAAAAAAAATTCTCATTACATTGGACCTACTTAAATAGAGTCTGAGAGATAGAAGTGACTCAAAACACCACCTATCTGGTCTGACTTATACCTAAATAATCTCCTCTGTGACATATCCAACAAGTGGCCATCCTGCCTCTGAAGACCTTCAGGGAGGGGAACCCATTCACTCCCCTAAGGCAGCACATTCCACCTTTGGACTGTTCTATTTGTTAGGGATCCATCTTTCCCCCACCCCTCTACCCCATTACCCCAATCTATGCTAGTTTTAGAAAGGGGAAAAACTGGTGATGCAAGTCACTAGCTGCCATTCCAAACCTTGATCCTCCCACTAACAGGATTGTTTGATGTTGAAAATAAATAGCAGCAACATGCAGGCCAGGCACTAACACATAAGGAGACATCATAAAATTGGCAAAAAATTTTTGTCAAAGGAATTTTGTTGGGCACATACCTCTAAAGTGTCATCACCCTCATTGAGTGATGAGGAACCTGAGGTTTGGATAAGTGAAGAGACCTACCCATGGTTAAGTAAGTAGCTGAAAAGGAACATGAGCCTGTCCGAAGTGGTTAGATTATTCAGCTGGGGTACTTGGCATGAGGTGGGTCTTAGTGTTATCAAACTTTCCCCTGTGAGAAGACTGATGGGGAGGCAATATTTGCATGCCTCCTTTCCTCTGACCAGGAAGAAAATTGTATATTACATTTTCCTGTGTTTTTTAAAGTTCATTTACATTTTTCTGTTTTAATCAGTACCAGTGCTAGCTTACTCTAAATAAAGATTTGCTTGATTGTAATTGTTCCAGTTTGTATAATTCATTTTTTTTTTGAATGGAGAGTTACAAAAGATGGAGGAACTGTTACTGGCACAATATACATCAAGAAGACACAGGAAGGATGATCCATCTTTGTCTTAATTTCCAGGGTAGAATGAGTTTTCTCTATTCCTCCCTCCCCACCCAGATGTGGGTGTGTGTGTGTTCCTGAGCTCTATGGAACAGAATCTAATGATTTATTAATATTTCATAATTTCTTGAAAAGCAGAGAAAATATCAAGCTATATGATTCTGGATCATTAACCTTAGGCATTACTTGAGTCATCAGTAAGTACTTTTAAGTTGGGAAAAGAGATCATGTGGTTTGTCCTTTGGTCTCAAAGAAGACCATAACATCAGGAAGATGATGCCATGACTGGCAAGTGAATTATATTTAAATGAGGAAGGGCTGTGCAAAGTCACCAACCTCACTTTCTCCTCCAGAGCCATCTGGGTCCAGTGGCCAGATACAGGTCAGGACAACAGGAGATGGGAGGCGTTAGCCTTTTTAAGCTAAGGTCTTTCAGAGTTCTGACTTTGATGCGATGCCCATTCAGTAATCAGGGATGTTGAAGAAATGAGTCAAAGGATAGCCCATTTAATTAAAAAAAAAACAAAACAAAACCCAACAACCTAGGAGGGGAAGACCCTCAGAGTTTCTGGCCAAAAGAAACTATTTCTAGAGAACTGTTAAGTAGAAGGAAACTCGGTGGTTCAGACTCTTCATTCTATTGTTCTCTTTCACAGGAATTTCCTGTCTAGAATAGAGTTGAGAACAGCAACCAGAGTAGGTCATGCCTAGTAAAATGAGAAAGGCAGTGAATGAAAAGGGCTAGTGATAGCTACATCCCACAGGTGGGAGCCAGACGAGTAAATGTGAATTCATTGCTAACCTGAACATCTTCAACCCCAGACACTGTGACACTAGAAAAAAAATGCTCGATCCTTCCGTTCTATCCGTGGCATCTCCCTCCTCACCTCTGCCTTTTGAAACCCCTAGCTCTCTTCAAGGCTCGTCTCAAACTGAGCTTCCTTCAGTGAAAGGCCTTTTCTGATTCCTTGCAGTTTTTAAGTTCCCCTCACCTTAAAAACAATTTAGCGTTAATTTTGTATATGTTTTATATTTCATTATCTATGTGCATCTCGTCTCCTCCCCATAAAGTGTAAATTCTTTGAAGGCAAGGACTGTTTTCATTTATATCTTTGCATTCAGGGTACTTAGGAAAATATCTAAAATTGTAGATACTTAATAAATAGTTCTTCAATTGTTGTTGAATTGAGTACAGAAAACTATCCTATCTCATGCTTTTTACTGCCAATGTTTTGGAGAAAGTTGACTGCCTCTAATGCTGCTTATTCCATAACTCCTCGAAGACAGTCTTATACCACCCCATTCAACTGAAATTACTCTCTCAAAAGTCATCAGTGACCTCCTAATTGCCAAATCTAATATTCTTTTTTTCAGTCTTCCTTCAGCTTGACCTTTTATTTATTTATTTATTTGCAACTTTTCATTCTGTTGACTCCTTTATAACATTTCTTCCCTTGAGGTCAATGAAGTTATATATTCTTTTGGTTCTCAGTAACTCTTCAAACTGTTCCTCTTCTTTCACTGACTTCTTGTCTTCTTGCTGACCACTAATTGAAAATGTTCCCCAAATGTTCCTCTCTTCTCTCCCTATGCTGTTTCCTCTGGTTTTCTTTCTAACATTCTCATGGCTTCCCCCACTACCTCAATATAGGGAGTTCCCAAATCTCTCTTTCTAGTCTTGACTTCTTTTCTAAGCTCCAGACTCATATCTTTACTTGCCTACCTGCCATCTTTACCACCATCACCTCAATTTCAACATATCCCAAACCGAAATATAATTTTTTCCCCTTAAATTTCTTTAAATTTTCTTTCTTCCTTCTGACTTCTCTTTTTTCTTAGTGGCAGCACTATTCACCATTTCTCATGGTCAAACAGTAGGGTTGTCATTATTTTTTGTTATTTACCTAGCTATTCCTACCTCGACTCTTTTCCCACTTCAAATAATCCTTCATATGTGCAAGTATAATCTTTCTTTTGCAAACATTTGGTCATATTATTACTCTGATGGTTTCCTATTGCATGCTAAGTAAACTGTAGAATTTTTTTTCCACATTAAAGATAAAGTCCTCCCAATCTGAGACAGCTCTACTCTTCTAGCTTTCTTTCATATTTTACACAATTCACATTCTTTAGTGAAACTAGACTACTCTTTGCTCCTTTGAGCATACCATGTGTTTTTCCAGTCCTGTGCCTTCATGAGCAAGGAATAATTTACTTGTCAGATCTATGGAGAAGGGAAGAATTTATGACCAAACAAGAGCCAGAGAACATTATGAAATGCAAAATGGATGATTTTGATTACATTAAATTGAAAAGTTTTTGCACCAATAAAGCCAATGCACCCAAGATTAGAAGGGAAGCAGAAAGCTGGGAAACAGTTTTTACAGCCAGTGACTCTGACAAAAGCCTCATTTCTAAAATATATAGAGAACTGAGTCAAATTTATGAGCTTACAAGTCATTCCCCTATTGATAAATGGTCAAAGGATATGAACAGGCAGTTTTCAGAGGAAGAAATTAAAGATATCTATAGGCATATGAAAAAGTGCTCGAAATCACTATTGATTAGAGAAATGCAAATCAAAACAACTCTTAGATACCACATCTCTCCTGTCAGATTGGCTAAAATGACAAAACAGGAAAATGACAAATGCTGGAGAGGATGTGGGAAAATTGGAACATTGTTACGTTGCTGGCGGAGTTGTGAACTGATCCAGCCATTCTGGAGAGCAATTTGGAACTATTCCCAAAAGACTATAAAAATGCATACCCTTTGATCCAGCAATACCACTTCTAGGGCTGTATCCTGAAGAGATCATAAAAATGGGAAAAGAACCCACATGTACAAAAATATTTATAGCAGTTCTTTTTGTAGTGGCAAAGAATTGGAAATTGAGGGGCTGTCGATCAATTGGGGAATGGCTGACCAAGTTACGGTATATGAATGCAATGGAATACTATTGTGCTATAAGAAATGATGAGCAGGCTGACTTCAGAAAAACCTGGAAAGACTTATGTGAATTGCTGCTGAGTGAAATGAACAGAACCAGGAGAACATTGTATACAGCAATAGCCACAGTGTGCAAAGACTTTGATAGACTTGGCTCTTCTCAGCAATGCAAAGATCTAAGACAACTCCGAAAGACTCAGGATGGAAGATGCCCTCCACATCCAGAGAAAGAACTTTGGAGTCTGAATTCACATGGAAGCAAACTATTTGCTCTCCTTTTCTTTTGTTGTTTTGTTTCTTCTTTCTTATGGTTCCTTTCATTAATTCTAATTCTTCTTTATATCATGACTAATGTGAAAATATGTTTAATATGAATGTATAAATAGAGCCTAAAAAAAGTAAAAAGAAATATCCTCCATCAAATGTCCATTAAAATGACAACTCAACTATTGAAGCCTTCTCCTTGTTGATAATGACTTTTTGTCTTAGAGCTCACATAACACTTTGTTTGTACCATTCTTAGCCATTTATCGTTGTATATTATATTCATCTGTTTTTGTTCCCCCCCACACACTATTACCCCTCACACACACCATGTACGTTAGATTGTATACTCCCTGAAATCACAGACTGTGTTTCTTTTAAACTCTATAACCCCATCTCCTAGGACAATGCTTTGCACATAAAAGCACACCTAATAAAGGTTTGTTGAAGGAATAAGGCATTTCAGAATTTTATAATTCTTCAGCTCTGAACAGCAAAATACCCACAACTCACACCTGCTTAGCACGTAAATTTTTTTTTAAACCATTTTCTATGTAATACGTTGGTAAATAGAGATTCATAATTGGTAGAAGGCTATATAAACTGGCTTTATTGTATTTATATATGAATTGGCTTAGAGGACCCAAGTACTTTCTTGGGGAAGAATACTTCATTTCCCCATAAATGCATATATTTTATGAAAACCAAGCTAAAAATACATAGAAAAAGTAAATAGAGTGTATTAGAACTTCCTTATTATTTCTCCCAAATCAGTGTTATTTTTTATCTTTTTCCTGGAGAATTTTCCTGGAGAATTGTACAGACCTCTGATGAGGCTGTTGCATCAGAGCTAGGTAAGAGTATGATTGGGTTGACACTGTCATAAAAAGACACTATCTTGGGTAGAGAAATTGTGTGCAGCAAACCAATGCCCAGGGCTCCCTTCGTAGTGTGTTTTCTCTGACTTGCTCCATTCTGACTTCCCCAGCTTTGGACCATTCCTATGGTCCCCAGTCAGCCTTTTGGAGTTGGTTACCTTGGGAAATTTAACTTGACCTGGCAAAACATTCTGTTTTCTCTCTCAAGTTGTGACATGGACCAGACCTTCTTTCCTCTGGAGGGTTCTCTCTCAGGCTCTGTTAATTGCTCCTAATCAGGGACAGGTGTCAGCTTCATCTTCCCCAGGGAGAGGATTCAGACAAGAACACTTCTAGTCTTTGGTCTTTGCTTTTGATTTTTAGTTCCTGCTATTTTCTGCTATTATTTCATTATGAAATGTTTTGATGTTTCCTGGTTTTTAAAAATGTATTTGCTCTTCACCACCTATTCATTATACCTGTTATTTATTATATTTATAGTACAATGTACTATGACACTGTCAAAATTAATAGCATGTTATTAGCTCAAAATATTCATTCCTCTCCTAAAAATAGATTAAAGACATTCAAGTCATAATTTCCAGGTGCTGGACTACCTGATAAAGAAGACTACAAATCCTTTTCTGAATGTCAATAAACAGGGGTTTGAGATTTCCTTTTGCCCTAAAAAAGGATAAATGCAATGACATTAAAAAAATTTGGACCATACTAATTTGAAATTTAGGATTATTTGTTCACAGGCCCAACTTATATATATCTTGGCATGAGGAAAGTGGGAAGGTATAATCTACTTGTGGCACCTGGGACTCATTCAAGCTTGGATCCCCAGCAAGCTACTCCAGGTTTTGGGTGCTTCATGAGTCAAAATCCTCTCCAAACCATAGATCCCACCAAATCTTAAGTCCCCCACTCTCCCTTTGTGTTTAGTTTTACTAGCTAGCCACAAGACACTTAATTCACAACAAAAGCATTTAATGAAATAACATGGTAATAAAATATCCACAGAGCATTCCTCCATAAACCTTGAGCTCTCCCACAAATACAGAAACTCTCAGTAGGAAGAATGGACCTGCATATGGATCATTCAGGTTGCTTCAATACATGGGGAACAAATATCAATCAATCAAGTATTAAGAGCCTACTATGTGTCAGATACTATGTTAGATGCTGGGCTAATGAAACCATCCTTGCTCTTAGGAAGCTGACGTTAAATCTATCAAGAACCATTTATTAAGTGCTTACTGTGTGCCAGGCACTGAGCTAAAAGCTGCCATCAAGGAACTTACATTCTAAGGGGAAGATGACATCTACACAAATAGGTAAATAAAAGATATATACAGTGTAGACAGAAGGTAACCATAGAAAGGAAGGCACCAGCATACCACAGTAGATGGGGGTAAGGGTATGTGAAGGGAAGAGATGAGGACCCTTAAAGGCCTCCTGCATTTGAGGTGGTATTTGAGCTGAGTTTTGAAGGAAACCAGGAAATTCTAAAAGGGGAAGTGAGGTGGGGGAGCTTTCTAGACTTCGGAAACAAACAATGCAAAGACATAGCAACAGGAATTGGCATTATATGCAAGGAGCAGCAAGAGGGCCAGTATGGCTGGATGGTTGTTTATGGAGGGAGATTAAGTGTAAAAAAGACTGGATTCCTTTTGTTTGACTATTCCCATTGGTACAAAGTTGTTTTTTTTTTCTTCTTCTTGGCTTTTACTTGGAGGGGAGGGTTAGGAGGGAGAGAGGGGGTTAATGATAGTGATGCCAAAACCACTATTGCTAACTCTCTCTCTCCCTCCTAACCCCCCTCTCAATTAAAAGCCAAGAAGAAAAATGCTTTAATGCTTGAGAAAACAAAAGAAGTTCAGAAGAAAGCACAGATGATCAGGACAGTTCTGAAAGAAATAAATGGAATTTATTATATTTACTTAAAAAAAGAAATGGTATAAAATGGAGAATCACAGTTTCATATACAATCTTTTTTATGCTGTGTACAGTGAAATGCTTATTTTTTGTGTGTCTAAGTTCAGAATAAAAATGATAAAATTTTTAAAAGAGAGATCTTTGGTAATCTTAGAGAGAGCAGATTCTACTAAGTGATGAGGTCAGATGCCATATGGCAAAGGGTTGAAGAGTGAGGAAGTAGGAGCAAGATATTTCCAGTAGTTTGTCTGAGAAAGAGAAGAGAAATATAGAATAAAAGCAGAAAGGTTGGTAGGGTCTAGTGAAGGTGTTTTTTTTTTTTTAAGATCATTGAGCCTTGCAAATGGCTGAAGGAAATAGGAAAGGAACCAGTAGAAAGAGGAAAACTGAAAACTAGAGGAGAGGTAGAATTTGCTGGAGAAGACAATTGTTCTTTGCAGGGTTGGGGGTGGGTGGGATAGGATCAAGGAGACATGAAGAGGGGTTGGCCTTGGCAAAAAGGGACACCTCATTTTCAAAAAACTGGAAGAAAAATGAAAACAGTGGAAGATACTGACAAGTTGTGATGAGGTTGAAGAATAGCTTAGAGGGTTGAGGAGTAGGGCAGGGATGCAAACATAGGAAGTTGTGATCAGAGGAATCTCAAGATTTTTAAAAAATCATGTCCCATTAAAAGCCCCTGAGTCATCAGCTCTTCCCACTCAGCAGTCAATTAGGAGATTCTTCTTCATCACTTGGTCCAAACCCATACATGTGGATAGAAGTAAGATTCTCTCAAGTTTCCAATGGCCCCCCTTTGTCCATCCATTCACACTCCTCACATACAATATCTTTCATATAAATGTCATTAGAACTACACTGAAGCTCATACTCTCCAACTGTTCTTTAGTGGTTGTGGCTGTATTTATGTGTACTTTTAACTTGAAAGCCCTAATTCAGACAAAAGAATCACCGAATTCCAGAGTTAGAAAGGATCTCAGTGGTCAGAGAGTCCAACCCATGACTGAGAGGAATCCTTACTACAATATGCATGTATGTTGTTAGGTGACATAGTGGATAGAGTATTGGGCCTAGAGTCAGGAAGACCTGAGCTCGAATTCCACCTCAGACAATGCCTAGCTGTGTGACCTTGGGTAAATCACTTCACCTCAGTTTTCTCAACCGTGAAATAGTTATAACAGTGCCTACTTTGCAGGGTCGTTATGAGTATCAAATGAGATAATATTTGTAAAGTTCTTAGCACAATGCCTGGCACATAGAATATGCCATGTACATATTAGTTCTATACCTGAGAAGTGGTCACCTAATGTGAAGACCTCCAACAAGGGGCAACCAACTACCTCTAGAAGCATCACATGCTACTCTTATTGTTAGGAAGCTTTTCTTGAAGTCAAATTTATATTTACCTCTTTGCAATTACAATACATTTTTCCTGGTTTTGCCCACTGGAGTCAATCAGGACAAGTCCAGTCCCTTTACATCCCTTGATAGTCCCTCTGATACTTGAGGAGAGGTATCATGTCCTCTTGGTGTTCTATCTCCTACAGGCTAAACATTCCCATTTCCTTCAACTGATGCCTATAGAATTCAAACTCAAGTCACTTCACTGACCTGGTTGTCTTTCTTTGATGTTGTCTGACCTAATGGTTAGACAATGGTTAAGTTTCAATATTCAGCACTGAACATAGTATTCTACATATGGTCTAGTAAGGGACAGTATAGAAAAGATTGCCTCTTTCTTCCCGGAAGCCCAGCATCGCAGCTTTTCTGGCTGCTTCTTCATTTTGCCAGCTAATACTGGGCTTGTTGTCCACTAAGTAGAGAAAAATACCAATGTGTGTTAAGAAATTTTAAAAGTAGCAGAGGGGATAACATCACCAAACTAAGGGATAAAGATGAAGGCAGAATGGAAAGAAATAGAAATGACATTGAAGGAACAGAATTGAAACACTGTGCAATGAATCTCACAACCCTTCTGACAGTTAAATCAATATTTTTTTTTGGTAGAGTTGGGAGAATGGGAGAATGAATAAAAGGGGAGAAGGAAGGTACAAGATGGAAGGGAATGTGTGAGTTCTCTTAATCAAGCCAATTATAGACAATAAAATGAAAATGACTACCCTAACCTCTAACAAGAAGAGGGCTATCTGTGAATGGGTGAGAAGGCAAAGTGAGAGATTGGAAAAGAGCAAAAGAAAGATAGTAGGAAATCTTGTTTTGGTAATGGCAGAGGGTCCCACTGAAGAACACTCCCATGGAGGGAGAGATAAATGCTGTAAAGGAAGATGAGGACTTTGCAATGGGTATAACCTGCAGAGATTTTGGTGTTCAAAGAGACCATTGACTCTAAGAAGAGAGTGTTGTGCCTCCGCGAACAACACCTTTCCTTGGAGCAAGGTAATTAGAGCTCTTGGGGGCAACTGAAGGGTGGGAAGGCATGGGCCTAGAGAGGCAATTTCATGTTAGATGGGAAAGAAAATGATCATGGGGAGGGCAGGAGGTAGAATTGGTTCACATGATCAGGGACATGGGGAAATTTCTACCACTGGGGGGCAATAATTCTATCCTAACTGCCTCCCACAGGAATGTATACATCTAAGAGTGAAGCACAACAGGAAGAAAAAAAGCAGAGGAGGAGGGGAAGGGGGGTAAGATCTGTAGGGAAATAATATTGAAATTATTTGGAAGAGGGAACTCAAAATTGGTATTTTGGAAGCTTTTGACTCCATGAAGAACAGTAAGAGTCTAAAGAAGGAATAAATAAGTTTAAGGACTGTAAATCAAAGAATAAAGTTTAGAATAGACAGAAAGTGAAGAGAATTCATGAAGAGAATAAGGTAAAGAAATTCCTTTTTAGGAAAAGATGCAAAGAATGAAAAAAAAAATCCAAACAAACAAAAGAAGTTGGAAGGGAAGAGAGGAGGGAATTTTTAGTTAACTACTTGCCTGAGAGGGAAGAAGGGGAGGAATTAGATAAGTAAGTAAAAGGAAGTAATGAAAAGGAAGCAATAAGTTAAATAAAACACCCAAACTAAAGAAAGGGGTGACAAATGAGGTGGGGGTTGAGAGTGAGGTGAAGAGAGCCATGGGAATAGTCTTGCCTTAAGGTGAATTAAGGAAAAATAATTAAAGAGACAAAGCACTGTCTTTACAGAAAAAGAGGAACAACAGCAACAGGGAAAATCCTAATTCAGAAAAAAGCAATATCAGAGGCACAAATGGAATAAAATATTAGCCTGACTCTCATAAGTTTAAATGTGAATAGATTAAACAACTCAATGAAATGAGAATGGTAGATTGGATACAATTGAAGACATACACAGAATGAAAATAATAGGCTGAAACAAAATTTATTGTGCATCAGGTGAATCCAAAACAGTAATCACGCTATCAGACAAATAAACAGCAAAGCAAAAACCAACATCACAATATAAACAGAGGTAAATAAGGAAATTAAGCTGAAAGGAATCAGAAGCAACAAACCAATATCAACATTAAATTCACATGCTCCAAATGCCATAGTATCTAAATCCATAAAAGAAAAAATAACTTATTATAAGATATAGACAGTAACACAATAATAGTATATTTTAATGTCCTCTCAGATTTGGACAAATTTAACAGAAATGTAAGACAAAAAGGAAAATATAGAATGGAGCAAATTGATAGACAAACAAGATGTAGGGCATCATCTAAATAGAAGTTCTGGACAGTGTTGTTTTTACATTATGTTCAAGTTTTTTTTTTTTTCAACTTGCCATCTTTTGTGGGGAGGCCTATGATCCTTAACGTATTTTGATTCTCTTGATATACCTAGTTTCTGCCAAACTGCTTTCCAGTTTTTCCAGCAGTTTTTGTCAAATAGTGAGTTCTTGTCCCCAAAGTTTGCATCTTTGCATTTATCAAACACTAGATTACTATGGTCAATTCCTTTTTTTTTTTGAAGGGTGGAAGGCAGGGCAATTGGGGTTAAGTGACTTGCCCAAGGTCATACAACTAGTAAGTGTGTCAAGTGTCAGAGGCAGGATTTGAACTCAGGTCCTCCTGACTCCAGGGCCGGTGCTCTACTCACTGCATCACCTAGCTGCCCTGTTACTATGGTCATTTCTTACTGTATATTGTGTAACTAATCTATTCCATTGATCTATCACTTTATTTCTTAGCCAGCACCAGATTGTTTATCACTTTGTAATACAGTTTGAGATCTAATACAGCTAGACCACCTTCCTTTGCATTTTTTTCATTAATTCCCTTGATATTCTTCACCTTTTGTTCTTACAGGTGAATTTTGTTATTTTTCCTAGCTCTATAAAATATATATTTTTGTAGTTTGGTTGGTATGGCACCGATTAGCCACATTTCTTAAATAATTCAGAAACATCTTGCTGCAGTTCCATGTTCTCCTAGAAAGATATGATTGTGTGTTTCATCAGGCGTTGGCTTAATTTTCTTTGCTTTAAGTCTTTATTTAGAAATGCTTGCAATCTCTTTAGTATCTTCCCTGTTGGTTTATCTGCTTGTGCCCTAGATTTTTGACGAGTTTTCTTGCTCTTGAGATCCTTGATGATTTTAGTCTCTATCTGTGATATTCCCCTCACATTCACCATTTCACCCCTTTTTTTGATGTTAGGTTTACCTCCGGGGCCAGACTACAAAGTTGTGTCAGCCTCCTCCCCAGCTGGGGAATTTACTTTTCTCAGACTTTGGCCCTCACCTCGGGTAACTGCTGGAGGGATGGAACTGGCCTCAACTCTATGCCAGAACTCCTTACTTCAGGCCTGCTGTGGTATCATTTGCTAATTTCCTCCCCTTGTTCCTTCTGCTCCTTAGAACTATTCTGTGTCTGGGCTGAGTTGGTACCTGCCACCCTTTGTAGGCTTGGGGGAGGAATCAGTGTTCTGGGCAAACTATCTGCTGCTTGGAATTTCCTAACTTAAGGGCTACCCGAGGTAGAGAGTGATCCTGCCTTTCTATTCATAATTTCTCACCATACAACGGATAACTCGGTAGAGCTGAGGTCTGTTGCTTGTTTCAATAGAATGCTGGGGGAAGAACAGGGCAGTTGTGCTAGCAGAGATGGTAGCAGCAGAAAAATTCTTGAGTGGGTCCCAGACTTTGAGACTGTAGGCCTGTTTGTGAACCTTCTCTCAGCATAGGAGTAGTGATTAAGGGGCACTTAGTGAGTCCCTTATGGATTAGCATTTCTAGTATTGATTCATAAGGCTGTTACCTTATTAGATGTCTTCGTTTCTTGTCCTGTTGAAATAACTGTAGTTGACCTGCCTCTGGAGCATAATTCCTCTTTTTTTCTTTTTAAACTTTCTTTTTTATAATTTGAATTTAAATACTAAAAAAGAGCATTCTTCTGCCTAGAGAAGAAAAAGGGAGGATTTTTTTCGTGAAACCATAAAACTCCATTTTACATATTTTAAAAAGTATAGAATAAATTTTATGTACTACTTTCAAAACTATCCCACTTGTCCTTGCTTCTTTCTAAATTTCCTTCTGTTCTATGGAGTAAAAGAAAAAAAATTTCATTGACCTTTTTTTTTTTTGCTTCACTATTGACAAAGTCTTCCCCCTTCTACCTCACCCACTCCTGCAGTTAGAAGAAAGGAAAAAAAAAAAACAGAAAAACTTTGTAACAAATGAGCTTAGTTAAGCAAAGGAAATCCATTATCATAACTGTATCCAAAAATGTATGTCTGCATACTGGGTCCATTATCTCTCTGTTAGGAGGTAGTTAATGTGCTTCATCATAGGGAAATACGATTGGGCATTGATCAGAGTTCTTAAGTTTTTAAAAAGTGTTACTCTTTATGCTTTCATTGATCTCATTTAAATTATTCTCATGGTTCTACTCCCTTCACAGCATCAGGTCATACAACCCAGGATTCTTTGAAATTGTCTCTTTCATAATTTCTTATAGTGTGATGAAATTATATTACATTAATATTCTGGACAGCATGGGGTTAGGTGGCATAGTGGATAGAGTACCAGGCTTGGAGTCAGAAAGACTTATCTTTATGTGTTCAAATCTGGCCTCAGATACTTACTGTGTGACCCTGGGCACATCACTTAGCTCTGTTCACCTCAGTTTCCTTATCTGTAAAATGAATTGGAGAAGGAAATGGCAAACCACTCCAGTACCTTCGCCAAGAAAACTCCAAATGGGGGTCACAGAGAGTTGGACACAACTGAAAACAACAGAACAACAATACATTAATATTCCACAATTTATCCAGTCATTCCTCAATAGTCTAAGAAGTCATCTAAGGTATTCCCTTGCATTCTGGTACAGTGCCTAGCACATAGTAAGTATTATATAAATGTTAAATATTATCAACATTACTAGTTCTTGTCTTTTTCCCTTTTGAGAGTTTTTTGAGAAGTAATGAGAACTGGAGAAAATAACTAGTCCTCTATCTTGTTGGTCATATGATATGAAAGCCTGGAAGTCAATTTCATCTTAATTAGAATCAGCATAATGTATGAGCTTGTCAACATCTTTTAGTATCCTGACTGTTAACCAGTGTATTAGCTATCCTTCCCAGCTTTATATAATTGATAGACTATACAATCTAAATCACTGATAAAAAATATTAAATAGAAAAAGGCCAAGTGAAGATTACTGCATTGGAGACTATCTACCCAGTTCTCTCTGAACCATTAAAAATTAGAATCTAGTTCACATTTTTTTCATCTTTCCCCACAGGAATAGGGTGAAGTGCTTTGTCAAACACTGCTAAAATCTAGGCAAACAATATCTATAGCATTCCCCTGATCTGCCAATTCAAAAACCCTGTCAAAAACATAAAATAAGATTAGGCTTGTTTTTGATGAAGCTTTATATAATCTCTGCTCCCTCTTCCAGATGTTCACTAGCCCTCTTTCCAATGATCAGATCTACAATTGAAGTATTGAAGTCAAGCTGATTGGTCTGTATTTACAGAACCTGTTTACTTTCCTTTTTTGAAAATCAAGACAAAATTTGTCCTTCTCCAAACCTGTGGCATCTTTTTTGTTTTATACAATATTACAAGTATTGCCCTGTTCTTTTTCTTTATCCTATTCTGCCACCCAATATAACTATTTCCCCTTACCCCTGTTTTATTTTCTTTAGCTTCCCTTGCCAGCCTGAAATCAATCTGAGCTTTAGCATTCCTGATACTATTTTTATAGGACTACGCCATACTCATATTGATTTATTGTTACCTAGTCTTGCTTCTATCTGCTGTACATATTTTTTTTTAGTTGGTTGGTAAGTGCCTCAAACACACAAATTAGTCTCTTTGAATAAAATCAATTTTTCAGCCTCAATTGAATTGTTAGAATTTTTTTTTTTTTTAGTATTTCTAGTTCCCATGAGGCTGACTTCCCTTGTAGCATTTAATCTATGAGATCCTCCCTATTTTTCTCTAACCCAACTGGGATCTACTTTCTCCAAATCTAAGGTGAATTTCAGACAATGCTTGTCTTTCCTATGGATTTGGAGCATTATTTTTTCATGTGACTATTGATAGATTTGATTTCTTCTGAAAATTGTCTGTTTATATCCTTTGACCATCTATCAATTGGAGAATGACTGGAAAATGATGAATTCTTGTCCTCAAAGCTTGGATCTTTGGGCTTATCAGCTACTAGATTACTACATAGTAGGTCATTTGCTGCTATATATTGCATAACTAATCTATTCTATTGATCCACCATTCCATTTCTTAACCAGTACCAGATTGTGTTGATGATTACCACTTTGTAATATAGTTTGAAATCTGGTTGGATGCCTTCCTTTACATTTTTTTTTTTCATTGATTCCCTTGATGTTTTTGACCTCTGGTTCTCTAGATGAATTTTTTTATTTTTTCTGGCCCTACAAAATAATTCTTCAGTCCTTTGATTGGTATGGCACTGAAAAAGTAAATTAATTTAGACAGAATGGCAATGTTCATTATATTGGCTTAGCCTGCTCATGAGCAATTATTATTTGTCCAGTTGTTTAGATCTGCCTTTATCTGTGTGGAAAGTGCTTTGTAATTGTGTTCCTAAAGTCCCTGGGTTTGTCTTGCCAGGTACACTACCAGGTATTTTTTTTTTATTTTCTGCAATTATTTTAAATAGAATTTCTCTTTACATCTCTTCCTGCTGGATTTTGTTGATAATATATAGAAATACTGATGACTTTATCTGTTTATTTTATATACAGCAACTTTGCTAAAGGTGTTAATTGTTTCAAGTAGTTTTTTAGTTAATTCTCTAGGATTCTCTAAGTATTACATCATATCATCTGCAAAGAGTGATAGTTTTATTTCCTCATTGTCTATTCTTATTCTTTTAATGTCTTTTACTTATCTCATTGCTATAGCTAATGTTTATAAAAACAATTGAATAATTGTGGTGATAATAGACATTTTTATTTCACTCTTGATTTTATTGGGAAGGCTTGAAATTTATCCTCTTTACAGATAAAGCTGGTTCTTGGTTTTTGATAGCTATTACTTATGATTTTCAGAAAGGCTTCATTTATTCCTACACTTTCTAATGTCTTTATTAGGAATGAGTACCATGTATTGTGAAAAGTTTTTTCTACATTTATTGGTATTATCATATGATTTTTAAAATTATTTCTGTTATTGAAATGGTAAATTATGCTGATAGTTTTCCTAATATTGAAATGATCCTACATTCTTGGTATAAATCCTACCTGGTCATAGTATATGATCTTTGTGATATGTTGCTGTGATCTCTATGGTAGTATTTTATTTAATTTTTTTGTATCAATATTCTCATATCTGTATCAATATTCATTAGAAAAATTGGCCTATACTTTTTTTCTCTGTTTGATGTCCTTGGTTTAGGTATCCAAATCATATTTGTGTTCATAGTAGGAATTTGGTAAGACTCCTTTTTTACCTATTTCTCTCAGATAGTTTATTTAGTATTGGAATTAATTGTTCCTTAAATATTTGGTAGAATTCACTTGTAAATCCATCTGGTCCTTGAGATTTTTTTCTTAGGGAGCTCATTTATGGCTTGTTCAATTTATTTTTCTAAGATAGGGTTATTTAAGTATTCTATTTTCTCTTCCCTTAATCTGGGCAATTTATATTTTTATAAATATTTGTCCATTTCACTTAGATTGTCAGCTTTACTGGCATATAGTTGGGCAAAATAACTCCTAGTAATTGCTTTAATTTAATCTTCATTGGTAGTACATTCACCTTTTTCATCTTTCATACTAGTAATTTGGTTTTCTTTTTTAAAAAAATCAAATTAGCCATTAATTTATCTATTTTATTTCTTTTTTTCATAAAACCAGCTCCTACTTTTATCAGTTTAATTTTTTTAATTTCCAATTTTAATTATCTTTCCTTTGATTTTTAGGATTTCCATTTTGATATCTAATTGGAGATTTTACATATGTTCTTTTTCTAGTTTTTTTTTTTAATTTGCAAGCCCAATTCATTGATCTGCTCTCTCTCTTTTATTGATGTAAACATGTAGAGATATAATTTTCTCCCTAATTACTGCTTTGGCTGCATCCCACAAATATTATTATGTTATCTTGTCCTTATTCTCTTTAATGAAATTATTGATTGTTTCTATAACTGGCTCATTCACCCACTCATTATTTAATACTAAATTATTTCATTTCTAAATAATTTTTAATCTCTGCTTACAAAGCCCTTTATTATATGTAATTTTTATTGGATTATGGTCTGCAAAGAGTGTATTTCTCCTTCTATGCATTTGGTTGTGAGGTTTTTATGCCCTAATATATGGCCAGTTTTTTTGTAAAGGTGCCATACACAGCTCAGGAAAAGGTATATTCCTTTTTATTACCATTCAGTTTTCCCCAGAGGTCTATCATACCCAATTTTTCTAAGATTCAATGCATCTCCTTGACTTCTTTCTTATTTATTTTATGGTTAAAATTATCTAGCTATGAGAGGAGAAAATTTGGACCCCTTTCTGTCCCATTTCCCTGTTGGGTAAGGTTGATTTCTATACCCAACTGAGTGTGTGTGTGTGTGTGTGTGTGTATATTCTTCCCTCTTTGAACCAGTTCAAATGAGACTGAAGATCAAGCATTGTTCACTGCCTCTCCCTGCCCCCATTTTTCTGCTTCTCTACATTTTTCACTCCTTTGTAAAAGTTCTTCCCTGAGAGCTTCTTTTATTTGAGATACTTTTCCCCATTCTTCCTCTCTCTTCCTCCTTCTCCAATCCATCCATTTTTATACTCAACTCACACCTATGACCTCTGTCTATGTAGACTCCTTCTACTTGTCCTAATAATGATAAAGTTTTGAGGAGTTATATGCATCATTTTCCCATATAGGAATGTAACAGTTTATTTTTATTGAGTCTCTTATGATTTCTCTTTCATATTTTCTATTCAGCTGTGGTCTTTTCATCAAGAATGCTCAACAATCCTCTCATTAAATGTCCATTTTCCCCCTGAAGGATTCTACTCCATTTTGCTAGCTTTGTTCTTGGTTATAATAATAGCTTTTTTGCTTCCAGAATATCATATTCCAAATCCTTCACTCATTTAACATGGTAGCTACTAAATTTTGTGTGATCCTGACTGTGACTCCAAGGAATTTAAATGTTTTTTTTTCTGGATATTTAAGTATTTTCTCCTTGACCTGGGAGCTCTTTAATTTAGCTATAATATTTTGGGGAGTTTTTATTTTGGACAATGTTTCAGGAGGTGATTGTGGATACTTTCAATTTCTATTCAGTTTTTTCTCTGCCATTCATTCAATTTTTAAAATAATTTTTTAGTTTTTCCAGGAATTCTTGTTGGGCTTGTGTCCAATTTGCATTTTTCTTGGATGCTTTGCTTGTAGCATTTGACATTATTGTCTTCTTTTGAACTTATATCTTGTTCTCTCCTGACACTATAATAGATTTTTATGATCAGGTTCTTTTTATTGTTGTTTGCTCATTTTCCCAGGCCTATTCCTATTTCTTGACTTTCAACTTTATGTTAAAGTTGAACTCTGCATATATGTGTACATATATATATATGTATATATATATACATATATATATATATATATATATAGCGTGTCTGTGTGTGTAACACTGCCTCAAGATTCAGGCTTTTTCATCCTTTTGCTTTCACAGCTAGTTCTGGTGATCTGTAAATTTTTGGTGCTTTCAAGGTGATGTGATTCAGGGAGATGTGTGGTCACTGCTCTCCTGACCTGCTTTCTGGTCCTTATCCAGGCAGGGCATCCTTTATAGCAAGGATTATTGTTCTTCAGAGCCTTTGGTCCCTTGTGACCACGAGCACTCTTCTTCACCCTGAAATTGTAATCTTTAAGTGGGTATGAACTGTTAAACAGCACTGTGTCTTGCACCCAGTGTTAACACAAAGTCCTTTGTCATCTCTCCTTGACCAGGTCTTCAATCCTCTTAATATGTCTGGTCTGAGAGCTTTTGAAGCAGCTACTCATGCTATTGTTACCACCAAGTACCTCACCTAGTGTTGCCACCACTTCTGCTCCAGGCTAGCCCTAACTGCAAGGTCACAGACTTCTTCTGACCTTCTCAGTTGTCTTAGGCTAGAAAAAAGTCTCGCTAATTTTATTGGCTCTGCTCCTCCAGAATTCAATTTGAGGTATTATTTTAAAGTTGTTTAAATGGGAACTGTAGGAGGGCTGGGCTAAAGAGAAAAACTTTAACAGTTGGAGATGTGGATGAAGTATATTCCAGCAATGGGGAATAGTTTCCATGAATACATGAAAATTAAAGAGGGCAAAATGAGTTTTTGGGAATAACTCTAAATCAAGTTTGGCTATAGTGTAGTGTTCATGAAAGCAATGAATGTAAGTAATAATAGAAAATTATACTGGAGCCAAATTATGTAAGTTATTAAATGTTAGGGTAAGTAGTTTATATCTTATTCTAGAGACAATAGGGAGCAACAGAAAGTTTCTGAGGGAGAGAATTTCACGCCATACCTAGACATTAGGAAGATTATTTTGACAGTTATGAAGGATAGATTGGAGAGAAGACAGGAAGGTGGAAAATCAATTCATATACTGTTATAATAGTGTAACAGTAAGGCAAGATTCATGATATCGATGGTGATCGTGAATATGCCCGTATAGTTCAGAATCACAAAGTATAAGAGATTCTCTGTATAGAAGGCAGAAGAGGTAAAATATTTATTCAGACACCAGAGGATCAAATCCCAGAACCAATAACCCCAATTCAACATAGCAGTAATTGTATTCCAAAACAGTAAGTCCACCTGTGTTGGTAAGCACAATGGGCTCATAGCACTTAGTTCAACCAAGTGCCCTTGAAGAGTTTGGCTTTTATTTCCTTTGAGTAATTCAATGTATTTCATTGAGCCTTACTAGGTGCTAAGCCCCAGGCCCAAACCCCTATTAGGTGTAAAACCTATGTGGGGGTGGATTGATAACAAAGGTGGAGCCCAAGGTGGGGCTAACTCAGGGGAGGGCCTAGTTTACACATGAGTTTGAGTGACATGTCTCAAACAGTAGAGGCTTTTAGACCACGTGGGTTTAAGTCACTTCTTTGTGACGATTCTAGGTCACGTGGGTGAGTCGCATGTGCGACTCACCCCTGACCCTGAAAAAGATATAAAACCAGGGGTT
>CM053622.1:446772373-446798763 GCA_028646595.1 Phalanger gymnotis
ATGTCATTGGAAAAACCACTGACCTGGAAAATAGATCCAGGAGAGAGAATTTAAAAATTATTGGACTACCTGAAAGCTATGATCAAAAAAAGAGCCTAGATATCATCTTTCCAGAAATTATCAAGGTGAACTGCCCTGATATTCTAGAGCCAGAGGGTAAAATAGAAATTGAAAGAATCCCCCAATCACCTCCTGAAAAAGATCCCAAAAATAAAACTCCTAGGAATATTGTCGCCAAATTCCAGAGCTCCCAGATCAAGGAGAAAATACTGCAAGCGGCCAGAAAGAAACAATTTGAGTATTGTGGAAACACAATCGGGTTAACACAAGATCTAGCAGCTTCTACATCATTAAGGGATCAAAGGGTTTGGAATATGATATTCTGGACGTCAAAGGAGCTAGGATTGAAACCAAGAATCACCTACCCAGCAAAACTGAGTATCATGCTCCAAGGCAAAATATGGATTTTCAATAAAATAGAGGACTTTCAAGCTTTCTCAGTGAAAAGACCAGAGCTGAATAGAAAATTTGACTTTCAAACACAAGAATCAAGAGAAACATGAAAAGATAAACAAGAAAAAGAATTCATAAGGGACTTACTAAAGTTGAACTGTTTTGTTTACCTTCCTACATGGAAAGATGATGTGTGTAACTCATGAGAGTCAATCTTGCTCTCATCAGATTTGACCTGAGGATGGAATAACATACACAGTCAGTTGGGTATCTTACCCCACAGGAAAGAAGGAGGTAGGAGATAAAAAAAGGAGGACCATAGAAGGTTGGGCAGATAGGGGGAGGGGGTAATCAAAAGCAAACACTTTTGAAAAGGGACAGGATCAAGGAAGAAAACTGAATAAAGGGGGATAGGATAGGAAGGAGCGAAGTATAGTTAGTCTTTCACAACATGAGTATTGTGGAAGGGTTTTACATAATGATATACATGTGGCCTATGTTGAATTGCTTGCCTTCTTAGGTAGGGTGGGTGGGAAGGGAAGAGGGGAGAGAATTTGGAACTCAAAGCTTTAAAAACAGATGTCCAAAAACAAAAAAAAAGGTTTTGCATTCAACTAGGAAATAAGATACACAGGCAATGGGGCATAGAAATTTATCTACGAGAAAGGAAGGGAAAAGGGAATGGGAGGGGAGTGGAGTGACAGAAGGGAAGGCTGACTGGGGAATGGGGCAATCAGAATATATATCATCTTGGAGTGGGGGGAGAGTAGAAATGGGGAGAAAATTTGTAATTCAAACTCTTGTGAAAATTAATGCTGAAAACTAAAATTTTCAAATAAATAAATAAATAAAATTATATCAGTAGAGGTCATTTCTAATGAGAGCAGAGCATGTTTAAAAAAAAAACAAAACGAAACCAAAACAGAATATATGGTGCTAAGTTCCAAAAGAAGTAAGGGAATCTAAGAAGTAGAGGTAAGGAGGGCATACATTTCTTAGTGTGTAGAGGATGGTCTGTGCAAAGATACAGAGATGGAAGATGGAGTACTTTGTGGTTGGTTTTGATTTTTCCCAAAGAGAAACCAGTTTGACTGGACTGTAGAATTTGGGAAAAGGAGTAATTTATAGTGAAGCTGGAAAGATAGTTTGGGATCAAGTTGTAAGGAACTTTGTAAGCTCAATAATAATAGCTAACCTTTACATAGTGCCTACTGTGTTCCAGGCACATAGAGGTAGCTAGGTGCTTCAGTGGCTAGGGCAGTGGGTCTGGAGTCAGGAAGATCTGAGTTTAAATCTGGCCTCAGAGACTCACTAGCTGTGTTACCCTTGGCAAGTCATTTAACTTTTGTTTGCCTCAACACATTCAAGAAGGAAATGGCCAACCACTCGAGTATTATTGCCAAGAAAACTGTGTGGACAGTTTTGGAATACTATGGTTCATGATGTCATGAAGAGTTGGACATGACTGAATAACTGAACAATGGCATGTGCCAGTCACTGTACTAAACACCTAATGAATATTATCTTATTCTCACAACAGCCCTGGGAGATAGGTGCTATCATTATACCCATTTCATTTTATTTTCAAATTTTCTTTTATCCTTTTAATAATATTTTATCTTTTCCAATTACATAAAAATACAAATTTCAACATTCATTTTTTATAAGATTTTGAGTTGCACATTTTTCTCCTTCCTCCCTCCAACTGCTTCCCAAGATGATAAGCAATTTGATATAGGTTATACATGTGCAATCATGTAAAACATTTCCACATTAGTCATGTTGTGAAAGAAGAAACAGAACATGAAAAAAGAAAAACAAAGATAGTGAAAATAGTATGCTTGAATGTGCATTCAGATTCCATCAGTTCTTTCTGGATGTATATTATCCCCAATTTACAGATGAGGAAATTGAGGCACGGGTCTTTCTGACTGTAGGCTCACTCTCTATCCACTAAGTCTCCTAGCTATCCCCATATTGTAAGTTCCTTAAGAACAAGAATGATGTCATATACCTATTTACATACCTACCTTCAGAGGAATTTACATTTTTATTCTAATGGCAACAGAAAGTTATTGGAGTTTATTGAGTAAGGGAATGACGTGGTTAGTTCTGGGCTTAAGGAAAATCACTTTGGTTAAATATTCCTGGTTCCCTGAGCCATTTCTTACATGACACCATTTTTAGTCTTTATTACTCCGCTCTGAACACATCCCAGTTTGTCCATGTTCCCCTTAAAAGGCAGCACTCAGAACTGAAGCCAAATGCCCCATCTATGCTTTGCTCAGTGAAGAACATATATTTAACATACTTCAATGGCTCTATGACTTCACTGATGTGGGCCTTCCCTCCACTGGTGCAGATCACAGCCTTTCTTGTACTATGGGGATATCATCCATATCTTCCTGTAAATCCTAGGAGGAGAATGCACCTGATGTACTGGGAAACGTCCAGATTTCTTGACATCGTGTTGGTACCAATAGAGCACACAGGCAATCCATCTGTTATCCTTGGCTACATGACTGGAACAATTCCTTTTCTGGTCATATACCTTCTAGTCCTAAAAAAGCACATTATTACATCCTTTATCTTGCTTTTGGTGAGTAATTCTTTATTCCTTGCTACACCTTATTCACACAACTCTCCCCTCCCTGCCACTGCCATAGATCTCTCCATTGTCTTTTGCATGACCTATAACTTTAATTCTTCAGAGATTATAGCCACAATTTCCAGACATGCAACAACAATAGTATAATAGTGATAAAAAGATGGAACTGTTTCAGAATGTGGCTTGAGGATTATGAAAAGTTCTCAGTTTCCTGATTTCCATCCATACCATTGTCTTCCTCCAATTCAATTCTCTGCCCAGTTCATTGTTCATCTGTAGTATTTCCTCTAAGTTACAGTCTGGGCAATGGGCATTCATTACTTACTTAGTTTTTCCTATGTAGATACTTAGGCTAAATCTTGTAAATGACTATGGATGGAATTTAGGATGCAACGTTTCAGGGTTTGTTGTAATCTGAACAAAGTTTTCTGCATGTAGGAAGATCTAGAAGACTTCATTATTTATAACAGATCCTGCTTTCATTTGGACTATGTGCTACAATAGCCTCCATGATGGTGGCACACACGCAACAAGCACACACCTCCTTCTTTTGTGACTTGCTTGATTTTAGCTATGAGAGAGTTATTGAACAAAGTTACCTTTGTTGATGCATGTGTGTATATATATGTATGTGTGTGTGTGTGTGTGTACACATATATATTTCAAGTAATTTTATTTAATGTTAGCATGTGCATGAGAAACACTTTGTTAGAGAAGTGCCCTTAAAGCAATATTTTGCCCTACTGAAACAAATGCTTTTTCATTGCTTGCCTTCTCAACGGAGGGGAGGGGAGGGATTTGGAACTCAAAATTAAAGAATTTGAAACTCAACATTTTTTTAAAATGTTAAAAATTGTTTTCACATGTATTTGGGGAAAAAAATAAAAGATGAAAAAAACCCAAATGCTTTTTTATAGTTAAACCAATAAATACACTAGAACCTTTTACTATTTGCAACTTTCAGTTAATCATGTGGCTTTAAAGATGTGGTCTGCTAAAGAATATCGTTTGTTACATCGCCTCTCTTTCCTTCTCATACCTCTATCAAGGATGCCTTCAGGGTTGATTATCTTCACTCAAATTTTTTTTTAGAGATGGGAAAGTAGACATATGGATCATTAGTTATTGATGTTTTCTCAATTGCTTTGAATATAGTAATAATGTCTATGATTTTCTCTAAACATTTGATTTCTTTCTAAGAAGTGATCTTCCCACACCCTCAGAATTGTGTCAGCTCTAGTAGAGATCCTACTTCAGCTATTCTTCCCATCTTTGTTTTCTTTTGGCCATTTTTGCTTTTTCATGTAGCATATTGGAGATAGCAATGTTAGAATTCCAGTGTAGACGCTCCACTCTTATTGAAAGAGAGAGCAGCTTGTAATGAAAGTTTTGGCAGATTTTTTGTCTGTTATTCTTCTTCCATTAAATGCCCTTGGGACAATGTGGCTTAACTGGATGTCTCACTAATCTTCCCGTAAAATTATTTTCCCTCTATTGCTTCTCAGTTTCTTTTTTATGAAAGTAAAAGATTCATTATCTCTTCCACTGTCCTGCTTCATAAGATTTTACAAACAAGCATATATTACAAACTAATATTGTCCTTGGCTTCTGGCTAGGGGATCCAGCATCACATTTTCCCTCTTCTCACAAAACAAGCATAAGAGAGGGACTAAGACCCTGCACCCTTGTCCAATCTTCAATCATACCCTATCTCAAATCTTCAGCTTGAACCTGTTTCTTCCCTACTGCCTTCAAACACGCCCTGGCCCTTTCTAATCATGCAGCTATGATCTTAGCTCAGGCACTTATCACTTCTTGCCCAGATTATTGCTATGGCCTCCTGACTAATCTCCATGCTTCTAGCCTCTTCCCACTTTAGACCATCTTCTATGCTGCTGAAAAAATTAACTGCCCTTAAGTGTAGATCCTACCACGCTGCTCAATAAACTACAGTGGCTCCCTATGGTCTCTTGGATTGAATCCGAACTACTTTGTTTGTTCAAAGCACTTCATAACCTGTTATCAACTATCTTTCCAGTCTCATTATACATCACTCCCCCTCCCAAACTCTTATCCAGCCACACTCAGTTTCTCTCTACTGAGTCCTTTTCCTGATCATCCCAACTGTTAGTATCCATCCTCTCAAATTATCTTGTACTTAGTAACTTTGATTTTACTCTATGTTTATTCTATATATACTTAGACACGTACTTGTTGCTGCCTCCCTTAGAATATGAGCTTGATAATAAAGGTTGTTTTGAGCTGTTCTATTTTTATTTTAAGCACTTAGCATACTACCTGTCACAGAGTGGGAACTTAATAAATAATTATTGATTGAGTGATTGGCTGCCATACACCCCTGATAAATAAAGAGATCAAGGGTTTGCTCACTGAGATGAATTCTAGACACTTTGGGCCTCTATGGCATGGGGAGTTATTTATACTGGTTAAATTTCCTTAAGAAATGGTGTTAAGTTGTGTCGATGTTTATTCTTTTATCTATTTCCTACTTTTTTGTTCATCAGTACTTGGTTTAAATGAACTGGGCTGGAGTTGTTTTATTTTTATACTATATTTTCTTTTTTTATTCTTCTAATTTGGTATTGCTTTTGGTCTTTGCACTGATCTGACTGCACACAGACAGGTCATTTGGAGATAACTTCCTCATCAGTTATTTCCTGTCTATTAAAACATAGTCAATTTCATTTTTTGTGATATTATTTCTTGCTTGCCATTTCCAGTGGTTCCTCTCTTTTTGAAAAAAAAGAAGTGTTTATAATACATAAGTATGAGACTTTATTGTCATCTATAAACCTTTGGTCTCTTTCACTTCCTGATTCTTAGCCATATTTTGCCTCCTCTTCCCCTGGCCATTTTTGCATGAAAAGCACAAAGTATTAAAATATTCAGTTCAATCATTTTTCAGTTGTATACAACTCTTCATGACCCCATTTGGGGTCTTTCTTTGGCAAAGATACTGGAGTGGTTCGCCATTTCCTTTTCTAGCTCATTTTACAGATGAGGAAGCTGAGGCAAGTTGGGTTAAGTGACTTGCCCAGGGTCGCGCAGCTAATAAGTGTCTGAGGCCAGATTTGAACTCATGAAGATAAGTCTTCCTGACTTCAGACCTGGCATTCTATCCACGAAGTTCTTATCTAGTTTGTCTTAGAAATTTTTAACCTCATCTTCTGTAACAAGTGTCGGTATATAAGGTATACTTAGTTTTGTGATATCTTTTTTGCAGAAGTATGGTGGGAATATTTTCTCCTATAATCTGGACACTATCCTAACCTAATGGAAGTCTGGCACATGAGAAGTTTTCTTAGCATCGTCTATATGGAGAAATTTCATGAACTGAACAAGGTGATGGAGTCTGTACATGTGCCAGACCCCCATTATACTAATAAATAATAATAGAGGCTAGCATTTATATGGCACAGTAGGATTATATGAACTTTTTTGAGAGCCACACTGTACAATTGGTGTATATTGAACTTGTAGTTAATTAAGTCTTTTTCTTCCCTAGTCAGCTCTCCCTTCTTTAATTGTGTAATTGTTGCTGGGTGGTTTTCTTTTTTAACTTAAGCACGGGACTTACATTTTATCTCTATTTACATTTCACTTTGTTATTTTTGGTCCATTGTCCTAGCTTGCTGAGAGTCTGCTATTCTGATGTATTGTATCATCAATCTTTTTCAGCTTTGTGCCACTTGCAGATATGTGAGCAATGCCATCTGTCTTCATCAAAGTCACTAAAAAAAATGGTGACTAGAACATGGCTGAGAACGGTTCTCTGGCCCTCTTCTGGAAGCCTTTCTGCTTTCATAGAACCTGCCAGTGCTTATGTTCTGCTTGGGTTTGAGGACCCAAGGTCACCTTTATTTCTCAGTCTGGCATCAGAGCAGGACTTTAGTGGAGGAATTATTGATGGCTAACAAAGAAATCTAGTCTGGAAAAAAAAAAAGGGGGTGGGGTGGGGAGCGGAGTCCAGGTGAAAAGGAGAGAATTTGGTGATCTTTTCTCAGGCCAGTTAGCAAGATGGCATTTAATCTAGTTACCAGATCTTCAGTGATCATAAACACAGTTTCATCCAGTTGACCCATTCTGCATCATGGTATAGGGAGGAGAGCAAGACTCTATTTAAATCTACCCTCTCTTTAGTTGCCTTGTCTTTGGGAAGGTAGCTTGCCTAAAAGGAAAAATCTCTTAACAAACTTAATAAATAAGCTACTTATTCTTCCTACTCACCTCTCAAGCTCCATCTTCTCCATGACACTTTCCTGAATGACTCATCCCTCAGTGAGCTCTCTTTACTCTTATCTTACTGTTCATACAACAGATTTGTCATTTATATAAAGTTCTCTTGTATTATTTTTCATTTTCATGGTTTTTTCTGCTTGTATCTATTTTTCATATACATACAAATATGTATATATATGTATATGTATGTGGGTATATATAACATGTATTGTGCAGAGCATATTGTATATAATATATACACACATGTATTGTATAGAGTATACTGTATACAATATATACACACATGCGTTGTATAGAGTGTATGTATACAATATATACACACATGCGTTGTATAGCGTGTATGTGTACAATATATACACATATGTGTTATATAGAGTGTGTGTATACAATATATACACATATGTGCTGTATAGAGTGTATGTCTATAATACATACACATATGTATTGTATAGAGGACAATATAAAATATCTATATGTGTGTGTGTATATATAGGTATGTATGCCCACATATATTTGTCTCTCTCAGCTAGATCACAGACTATAAACTCCTTGACATCCAGAGCTATTTTTTATTTTGTCTTTTTATGCCCAGCATCTAGAAGAGGGCTTGTTGATTGATTAGTTAACAGATTTACATAATAAAAGCAGAAATTCAATCTTAATGGCTAAACCTTGCCTGCCTTCCTGGTCTACTTTTGTTCTGGCTCACATTGGTTTCAGCATCTCAGAAGTGTGATAGGTTGTCAGAACCCTCAGTTAAATAGATAGTCGACTATAACAGAAGGCTTTGATCAGCTTTAGACCTGAGAGTTATCACAGAAGACCTAATCTTAGCCTAAAGATGTACTTCCTGGCTTTTATTGGGTGAGTAAAGTAGTTATGACTAAAATGTCAGTCTGCCCTTATCTGCATTTAAGAGGCTTTAACCCATAGACCCTAGCAGAGCGAAGCCAAGATGTCTGTGCTGACCCCTCAGGAAGTGAATGTGAGACAAACTGAATCTCCAGTGGAGTCATGTCCCCATGGTGAAGTAGGTCCAGTGAGCACTGAAGTACAACCTCACCCAGCAGAGATGCATAGTGAAAGTAGCTCAGTGATTATCACTTGAAGACATCAGGAGGCCTGCGGTACCTCTAAAGATATCCCCCACATTGGGGAGCCTCATGCATGATTCCTTTGCATGGTTACCCTTCCCACTGATAGCTTGTATGTTTGTAGGAAGGCGTGCCCTATGTTTATGGGGGAAACGTTCTACTGAAAATTTTCTTACTATACTACTTTATTGTAGCAGCCCTCTAGGGTATTCACCAAGTCATACATGCAGGCTAGATTCTCTGGAGGATTGGGGTTTCCTGGATCCTTTGGGTCTGCACTCCTAAAATCATAGCTCAAAGACTCTGCATTGATATATTTATTTTCAGTAGTCAGAGGACACAATTTGCATGAGCAAAACTATTTACTGGAGTAACACCATAAAAGATTTACATTACAGTGGTCTCCCAAAAACCTAGGACACATTCTCTCACAAATATGCACAGCATCGTTGGAGAGGCTGAACATTTTTGAACATTTCTCACAAATGAGAACTTTGTCCTCTGCCTCCCTCCAACCAGAATATGTTTATTGCTCTGGGAATATTATATCTCTGGCACTTAAGATCTTCTAATAATATCCTAGATTGCTACTTACTTTGTGTACTTACTTCAGGTCATGTTCCTAGAGATTCTCTGGGACATTTCTGCGTGAAGCATTGGGTCACTGCTGGCCTTGACTAATGCCTACATTATTTGTCTGTAGTCTGTACCACTTCTAGCTTCTAGTGAGGATGGGTAGAGCACTGCCAGGCTCTTTCAAGGAGAAAGAGCCCTTACCCTCAGACCAGCTAGAGGCCTCTCCAGCTCCACCATATCAGTCTCAGCATCATCCCTTCTCTAGATGCTAAGCTTTCTCTTTGAACTCTCTTGTCACACAAAGTTGAGGCTCAAGGAGGCAATGTCCTTATATTCCCTCCCAGGGCTGTGTGCAAGTGCATTTCCTACGGGCATCTCCTATCCTTCTGTGGCAAGATACTATTAGCAGTGGGAGAAGGGGGGAGAGTCAGCCTGGCTGCACTCTTTGAGAGGTGCAAGTGACATCTCAAACCTTTCCTAAGACCTTCAAGCTCCTTCCTTCCTCAGAGCTGTCTTTGTGACTGAATCTCCAGGGTCAGTTCCTTATTTTTAAATGATCTTTCCTGCACTTGCCCATACCAGTGAGTGGGCAGAGAAATTATACCAAATCTATTTGAGAATCTGACACCATTTATTTTATCAAGCAGTTTGGAGAGTTCAGCTGATCAGAGGTCCCCTGACCAATGTCCAACTACATAATTAAATGCTTTTGCTTTGAACTTATTTTGTCTTATTGTTGACATTGACGGAGGCTTGTGTCCATTCATTTTGAATGGGTGTGGACCCACAGCAAACCTCGTACCTGGAGTTGCCATCTTGGGGACCCCATTTGAGAGAAGGAGTAGCCGCACATACATACAATTTCATTTCACCAGCTAAACTGTAAGATCTTTGATGTCTGGGACTGAGTCTTAAACATTTTTTTGGTTTTTCCCATGGTATTGAAATAGTATCTTGTACTGTGCTAAGGCCAAGGCCCTAAAATGACTGTCGTGAAGGCTAAATAACTCCTTGACCCTCAAAGGTTTCTGAGTAAACGCAATTACTGTTCCCTTGCAAGATGCAGAACTAACAGCTTCTGTCAGCTAACCCAGCTGCCTAGCCACACACCCATGTCTAAATACCCTCAATGTTGAAACCTATTCAGTCCAAGAACTTTGCATATAAAGTCTGTTTTACCACAGATATCCTGCTGGACTTCTCAGCAAGACTATTTCCTTCCCATAAGAATCCAGTCATCAATGAAAGGAGGAATCATACATACACCTGAGGGGCAGGATGCCACCAGTTGATAGCTGAAGGGACCAATCTGGGGCATACTACCACTACCACCACAACAACTACTTCTATTAATACTTTATTTCTTGGCCTTTGGCTAACATCAGGAGGTGGCCGAGGAGTGAAGTATTAATAGAGGTAGTAGTTGTGCTGGTGGTAGTAGTAGAAGTAGTAATGATAGTAGTGGTGGTGGTAGCAATAGTGGCAATAGTAGTAGTGTTAGTAGTGGTAACATCAGCAGCAATACCAGCAGCTAGAATTTTATAGTGCTTTGAGGTTTGTACAGTTCTTTACAAATATTAGCTTACTGACTTTGGTAGTGACATCAGTAGTGACACCGATGAATGGCTGTGACACTGTACTAGCTCCCAGCACCCGTCTTCTTTATTTATTTATTTATTTATCTATTTATTTATCTATTTATTTATCTATTTATTTATTTATTTATTTATTTATTTATTTATTTATTTATTTATTTATTTATTTATTTATTTATTTATTTATTTATTTATTTATTTATTTATTTATTTATTTATTTATTGGTGAGAGTATGATCTTACCTACAAATGGAGATAAGTATTAAAACCATATGTCCTAGAACTTGATGTTCTGTGAACGTTCGAGTCCCCAGGACATATGCATAGCAGTTGCTTAAGAAACATTTGTTAATTTTTGACCAGCTTTGGGAAAACCAGTCAACCAGTTCTTGAAATTTAAAAGCCTCTACAGGCAAAAAAAAAAATGATACTAAAGCTGAAGCTGGGGGATAGTGGAGGTAGAACTTGAGGTAAGTAGCTCAAACTGGTTAACAGGGTCCTTGTGACTCTGGAAATGAAAAGCCATTCTGTTCACTTTAAAGGAGTAAAGGACTTTTCATCACATAAATTTGTGGAAGGTGGCTCTCCATTGGTTTAAGTCAGCCAACTCCTGATGCACAAGGCAGAGCATTGGACTCACTGATTGTAATTTGAGGCATATGACAAATAGACCCAATAACTTTGCCTGTCTCTTATTTAAATGATAATTTAAAAACTCTTTTGCTCCATCTTTTAAATCCAACGACAGTGATTGAAAATATATTTTTTTGAAAAATATTTTATTTTTTTCCCAATTACATGTAAAAGCAATTTTTAACATTTTTTAAAAAAAAATGTGTGTTCCAAAATCTCTCCTTTTCCCCCTCCCCTTCTCCTTCCCTGAGAGGTTATACATGTACAATCATGTATAGATTATACACATACAATCATGCAAAACATATTTCCATATTAGTCATGTTGTGAAAGAAAACACGGACCAAAAAAAAATATGAAAGAAATAAAGTGAAAAATAGTATGCTTCAATCTGCATTCAGACTCCACCAGTTCTTTCTCTGGAGATGAATAGCATTTTTCATCAAGAGTCCTTTGGCATTGTCTTGGATCATTGTATTGCTGAGAATAGCTGAGTCAGTCACAGATGATCATCATGCAATATTTCTGTTAACAAGGTTTTCCTGGTTCTGCTTACTTCAGTCAGCATCAGTTCATGTAAGTCTCTCCAGGTTTTTCTGATACCAGCCTGTTCATTGTTTCTTATAGCACAACAGTATTCTATTACAATCATATACTACGACTTGTTCAGCCATTCCCCAGTTGATGGACATCCCCTCAATTTCCAATTCTTTGCTACCACAAAACGGAGGCTTTATGAGGTGTTGAGAGATAGCTAACTACTTCTTTCCTGAAGAAACTCGGACAGTTAACTACCATAGCAGAAAGAGTCTGGGAGAGACCAACGACTATCTTTGGAGAATGAGTCTGAGAGGGACTTAACTCTTATCCTTGAGAAGGACTGAAGATGTACGTTAAGAAAACTCAGTTTAATTGGATTTCAGAAGGGAATTGGATAATTCTAACTGTCTTGATGAGAACTGAACTGACTTACCACTTAGTCTGTGGCAAAGATGTCCTGAGAATTCGTGAGGGGACCTGATAGACTTTAACATACTGAGTTAAACTCTACTGTTACTTACTGAGTAGAGGTGATAAATTAACTAACATTGCAGAAGACAATTGAATAAAACATTCTGAGAAAAACTGGGTTAATTTCACTCTGAAGAGAACTGAAGTGTTGAACTGATTCCGTTGGTTTAGAGGAGCTAGCAGTTACTGCTGTTGGCAATAGAATCTCTTAACAATCTCTTATTTTCTCTCATCCAGAACATAGAAGTGACTCTGGCTGTAATCTTTCTCTTACCCAATACATTGTTTACATATTTATCTATGTCCTTATATTATTTGTTACTGTTAGTTACTAGCTAGTGACATTGATATTTGTCTAAAACCTATGTGTTTGGAGTTTGGAGTTTGAAACTCAGAAAGTAGAGACAGAGGTTTTCTCAGTTTTCTTCAGTGCGGGCTCAGAGCTAATTAAGTTTTTTTTTCATTTAAAATAATTTCTGATATAATTCTTACATCATACCTATTAGATAGCCTTTGAAGTCAACGAAAGAGAATTTAGAAGGTGGCAAGTCTACTGACTTGTTGCAAACCTGGGGTGGCAGGGGTAGAGATTTGGTTGTTTTTATTTTTTTTTGTCCTCAAGCCAATAACAAGGAAGTTATCCCTTATGTCTTGTACTCTATCCTGTCCTGCCTGCCTTTCAGGGTTGCTGTAAGGGTGAAATGTGATACCATTTTGTAAAAATGCTTTGTAGCATAACAGATACAACAGATATTTATTACAGTTATTTTGCATTTAGAAAAGCACTTTCCTTACAACTTTGTGAAGTAGGTAATACAAATAAGGCTCAGATAGATTATTTGGTCTACAGTAAAGACTGAATCCACATCTTTTGATTCCCACCCCACATGTTTAATTTTTTTTTTTTTTTAAATCTTAAGACACTATGGGGATATTGTTGAGAATTGAACTGAGTTAGCTCCTATCATATGACAAAGTTATTCTGTGGAGAAGCCATTCTGAGGCAAATTCTTGAGGGAAACTGAGAGACCTTAACTTCCATTCTGAGGAGAACTCAACTGTTATTTTCTGAGGGGAGATAAGTTAGCTAGCATTTCTTAGAAGAACTGAGTTAAATGTCATTCCAAGAAGAAGTGAGCTAATATATAAAGATAATCTCTAGGTAATAGTGTTTCTAGTCAACAGAGGAGTCACCAAAAGGTTCTGCTACATGTGATGATCAAGAAATGCAAAAAAAAAATCATATATTTAAACATGGAAGGAGTCCCAGAAGCCACCTAGTCCAACCTTTTCATTTTACAGATGAAAAAAACTGAGACCTAGAGAACTTGAATGATTTGTCCAAGGTCACATAGTAAATGTCAGAGGCTAGATTTGACTCAAAACACAATGTTCTTTCAACACTACCTCCCTATATGAAAGTGCTTTGCAACATTAAAAGCAAGATTAAAATATTATTACCATTAGTAATGATAATGATATCAAAAGGAATTGAAAGACATTTCAGTAGCTATAGAGCAGTTTCTTAATCTTGAGTTCTCTGCTTTCTTAAATGAGTCTAGAGTTATTGCAAATGAATGAATAAAAAAGTATTTACTAAGTATTTATTATGTGCTAACATTGTCCTATGAACTGGAGAAACATATCAAAAAATCAAGACAATCCCTACTCTTAGGATCTCACATCCTAATTCTGAGAGACAACACATAAAAGAAAGTTCAGTGACAGGGCTCCTGAAAGGTCTGGAAGCCCTAAAGGCACAGCAACATGTTGGATGGCAAGGCCCAAGGATGTTTGGGTTGGATCACTAGGGCAGAGGACAGTGCTAGGGTGTGAAGGACATAGATGCAGGGCAGATGGCAAGATCTAGGAGATTTTAGGAGCCAGTGGCAAGAAAGATGGTAAGGAATGGTGGTCTTTTATCTCACTGGTAGGATTAGAGTTGGTAATGCACACTTTATTAAAGTTTTGAGAGGAATCAATCATAACACATGGATTTTGGGTGAGTTGGGTAAAAGAGGGTAAAGTAACCTTGGAAGTAACAAGTCTTCCTATTATCTGGCAGTCCCATACAGATTCATTAGGAAAATGCTCATTTGCAATTTGGTTCTAGAGATTTTATCTCATGAAACCCAAATTTGTAGGAAAGAGCACAATGTTCCTAACAGAGAAAACCATAACTATAACTAACTGTAAATAATGAAAACACTATTATTTTATACCTAATTACCTTGTCAAGTTTTTTTTTCTCATGGTTTACAAGCTATCAAAGATTTTATTCACCCCACATTTGGAAGTGATATGTTTTAGGAAATTTCAAGAATGGGATTTTAATGTCTTGAATGAGGGAAATGGACTAAGATTCAGTTAACTGAATCAAGAAGAAACTCTATATGCCCAGAGCAGTTCAGAGATACTAAATCTAAATCAGCTACTGAATTCAGGAAATAAATCATCTGGTTTTTCCCATTAAATTGTCACATTTTATAGGTTATTTCTGTCAGTATATAGATAGAACTAGAGTTGGAATTTTCTTCATTTTGGAATTCTAGGCTGGGAATTCTTATCTCAGTTGTGTGGCTAGTGTTAATTTCATTCTCTCATTCATTCTTCTTACAGAAGAATGGATACACTTCTTCCATTTCTAACATCTAGGGTCAAACATATTTCTTTAAATTTGTTTCTCTTCTCTCCCACTTAAAGTGGCATTATTCGCCACATCCTTTTTATTACAGAGTTTTCTTTCTAGTTTGCACCAGTTTTCAGTGTGGGACATTTGTCCATGCTTGATTAAGACAGAAGTGCTGATGTAGTATGGTGAATTCTATTTAATTATCTGTAGAAGAAACCATCTCTCTACAATTTTCTTAGTGTGTGTCAAAGGTAGAGGAAGGAAATAGCCACTTCCTCCCAAGGTTCCCATTATTGCTACTTCAGCAACTAGTCCTTCCTTCTTGATAAGAGTCAGACCAGAAAACCACTTCCTCTTCTTTCTCTTTCCACCTTTAGAAAGATGAAATTATTGTTAAGGAAAACCAAGAATTTATTAGCTACTTGCTTTTTGGCAGAGAGATCTCCAACATTGATAATTGAAGTACCCCATTACTGCTACAACCTTCTTAGTCTTGTCAGACTTGCAATCTATTTCCTGAACTCATCATCTATTTCTTTCTCCCATCCAGGTGGTCTGTAATTTGCCCAGTACTGTATCACTGTTGTTTTTCCTTCCATCATTCTTCACACAAACGCTTCCCCACTTTGGTTCCTGGGTTTCTGCATATGAGTATATTTTCTTTTAAATTTTTTTTTATTCTGAACTTGACAAATACCAACAAATTCTCTATTTCTTATAGTGTTAATACAGATATTTTAGGGTTTTTTTTTGTAGATACTCATCCATTTTATTTAAGTTACCAATTTTTGTCTTATAATTAGGCAAAATAGTTTCTCATAATGTCTTTTGGACTTTTAAAATTTTTAAATTTGACTTTTAAAAATTCACTTTTCCTCTTTTTAATTAGAATAGCTGGTGCTCTATTTTATTAGTTTTTTTTTTTTCCAAAAATAGCTCCTCTATTATTTTATCCATTGAATTTTTTCCTCCAGTTTTTAAAATTAAATGCCAATTCAATGACCTGTTCTTTCTCTTTTTTGTTGATAAAAGTGTTTAGAGGTATAAAATTTCCCATTCAGATTACTTTAGCTACATCTCAAAAGTTTTGGTATGCTGACATTTTCTTTTATGAAATTGTCTATTGTTTCTATATTCTTCTTTAATTCATCAATCATTTATGATTAAAGGATTTGGTTTCCATTTAATTTGAATCATTTCTTCAAAAGCACATTATCTATTATAATTTTTATTGTATTGTGCTCCATGAAGAACGTGTTTCATATTTCTATTTTTCTGCATTTGTGTATGAGTTATTTATATCATGGCACATGGTTGATTTTTGTAAATGTCCCACACACAACTATGAGTAGGTATATTTCTTCATATTTACACAAAGAAGTCACCAGAGTTCTAGCATATCTAATTTTTCTAAATGTCTGTTCAGGTTACTAACTTCTTATTTGTTTTTTGGTTTGTTTTTGTTGTGGTGGTGGTTAAATTTGTTCAAGTCCGAAAGTGGTACATTGAGGTCAGTGTTCTATCCCCTATAGTTTTGCTGAAAATTTCTCATTAGGATGAGTACTAACTATATCCTTAGAGACCATAACACAATCAAAATGGTATTCAGTTTTCAGGGGGCTTGCGCAAAAGCACGAGCCTAAATCCAATCCCAGAAAAGGAAATTGAATGACTTGCAAAGGAACTACTAAAGGAAAAAAAGAAGATTGATCTAGATGGATTTACAGATGAATTTTATAAAACTTTCAAAAATATCTAAAACTTGTACAAATTATTTTTGAAAATTGATAAAGAAAGTGCTCTATTAAACTCCTTTTATGGGACAAGGGCAGTCTCATAAGGATAAAGGAAAAAGCAAAAGAGAGAGAGAAAAAGAGAGAACTATAGAAGAATATTATTAACAAATATGATTTTTGAACTCTAAATAAAATCTTAGCAATTTTAGTAATTTTTCCAAATAATTATTTGCTACAATGAAGTTAAATTTATTCTATTGAGCAAAGATGGTGCAACATTAGTCAAATAATTAACATAACCAATCATAATTAAAAAAAAATTAAACCAAATTATCTCAATGGAAGCAGAAGATGCCTTTGACAAAATACAATGCTCATACTAAAAATGTGACAAAGCTTAGGCATAGAAGGAGTGTTTTTTAAAAAAATGACCAAAAAAAGTATCTAAACCAAAAGCTTTTATTACATACAGTGAAGAAACACTGGAAATTTCCCCAATAAATAAAGGGGTAAAGCAAAGATTTCCCCTTTTCCCCACTATTATTTGACATCGTTCTGGAAAAGCTGGCTATAGCACTAAGAGGGAAAAATTAAAGACATAAGGATAGTCACAGAAGATGCAAAACTGCCCCTATTTGCTGAGGACATAATAATAAGCTATCATTTGTTTGAAAGTTTGAAGGTTTGAAAAGTTCTGTACATACTGGATTTCATTTAATCCTCACAATCATTCTGTGAAGTAGATGTTATTACAATCCCATTCTACAGGTGAGAAAAATAAGGACAAGCGTCACAAAGCTAATAATTGTCTGAGGCAGGATTTGAACTTCAGTCTTCCTGATTACAAATCCAACACTATCCACTGTAGCACCTGTCTATGATAGTTTACTTGAAAAAAAAAAAGTATTAAGCTGACATATTGTTTATTTTTAAAAAATCATAGGGAATGAATGAATGACTGTAAAAGCATTTATTAAGAACTTACCTAGTTGTATGACACCGGGCGAATCACTTACTTTGATTGCCTGATCAAGTTTTGTGGCTCAGGGCATCTGAGGCCATCAGACCAGGCTGGCCAGGCTGCAGAGGGTGGCCAGAATGCGGAGCAGCACCGAACTGCTTTGAAGCTTTGAAGACGAAGCCTTGAACATCTCCACGATCCGCTCACATTCAGTCTAGCTCAGTAGATTGAATCTGGCTCGCTTGATAAGCGTCACAAATGATTGTGTCTTCCGCTACATTGTGTGGGCTTATAGATGAATCAGAAACTGTCCGAAGGCCCCGTTTTCTGGTCACTAATAAAGATTTTACTTTCAAAGCCCGCCAGTGGGTTGATTTCTTTATTCCTGGTATTCCCATGGCTGGTGGATTCTCGATTTGTTCAAGCCCGAGCCTGTTAAAACAAGAAAAGTGTTTTGGAATTAGCAGTGAAATATACCAACCATCCTCCTTCCCTCTAGGTCCATGCCAAGTGTGCTTTTGGCTCTGAAGTGGCCCTTCCGGTTGGGGTAGAGTTCTTCTTTGACCCTCAGCCTTCAGATTCTCCTGTGAACCTGGTGCTCATAGCTGGTGGAATGGGGATCCCTTTCAATTCCATCCTGCTGCACGTAGCTGATCTTTACAGACATCTGGAGAACAAAGGAACTAGTTATGAGATGGGAAGAGTCAGACTGTTGTACAGTACAAAAAATACTGCTGAGTTGTTGCTTGAGAAAAGCTTTCTCAATTTAACAAATGTATTTCCTGGGAAAATCCTGTGTAGTTTCTATGTTACACAACAGACTACAAAAATCAGTGAAGAGTTTCTATCATATGTTACTGAGGGAAGGAACCCTGACAAGGATCTTGGAGGAGCACATCTCCAAGGACACTTTGCATTTTCTGTGTGGCCCACCACCAATGATAGAACACTTCTCCTACCATCTAGAAATCTGCAAGGTCCCCAGAGAGCACATTTGTTTTGAAAAGTGGTGGGAGCAGCAGAGATGAAGGAGAGAGACAGGGTGTTAGCTCACAACACTGACCAGGACTGGTTCTGTGCCATGTGTATGTTGAGGCCACAGGCCTCCCCGGGGCTGCTCCAGTTCTGTCCAGTGAGGTGACTTCCCAATGAAAGGAGATGAGGATGAAGAAGTGAAAGGTGGTGAAAGGCACTAAGAAGAAAAAATCTGAATTTCTTCTATTGATAATTCCTCACTGATCCTATAATGCTCCCCACAGTTGGGCCATTATTGATTTCTTGCCTTTTTTTCCAGAGAGGGTGGGGGTGGCAAGAATGATTTAGATTTATCCCTAAATATCTGAAACCATTAGATTTGTTTGTGAAATATTGGCTATGTATAACTTCTCTTTTACAGAAAACTTGTGTCATTTATATGCAATAAACTTATATTTTAATCAGGAACATCTCCATGACCTCCCAGGCCAGCAGCCCCTACCAGCCCACCAGGGAGCCCCTGAGCCAGCGTTGAGGACTGGGCAACCTCCACTGCCACCCTGGTCGTCTATTCCATGTGCCCGGGGCCTCAAGTTCTCCCAAGTGATTTTGGCATTGATTGCATTCATTAGCCTAGAAACTATCATGGAATGTTCCCTATGTGAAAGACTCTATTTCTTTGAATTTCTGAGTTGCAAAGCATTTGTAATAATTGGAATTTTGCTGCTTATGTTCAGTCTCAGTCTTCATACAAGGATACCACAGATCAACTGAAACATTACAGATTTAGTTAATGGTGGACCAGCACCTTCTTCTTTATTGCCTCTATAGTACTTGCTGCTTTGAACAATAAAACTGGAGCAGAAATCGCTGCTATGGTTTTTAGCTTCTTGGAGACAGCCGTATACGCTGTAAATATCTTCTCAGCTGTGCAGAAATGGAGACTGAACAGGGGACAGCTGAGCACCAATGAATACATTCATGCACAGAGAGAACCCGGATATTCTGAGATACTGTTAGATACTGTTTAGACACAAGAGAAGAAGCATGGGAATAGGACTGGGCTGAGAGAGAAGTCATCAAGAAAGAAACTTCTTCCTCTCTCTTCTCTTTTCTGATCCTCCTCCTTCCCCCCACCTCCAAACTTCCCTAATATAGGAAGAGTAAATGAAAATGGGAGAGGAGGAAATGCCATTAGCCTCATTCTTCACTCAAGAAGCTACAGCTTCTCTCATCTAACTGTATCTATACGGTTTCATCCTAATCCCTCCCCCAAATCATGGTAGTGGCCGAGGTGGCCGTTCCTCTACTGCTTCCATTTGCTCACTCTCCATGAGAATTCTGCTCTCCCCTTTTTAAGGAAAGGAAGGGAACACTCACATAGTGCGTGTTAAGCGCCAGGCACTCTGCTAAGCCTTAAAAATATCTCAATTGATCCTCACAAGGTAGATGCTATCTCTATTTTACCGTTGATGAAACAGGCACAAACAGGTTACTTGATTTGCCCGGGATCACACAGCTCATAAATGTCTGAGGTTGGATTTGAACTCAAGTCTTCTCTACTCCAGACCCAGGGCTCTATCGACTACACTACCTAGCTGCCGGGAAAAAGAAAGAGCAGACTGCCCCTTATTACTGTAGTAACTATTTCAAAGCTTCCAGGAGCTTAAGGAGACAGATGCTAGGGATTTCATTTTTTGCTGTCAAAACTGACTTCCAATGCCCTGTTATAAAGGAAACGTGGAAAGAATTTTATGAAATAACTCAAAGTAAAAAAGATGGGAATTAAAATAATAGAGTGCATGCTAACCAGGATCATATGAGGGAAAGGAAATGAAACTGAAAAGAGAAAGCATTCCAACTTGGAGGGATGACTGAGATAATGTTATGGTACCTCATATATTGAAATTAATTTAAATGTAAATAGTCGCTAGGCAAGTCTAGTTGGTTGCATTGATATTCGATATTAAGCTTTTAATAAACAACATTTTAAAGATGTGTTGTAAGGGTAGTTACTTTTGAAGGGGGAAAAGAGTCACAAAGTGGTAGACTGAGCTATGTGTGGAAGGTGGGGAGGGGTGGGCAAGGGGCGATATACTGTATTCTTTAAAGGAGTAAGGGGAAATAAGTATCATTGACCCGTGATTCTAGCCGGGAGAGACCAGAAGTAGAGATGGCTACTGTGAGTCTTTCTCTCTTGCCCTGTCCTTTCTCTGGCTTGGCTCCAGCACGTATTAATTCACAATAGAATGTTTCTCTCCCATGCTCAAACACTGGTTTCTCACAGTCCCTCTTGGTTTCTCCCTTCCACACCACAAATGCCCCGTTATGGTTCAGATGGGCCAGGGCATAGACAAGCTGTCGCTCTAGCCCTGCTGTGTCTTGAGGGGGCATTTGAAGAATCCAGAAGCATGAATAGGAGTTTCATTCCTATTCCTTCCTCCCACCAATCTGGAAATCAAAATGCTTCTCATCCGAATAGAAGGCTTAAAGCTGGTGTAGATTAGATAAGAAAGCAACTAGGTGGCATGGAGAGAATCTGGGCATGCAGTCAAGAAGACCCATCTTGCTGAGTTCAAATCTGGTCTTAGACACATACTACCTACGTAACCCTAGGCAAGTCACGTAACACTGTTTGACTCAGTTTCTTCATTTGTAAAATGAGCTGGAAAAGAAAATGTCAAATCACTCTTGTATCTTTGCCAAGAAAACCCTAAATGGCATCATGAAGAATCAGACGTGACTGAAAAATGACTTAACAAAAGACTAGATGATATCCTGAGGGCACCTTCCCAGCTGTACACTCCGGGAATCTAAGAGATATGTTTCTTTCTTCCTGTTTCTTTCCATCACTAAAGAATTGATGTGTGGCTATGGAATGGGAATCATTTTGGCTATATTGGTTTCTATGGTGATGGAGTAATTTTTTTTTCTTCACTCTTCAATGATTGAAGAGTTTTTCACCTCATTGGTTTTTCAATTGTCTCTTATTGGTGTTTTCACTTATTGGCTATTTGAACTGTTCCTTTCAGGATTAATTCACATTATTCACATTGTTGGGGTAGAGTGTGTGCCTGGTTTGGGGGAGATGCAAGCTCTGTCCTGCACAAGGTTGTGTGAATATTGACCTCCAATCAAGCCAGAGGAAGTATAAAGTCTTCACCTCCAAAGTGGCTTTCAAGGAGCCTGGAGTATTGACCACAGGGTCATTTAGTATTTAAGGAAGATTTAGATTCTTTCTCTGCATTTGTATTTTTTCCCTAGAAATCTGGTCTTTGAAAAAGGCCCTTAGGACTGTTATACATGCTTTACAAATAGACCAGGATTGCCTTGTAAACTCCGAGTAAGTTAGGAGTTAATCAAGCATGTTTACACACAGTAATAAAATGGGTTTTGTGTGTGAGATTACATTTGTAGGAAACAAAAGGAAACGGTAATAAATGAATTGCTGAAACTTCTGATTCATACATAAGCGTTGCTTAAAATCTTTGGATAAATTGGAAGCAAGTAATGATTTTATGTCTTTTTATTTCATGAATGATGTCAGATGTTTAGAAAATATGGAAACACGATGAATTATTCATTTTGCATTAAAAAGCTCTTTAAACTCTCTTAAAAGCCTTCTGCTAATGAAGAACCTGTAACAAGTTCACAAAAGCCTATTCTAATGAATGACTCAATTTTAATACTCTTCAGATTTCCTCATTAGAACACCACTCTCCTTTCCCTTTGGCTCCAAAGCACAGCTGAATATTTCAGATTTCCTCCTAAAGAGAGAGGTCTCTGTTTTTGTTAAAGGCAGAACTGTAATCCAATCGAATTGGTCAATTGCAGATTTTGAGCTAAGTTAAAAAAGAGTAAGGAAATTCAGCTTCTATATTGTGTTAAGAATCATATAGCTGAGACAGCAATGGAGATAGTTATCTCAGACCATGCTAATATATCAGCACAGGAGGAGTGAATGAAAGCATAAAACAGTGGTAGGACAAGTCATTTTGCATTTATTGAGCACCTACTACACACCAGGTACTGTGCTGCGTGTTGGGAATACAAAGAAAGGGGGAAAAAAAATCAAAAACCAAACCCTGTCTCTTCTGTCAAGGAGCTCCCAGTGTGATCCAAACAACTGTGTACAAACAAGATATAGACAGAATAAATGGGAAATAATCAACAGAGGGAAGGCTGTAATACTAAGGGGGATCAAGAAAGAATTCTTATAGAAGGTAATAAGGGGCCACTAGCATTTATTGAATGAGGCGTAGAGGAGGCTGAAATGCTCAGATCTGAGCTTTAGGGAGATCAATTTGATAGATATGTGGGAGATGACTGGAGTGGGCAATGATGAGGGAAGGAAACCAAGCAGAGGACTATTAAAATAGTCCAAGTGTGAGGTGATGAAGACCTGAATGGACGTGCATCAAATAGTGATCGCACTGTCAAAGGAAAGAAGGGGGCCAGTGGGAGAGAAATTATGAATATGGAACAGGACTTGGCAATTGATGGGATATGAGGAGTGAGAGAGAATGAAAAGTTGACGATGAAACCTAATTGTGAGCCTAGGTGACTGGGAGGATGGTGGTACCCAATGTAGTGCAATGAATCAGAGTGCCAGGCCTGGAGTGAGAAAGACTGGAGTTCACACTCAACCTTACTTACCAGCTTTGTGGCCCTGGACAAAATCACTTAACCCTGTTTGCCTCAATTTCCTCATCTTTAAAATGAGTTGGAGAAGGAAATGGCAAAACATTCCAATATCTTTGCCAAGAAAACCTCAAATGGGGTCATGAAGAGTCGAACACAACTGAAACAATACAACAATATTTGGGAAGTGAGATGGGGGGAAGGGGAAGGTAATTAGTTCACTCTGGGGCACATTTAGTTTAAGATGTCTGTGGGACATCCAGTTCTTTTTGTGAGCACCCTGTGGTCTTTCCTGTTCCTTTGGAATTTTTTTCTCTTTCAGATAGCTTTGAGAACCAGTTCCTTTAAATGCCTTAAAAAATGTGTCCCGTTCAGCATGGATTTCTTAGTATGTACTTGATCTGATCCAGCTGCTTTTCCTCATTTTTATTTTTAAAGTGCCATTTCTCTCACAAAGTATATTTCTTAAATAAGCATTGTGCTTTTTTAAATACATTCTCTTGCTTATTGTATTGGGCCCAACACACGAACCAAATGTGTTGGTTCCACACATGTATCCAATAAGATCATTACGAAAATACTGGCAGACCTGTTGAAGTTTATTCCTTTAAAATAGCATTTCTTTCAGTTGGAGAAACTCTTCACTGATTCTGAAGTCTCCAACAAAGGGTTTGCTACTTGGAGGATAAAAACATTCTTGTCTGAAAAATCATCTCTAGGACAAGGAAAACTGTAAAAAAGGTGAAGTCACAGCATTTTCTTTCTGTGTTCTTTCTCTCTGTTGGTAATAACTCACTCTGCCAAAATAAATTTTCTTTTTTATCCTTGAATTTAGTTGCCTGGTGTACTCATATTCTGTAACTCCCTTCAATAACTTGGTCTCTGGAAAGGATTTGATAGATTCACACACACTAAGCTGTAAACAACTGATAAAATTCTGCAATTTTTACATTATAAGAGAAGATAAAGTTTTAAGTCAAAGGAATGAATTTCAAATGATGGAAATTCAGGCATTACTAAGTCTTGTGAGATTGGCTTTATTTTGGTCACAAGTACTTTCTCAGGAGACCTTGAAATTACATTACATTTCTTTAAGTATAAGACTCACCCATAGTCATCCCTGTAAGGTGCCTTTTGGGACAGTTGAGGGAAAGAAAATGCCTCTAAAAAGTGGAAGAGGTACTGTGGATTAAAATACAGCCAATTCTTAGTAGGAGTCAGATGGTATCAGGACGCCAAGCACAGAGATGCCCAAAAGTTCACAGAAATCAAAATTCAAGAAAAGAACGGACGATAAAACCCATGGCTTCAATTGTCTCTACACAAATGTACCAAATGTGGGTAAACAAGAAGCATGAACTAGAGATACTCGTGTAAAGAGACAAATTTTGAGATTTGGTGGGATAATATCATGATGAAAATATGGTGCTAGAGTGGTATGCCTTATTCAATAGAAACAAGATACTTAAAAGGATGGGGGTAGTGGAAGTGAAATAATATTATCAATTAACAAGATACTCATGTGAGAAAAACCAGGAACCAGAGGAGAGAGACAATGGTGAAGTAGAAGAAACGGAAGTGATATTATCATCAGAATATTTTACCTGGGCAAAAAAGAGGAAATGCAAGAAAAGTTCAGGGAACAGATCCCTGTCTGCAGGTCAGATGACTGTCACAGGGGCAAGATACAGTAATTATTTTAATTACTCAGGCATCTGTTAGAGTGTACTCTGTGCCAAAAGCAGAACCACAGCTAATAAATTTATTAGCTCCCTAATAATTTCATGTTTTAAAAGATAGAGGAACAAACAAGGGTAAATTATGTCTAAAGTTTGATTATCACCAAAAAAAAAAAAAAGGAACTAGTTGCTGGGGTAGAAATGATGGGAACCTTTACCCAAAAATAAATAAATAAAAATAAAAGGAACTGGTTGCTGGGATAGAAATGATGAGAACCTTCACAGAAAATAACATGACAGAGAACGAGAAGAAAACTGGGTGTAGTTGGATATGTACCCTGGATTATTAGGAGAGTCAATTTCCAAGGGTTCTGACACAGAAGGTAAATAGAAAAAGAGACAGACAGACAGACAGAGTCTGAGACACAGAGACAGAGTCAAAAAGGTTAGACAAGTGAATAGTTCTCACTTGAGCAATTGACCCTTTTCCTATCCCACCCCCTCTGCCCCTCCTTCCCCACTAATTTCAGATTATATGTAAACATGGCGTTGATTCTTAGAAAAGGAAGTTGAAGTGGTGGGATTATTGACTCCTGAGTAAGCTTCTATGAGACCAGGGTTGGAAGGTTTAGAAACAATGGCAAATAGCTTCAATGTTTTCATTGCTAGTGCATTAGGGAGAACCACGCCTCCTTGTCGGACTTATTCTAGACTTTCCTCTTTAATGGATGAAAATGGAACCCAGGGACAAACTAGGCCTGAAGAGCAATGCCTGACATTGATGGGTTATTGCCTGCTGGTAATTTTACAGAAATGCAGGGGAAGCCACAATGGGGGCTAATGCTCCATTCCACCTGGTGAACTGTGCAATGTTCTAAGAGAAGCAATAACCAGAGAAATGCCTCATACTTACCCTGGAGCCTTGGAGTACCTGTAGGAGGTGGTTCTTGTTGAGAACCTTGCCAAGTCAAGACAGATTCAGTATATACATTTTGGAGAAGGTTGGTTCCTGGAGATAGCTTTTATTTTCTAAAACCCTTGTTGAGAATTCTATTTTATTTTCTCTAACTTGTCAGTAAAACTTTATTATATAACATAGGCCTTGGAAATCTCTGAGAATTTTGATTCCGGAGCCCCTCTTGATACTTTTCCTAGGTTTATTGGGCTGTTTGGAGTAATTATGCAAATCACAGCTGGTGTCTCCATCCAATAAGACTTTATAAGGTCATCAGAATCTGTTAAGAGATATCAATCCAATAGCAAAAGCATTTAATGAAAATGGAAAATGGAGAGCCAGGAATGGAATCAAGCAATAGAGTCATTTTCTGCCCCATATACAAATGTCTATAATCACAAATATCTCCCTAAAGTAGAGATTGGGTGGAAATTTCCCAGGGAAAGCTTATAAAAAGAGTGGGAAGAGAGAAGACAAATAAGTATAGTATGGTCTTACATAGATACATCTGAATGTATATGTCTGTATATGAGTATGATTATAGGTATCTAAGAATGTGTCTGTGTATGTAAGCATATGTA
>CM053622.1:446799263-446814721 GCA_028646595.1 Phalanger gymnotis
CTCTCTCTCTCTCTCTCTCTCTCTCTCTCTCTCTCTCTCTCTCTCTCTCTCTCTCTCTCTCTCTCTCTCTCTCTCTCTCTCTCTCTCTCTCTCTCCCTCTGGTTCCTCCTCCCTGCCCCTGGCCACCATACAGAGCCTGGGAGGACTTGCACAACAACCACTGAACTCCATGCTCCCACAGCCACCATGGACAAGTAAGGCATGTGTGAAGAGGTTTGTCTGTTGGCAGCTCTCTCCTTAGCCTTACTACTAGATTAAAATCCCTGGAAGTTCTGGGTGGTGAAGGGGAAAGGTGATATGAGTGAATCAATATTCCATTCTAAGGATCACATATGCTAGGAAAACTGGAAAGAAGATTGGCAGAAACTAAGTATAGATCAATAACTAGCACCACATACCCAACGGGTGCCATAATAAACAAATTAGAGGAGGGAGAAAGAAATGAACTTTCTGATTTATGAAGGGGAGAACAGTTCATGACCAGATAAGGAATAGAGAGGATCATAGAAAAGATAGCTTTGATTATATAAAATTAAAGTTTTTACAGAAACAAAACCATTGTAGCTAAAATTAGAAGGGAAACAGATAACTGAGAAAAAACATATTTGCAGTAATTTCTCTGATAAGGTTCTCATTTGTAAGCTATATAAGGAACCAATTCAACTTTATAAGAATAAGAGTCATTCTGTGATTGATAAATGATTAAAGGATATGAATAGGCAGTTTTCAGAGAAAGAAATCTAAGTTATCAATAGCCATGTGAAAACATGCTCCAAAATCACTAATAATTAGAGAAATACAAATTAAAGCAATTATAAGGTTCTACCTCACACCCATTTGATAGGCAAAGTTGACCAAAAAAATGGAAAATGACAAATGTTGGAGAGACTATGGGAAAACTGGTATACGAATACACTTTTGGAGGAGTGATGAATTGGTTCAAGCATTCTGGAAAACAATTTGGAACTACGTTCCTGAAGACATTAAACTGTGACCCAACACCACCAGTATAAGTCACATACACTAAAGAAAGAGGAAAAAAAAAACTTTATGTACAAAAACATTTACAACGGATCTTTTCGTGGAGACAAAGAAGCAGAAACTAAGGGATGATCATCAATTGGGGGAATGGTTGAACAAGTTTTGCCATATGAATATAATGAAATATTATCATGCCGTAAGAAATGATTAGGAGACAGTTTCAGAGAAACCTGGCAAAACTTGTATGAACTGACTCAGAGTGAAGAGAGCAGTACCAGGAAAGTAATATGTAATAACAAAATTGTGAAGACAAGCAACTTCAAAAGACTTAAAAACTCTAATCTATGCAATGACCAGCCATATTTCCAGAGGGCTGATGATGAAACATGTCACCCACTGTCTGACAAAAGGGTGATGGACTCAGATAAAGATATGTATTTTGGGATGTGACCTACATGGGGATTTGTTTTGCTTGGCTATGCATATTTATTACAAGAGTTTCATGTTCCTTTTTTTTTTTTGACAAAGAGGAGGAAATGGGAGGGGAAAATAGATAAGTGTTAATTTTAAAAAATTAAAAATTAAAAAAAATTATATGGTGACAAGTGTCTTAAAGACTTTATTAATTTATATCTGAATTTTAGGTAACCTATTACATTGTTTTACCTAGTGCCGTGGTTTCACAGAACCAATTAGTGATTTTAGGCAGGGCCTATCTGCCAAGTGCCATGACTAGATGCCAAGTCTTCTGATTGTAGTGCTCTTTCAGGGGCACTCTTCTGCTGGTGAGGAGATAATAAAGAACCTAGTTGCTCTAAATAAGTTGAGGTCATCTGGCTTAGATCTATGACAACAACCTCTCCTCTATTGGCTCCTTCCCAGCTGCCTACAAACACACCCTTGTCTCCCACAACCTTAAACAAATACTCCTTTGATCTTATCATCACTGCTACAATCCTAGAGCTTTAAGGGAATAGCAGGACCTCCCTGATCACTTGGCCCTGATTCCAGCTCTGTCTCCATAGCCATCATCCTGTTGAATATCTCTTAGAAGGAGATGAGGCAGCCCGTGCCAGCACCTTGACCACCACCTCCCCTCATGCCCCATGGAAGATAGTCCAGGATCCTAAGACCATGAGCCCTGAGAATAACAGTACCCTATTTCCCCTCTCCCTTTCCAGGCTGACCTGAGAAACCAATGGATGCATGATCTGACACCTCCCCTACAGCTGCTGAGTCCCTGACCTCTTCAGTAGTACAGTTATTGAAGATTCATGAAAGAAAGTTCTTACTACCAAAGTCCTTGGCACTGTCAGATGGTTCAGCATTAGAAAGGGATGTGATGGGCATGACATTAAATAAGAGGCATTACCATCTGCTTAACCAGTGCATCGTAAATGCTACTGGGCCTTTCCAGCTGACTTGCAGCTGAAACCTCTTATCTCTGTAAGGACTATCCTGCTTTCCTACACACACACACACACACACACACACACACACATATCACACACGTATATCCTATGGATATGGAGCTAATAAAAATGGTGGCATAATTATATATACATATATGTATATATATGTATGAATAACCAAGACATACATATATACTACAATAAATGTGTTCCAGGTTGGATGATCAAACTGGGAAGACTGAAACTCCAGGTGTATGGGCTTGGTGGCCACGGCAGAATGGGGTGAAGGTGGTGAAGAATAGCCCTTCTCCTTAGCCCACAGCTTCTACTACATCAGAAGATAAACCATACCGTTCCATTAGAAGATATATAATAAAGATGTCAATGAACTTTGACAAAGACCCGAAGTTTGCTTTTGGAAGTGGGTTTCCAAAAAGATTGCAACTTGTGAGTTACTATGAAGTGGTTCAGTTTTCTTAGTTATCTCAATGTTTCTCAGGAAGAAATCTCACAGAAGCAAACTCAAATTAAAACTGTTATGCTTATGAGTTATGCTTAAAATCTTCCTTAATATATCAATTGCATTGGAATAGACTCTCATTTTCAAAACATGCATCATAGTGGAACTGACTGCAGTCTGTGTTTTAGGCACAAGATTGCCAGAAACAATTTTATTTAATATCAGTCTAATATTGAAGACATTTCTGGCTTAGAGAGATGTGTAAAATGACATAGTTCCCCCATGTCCCTTAATAAATAAACAATTATTAAGCTCCTACTATATGCCAAACACTGTGCTAGGCATTGAGGATACAAAGAAAGGAAAAAACAGTCCCTGTCCTCAAGAAGCTCACAATATAAAGAAGAAAGACAATTTATTAAAAAAAAAAAAACAGAAATGGGGAAGGTGAGGAGGAAGGGTTGGTACCTACTAGTGAGCAGTGATGAGATAACTGCCCTGGACACTCTTATTTTTTTTTAAAATTAATTAATTAGTTTTATGTTTTCAACATTCATTTCTATAAGATTTTGAATCCCAAATCTTTTCCCCATCACTCCCCTCCCCCAACCCCAAGATGGTGTGCAATTTGATATAGGCTCTACATATACATTCATATTAAACCTATTTTTCACATTAGTCATGTTGTAAAGAAGAATTAGAACCAATGGGAGAAACTACAAGAAAGAATAAACGAACAAAAAAAGAAAAAAGAGAGAGCAAACAATATGCTTCCATACTCCATAGTGCTCCATACTTCTGGACTCCATAGTTCTTTCTCTGGGTGTGGATGGCATTTTCTATCATGAGTCTTTTGGAGTTATGTTAGATACTTGCATTGCTAAGAAGAGATAAGTCTATCAAAGTTAGTCATTGCACATTGTGACTGTTACTATGTACAATGTTCTCCTGGTTCTGCTCACTTCACTCAGCATCAGTTCATAGAAGTCTTTCCAGGTTTTTCTGAAGTCTACCTGCTTAATATTTCTTATAGCACAATAGTATTCCATTATATTCATAACACAACTTGTTCAGCCATTCCCCAACTGATGGGCATCCCCTCAATTTCCGATTCTTTGCCACCACAAAAAGGGCTGCTATAAATATTTTTGTACATGTGGGCCCTTTTCCCATTTATATGATCTTTTTGGGATACAGACCTAGAAGTAGTATTGCTGGGTTAAAGACTATACACAGTTCTATAGCCCTTTGAGCATAGTTTTAAATTGCTCTCCAGAATGGTTGGATCAGTTCACAACTCCACCAACAATGCATTAATGCTCCAATTTTCCCACACCTTCTCCAACATTTATCATTTTCCTGTTTTGTCATGTTAGCCTATCTGATAGGTGTGATGTGGTACCTCAGAGTTGTTTTGATTTGCACTTCTCTAATCAATAATGATTTGGAACATTTTTTCATATGACTATAGATATCTTTAATTTCTTCTTCTGAAAACTGCCTGTTCATATCCTTTGACCATTTATCAATTGGGAAATGGCTTGTATTCTTATAAATTTAACTCAGTTCTCTATATTTTAGGAATGAGGCCTTTATCAGAGATACTGGCTGTAAAAATTCTTTCCCAGTTTTCTGCTTCCCTCCTAATCTTGGTTGCATTGACTTTGCTTGTGCAAAAACTTTTCAATTTAATGTAATCGAAATTGTAATGTAATCAATAAACAATATAATGTAATAAAAAAATATCCATTTTGAATTTCATAATGTTATTTATCTCTTGTTTAGTCATAAATTCTTCTGTTCTCCATAAATCTGACAGGTAAACTATTTCTTGTTCTCCCAGTTTGCTTATAGTATCAACTTTTATATCTAAATCATGTACCCATTTTGACTTTATTTTGGTACATGGTATAAGATGTTGGTCTACGCCTAGTTTCTGCCATACTCTTTTCTTGGACCCTCTTCTTAAGTAGAGGAACTGAGAAGTCTCCCATATGCACTATTCACCCTCTCCAGTCATGCCTGACATATATGTCAGGACATATATCTCAAGATGATTTGAGGTAACATTTATAGGAGTTGTGAATAAGGAAAAGATCATAATGTGTTAAAATACATGTTAATGGTTAATATTTCAAATCAGTAGCAACGTTTCTGATCTCTCCCCTAACATGTGCCTGTGTGGTAAACAAATGCATATCTCAATCTTTTCTCAATAGGACTCAATGAAGGTCAGAGCACTAATTGATTTAGGGGGTTGTACAAAGAGGAGATCAACCTTAATAAACAACTTTATCTCTTCCAGGGAAGAGAATGACCTAAACTAGAGTTATTTTTTTTATTAAAATATTGGTTTTTACCCTTAATCCATTTCCTTATGAAATGTCTTTTTGTCCTCTGCTAACTTATCTTCAAACAAAGAAATCTGGAAAGATTTTAGCTAAAAATCTGTTATTTCTTAACATTTCAAGAGAAACTAAAAATAAGGTTTTTAATGTGCTTCCACAATTGGGTGAGGTTGTTTCTTCGAAGTTACCATATGGGATAGAGACTAGACCTTTAATCTCTTGCTAATAGAAACTCCCTCTATCAATGCAGAATGAAACTCGTTGTTTTATACAGTTGCTTAAAGCACTAGAGATTCAGGCAACTAGCCAAATCTGTATACTTCCAAGGTGTAACTTGAACCCAGGTCTTCTTGTCTTTAGGGAGGGCTATCTATCTACTATGCCACACTTCTCAGAGTTAACATAATGTTTTAACAAATCACATGGCCATTGATCATCTAAGTCCTATAAATGAGGTCACTTGGTCAAGAATGAGAAATTTTCTCAAATTTTGGTGGAGGCTCAAAACAGGGATGAGTGTTTCCAATTTTAGTGAATTTTGAGCATATATTAGGCCAGATTTCTAGATCTACATAGAACCTAGGGTCAACTGATCCCATATCAAGAGTTTAGAAGTGCTTAGAGAAGCAAAAGAAGCTGTATTTGTAATAAGTGTGAGGAACATTGGATATATCCTATCCGTTGGGAAAGCCCATGCAGGTATCCTAATGAGCATCTTATGTAACCTTTGGTCTGGTGGGTAAGTGCAGCATCATCTGTTGGCCAAAAAATATATAGTATAAATAGTGTGCTAGACCTGGAATCTGGAAGACCAGAGTTTAAATGTGGTCTCAGGTACTTAGTGGTTGTGTGACTCTGGGCAAGTCACTTAAAGTTTGCCTCCTTAGATTTCCTTATCTGTAAAATGAGTTGTTGTAAGGATCAAAGGAGATAATATTTGTGAAATGCTTTGCAAATCTTAAAGCACTATATAAATATTATTATTGATTAATTAATTGATGGTCTTCTTCTCTGTGGATTACAGAAAACTACAAATGAACCAAGAGTGAACACCTATTACAATGGCCACCTAGAAATGGAAGCAGTGATCTCAAGGAGTAATCATCTTCTTCCTGTCCTAAATTTTCTCATCTCTAGATTAAACACTACCAGCTTCTTCAACCAAACCATATTTGCCATAGTTGTTAGGCCTTTCAGCATCCTGGTGATTTTGTTCTAGGTTGCCAGTGTTTCCCTTAAAATTTAGCAGACAGATGTGTGTGCAATATTCCAATTCTTTTGTACTTTGACTTGGGCAGAGTATAACACTCCTTTCTTCTTCTTCTTTATTTTCTTTTTCTCAAGTATATGTAAAATTTTTAAAATTCTTTTTTTTTTAAATTTTGACTTCTACATTTTCTCTCTCCCTCCCTTCCCTCCTCTCCTTGAAAAAGCAAGCAATTTGATATAGGTTATACATATGAAGTCATGTAAAACATATTATGTTGCAAAGAAAAAATAGACCAAAAAAAGGAAAACCAAGAAAAAAAGAAAATAAAAAAATATGCTTTGATTTGTATTGAGACAACATCCGTCCTTTCTTTGGAGGTGGATAGCATTTTTCATTATGAGTCCTTTGGAATTTTCTTGGATGACTGTATTGCTCAGAATAGCCAAGTCATCCACAGTTGATCATTGTTCAATATCACTGTTACTAAGTACAATGTTCTCCTGCTTCTGCTTATTTCACTGCATCAGTTCATATAAGTCTTCCCAGGTTTTTATGAAAGCATCCTGCTTGTCATTTCTTATAACACTATAGTATTCCATCATAATCGTATACTACAACTTTTTCAGCCATTCCCTAACTGATGGGTGAATGCTGCACTCCAACGAATATGGCCTAAATGGAGATGAATCTGAATGTGTCTATGTTCATGAGTCAGCCAGTCAATAAACATTTTTAAAGCACCTACTATGTACCAGGCTCTTTGTTGAGTACTAGGAATACAAGGAAAGGCAAAAGACAATACTTGTTCTCAAGGAGCTCACAATCTGGGGGAGATGACACGCAAATGACTAGGTACAACAAGAGGTCTACAGGATCCATTTGAGATAATCAGCAAAGGGAAAGCACTAACATTTTGGAGAAATAAGGAGGGCTTCCTGAAATGGTCCTTTGGTTAGCAGCTGTTGAGATTAGAGAGAGAAAAATCAGACGCGACCAATCAATTAATACGGAATTTTAGGTTGGGTTTTTATTCTATTTTAAAGGATATAGTATGTAAAATTAAAAAATTCTCTTTGAATTTTTTTTTTTTCTGAAAAGGCTTAAGTCCTTTTTCTCTATTTCCAAGTCCAGTTACCACAACTTATTCCAAGGGCCTTACCCAGTGATGAACTCCATACTTGTCACAGCTTTCGCATGGCCTAGATGCATTAAATGTTAAATATTAACATATTTTCCAATCTTGCTATCCCAAAGTCCTAATGGTATTCATTCAAGCAGCATATACATCAACAAAAGGAAAATGCTATGTGATTTTTATCAGATTATAAGAATCAATTCAATTAATTGACCTCATTAATTTCTAACTCAATTTATTTACACTAATATGCCCATTCCATGGATGGGTAGTTCTTCTGGTTATTTTAAAGGTTTTAATTTTGTCACAAGCTTTTACATTATTCTACTAATACTTTTCTATTGCGAAGGAGAAGACTATCGGATCAGTCACATGGGACTGGGTACTTCCAAGGTATCCCATGAAGAAACACAGTTAAATGCTATCAGTGTGGGTCCCACTGATTCAAAATTTGCAAGAACTCAGAAATAATATATGTGATTTTTTTTTTAGTAAAAGCTTCAGAACAATATTCTTTCCTGACAATTCTTAGGGTCTTATGAATAAAGGGAATCCATTCTAAGATGATAAAATGACATTAAAAAAGTAGGTGCTATTATTAACCCCATTTTATAGATAAGAAAAATCTACACACACCAATGTCAAAGGACTGGCCCAGAATCAGACAGCTAGTCGGTGTCTGAGGCTAGATTTGAACTCAAGTCTTCCTAACTGCAGGTCCAGTGCATTATTCCTTTCACCACTAGCTGCTATAAGACATTGAGGTAGATAGCTACTCTTTAGAGGATTTATGAAGAACGTAGACAAAAAGGGCAGTTAGGTGGCACGGTAGATCAAGTCCAGGCCTAGAGTCAAGAAGGTCTGAGTTCATATCTGACCTCAAACACTACTAGCTGTGTGACCCTGGGCAAGACACTTAACCCTCTTTCTCTCAGGTTCCTCACCTGTAAAACGAGCTGGAGAGGGAAAATAGGAAACCACTCTAGTATCTTTGCCTAGAAAACCTCGAATGGGGTCACAGTTGGACAAGACTGAAAAATGACTAAACAATGACAGACAAAAATTGTCTATGATGAAGAGGCGCAGATGAGTTTTGATGAGTGGAAATCACAAATTCATAGCTGTACCAAAACATCAGCATTTTAATATTATTTATTCATCCAGGAAGTGCTTGTACTCAGAAATTTAGCTATGCCAACAACTCAACTTAAGTGGTCATAGAATCGTGCAATCTCAGAGTTGGAAGGAGCTAGAGGGATCATCTAACGCTTTCATATAAATACCACGCTGAGCATTGGGATGGTTTTATCCTACAATCAGCTCAATAATTGATAAAAATTCTGCATGTAACATCCATTTAGTGAGAAGGCCCAGCCTTGCTGCTCATCCTCCACTATGAGCTAACTAACCGTTCCACTGTGATCTTTGCAATGCCTAATCCGTGAGTAACAAACTTGCTTTCATCTTAAACCTTGTCTTCTCTGAATCCTTCCATCTTCTTGTATTCCCTGAGAGAAGGTTTCTTCCTACTGATAGGATATCTCTGGCCATTCTTTCCAACTCTAGTTGTCCTTTCACAAGTGGAGGAGGTAGATTGTGAGTTTAGGGAAAACATCTTCCTAGAAAAAGTAATGGTAGAGGTTAAAGAAAGAGTTACAGGGTTGAATAGACAGAGACCTTCAGCCTCTATTTTTTTCAACAACAGAATGGGTGCATTGATTCTGTCTAGAAGGAGAGCTCCCACTATCTTATCTCCTGCCCCACCTAGATATTCTGATGAGATTAACAACAAAGGAACACGCCTACCAGAACAAAGCAATTCTGGGTGACATTCTCCTCGAAATCACCTGATATTCTGTCAATCTCCCAAATAAGGAAAGTGGCTAAGCAGCCTCACTGGATGGGCTCCTTGGGCTGTCCACAATGTCGCCCTAGGGCAGTTTAAAACCCTAAATGTGACCCTCTGCTGATGCTAATTAAATTTTTTATCTCTGGTGTCTCAGTTTATTGACTTGCAGTCAAATGGACCAGGATGGGAGGAATTACTCTTTGAGAGGATCTTAGGACCTCTGGGTTAAGGAATTCCCCAACATGCTCGTACTCCAAACTCACTGGCCATGTGGCAGAGTCAGATTCCTCTCTTATTGCCATTTCCAGACCTTCCTTCTCTACACCCCCTCACTTAAGTAACCTTTTCTTTGGATTTTACCGAATGTATATGTATGATCCAATCAAGATTCTAATCACTGCTATCTACTGACCTTGAGGTCATTCACTCACCTTCCTCAATGAATTCATTGTCCAGCTCACCATCTTTCAATCCTGTCTAGTTTTTGTCCCTAACACCCTAACTTTCAAGTTTCTCAGCTTATGCAATTCCTATGATCTATTCCTTTACTCCTCCTTAGCAGCTACATACAGAGATGGCTAAACTTTTGATCTGGCCATTATGGACAAATATTCCACTTCCATGTTCATGAACTTTGCCATTCCTTTATCTAATCATTCTATCCTTCCCTCTCTCTTGCAACCACTTACCCTGTCCTTCATCCACAGTGAGACCTCCAATGCCTCCAATTCCTCAATCCCTCAGTTCTTCACCAGGTACATTGACTATGTTCTCCTCCCTACTTCCTCTTGACCCTTTGGTGAAAAAGTTCAACTCTATCTTATCCTCTTTTCCAAAGCCCCTTATGCCCTTATTCTATTTTGACCTGATAAGCCTCAGTTGTGGATTACTCCCATTCACTACCCATGTGCTTCTGAACAAAGCTGGTGCAAATCACAAAACCATGCTGACTGGATCCACTACAATTTTATGTTATGGCAGCTCAAATGGGCCCTCACTGAAGCAAGGCAATCCTTTTACACTTCCATGATCTGAGGCAACCAGGTGGTGCAGTGGTTAGAGCACTGGGTCTGGGAGTCAGGAAGTCCTGAGTTCAAATGTGACCTCTGACTCTCACTAGCTGTGTGACCTTGGACAGGTCACTTAACCTCTGTTTTGTCTTAGTTTCCTCTACTGTAAAATGGTGATAATAACACCTACTTTTCAGCATTGTTGTAAGGATCACATAAAATATTTTTAAGTTACTGCTCAGTGCTTGGCACATGGAAGGTATTATAAATGCTTATTCCATTGCCTTCTCCATACATACGTACATACATACAAATACACACACACACACACATCTATCTTAGAAATGAGACCTTTATCTGAGAAATTGCTACATAGATTCCCCCCTGCCACGTACTTTATTGTCTTCTAATTCTCGTTGCAATAGTTTTGTGTAAAAACTTTAAAATTTTAATTAATATCATCCATTTTACTTTTTGTGATCTATTCTGCTGTTTAGTCATAGCTCTTCCCCATTCATAGGTCTGATGGGTCATTGCTTCCTTGCTCCTCTGATTTATTTATGATGTTACCTTTTATGTTGAAGTCATGATCTCTTAATTCCCGAATTGGATGACCTTTTCTCATTTCTCATTCTTCTTGAGCCTTTGACACTGTCAATCAACTTCTCCTTGATCCTGCTTTTTCTCTAGGTTTTTATGACGCTGCTCCCTCCTGGGTCTCCACACACCTATATGAAAAGTCCTTTACTGGATCTTTATCCAGGTGCCCCAAGGCTCTGTCCTCGGTCTACTTTTACTCTCCCTCTATGCTCTTTTGCTTGAAGATCTCCTCGATTCCCAATCATTCAATTACCACCTCTATGATGATAATTCTCAAATCTATTGTTCAGCCCTAACTTCACTAGTGACCTCCAGCCTTGCATTTCTAAGTGCCTATTAGGCATCTTGAACTGGATGAACTCGTAGACAGATTAAATTAAACATGTACAAAACTGAACTCATTCTATTTTCCCCCAAACCTCCTCTTCCTAACCTCCCTGGTATTGTCAAGGGTGCCATGTCTGCCTAGTCTCCAGGCTTACAATCTAGGCTTTATCTTCAACTTCATATTCTCTCTCACTCCCCATATCCGATCAGTTGCCAAGTCCTGACATTTCTGCTTTGACAACATCTCTTGTAAATGCCTCCTCCTTTTTTCTGACACTGCCATTGCTGTGGTTTGGGTCATCATCCCCCTCATTCCTAGACTATGGCAATAGCCTGCTGATTGGTCTCCCTGCCTCAAGTCTCTTCATACTCCAGTGAATGTTCCCATCAGCTGTCATATTGATCTGCTCCCATAAGTGTTAAGACCATGGTTCCAAAAGACCCAGAAAAGAAAGTTATTATAAAAGTCTTTGGTACTGTTAAGTGGTTCAACATCAAAAAGTCATGTGATTTTATCAGTAGGAAGGACATTAAAGAAGATATATTACTATTTAATTCATTGCTGAAACCTAAGGACTAAAGGACTTTTCTGAATGATTTGCAGCCTTCCATATTCTGGTCTGCCTATTAGAATATGAGATCCTTGAGAGTATTTTCTGTTTGTATTCCCAGTGGTTAGCATATAGTAAGTGCTTAATAAATACTTTATTCATTCATACTGATAATTATAATTCTTTTTCAAAGTAGCATCAATATTTTGCATTCATAATAGTAGAAGATGTTAAAAACACCAATAAAATTTGTATTACTTTGATAAATCAGAGACATTTATATTAACTTGTAGCCAAAATATAACAAAACTTGCAGGTTCAAAGATTTTTTCCAATGTACTCTAGCAAGACAATTCTAATTAACTGTTCATGTTCAGATAAATTAATACCAAATATGTTATATTTGTCCATGAAAATGGCTTATCTAAGTCTAAAATAAAATAATTATTGCTTTGAGTGAGTAATTAAGCAGGTCTTCACCATCTTTTGTCATTTGCAGAGTAGGTATTTTTAAAATTGGAAAAAATACTATTTTATAAATTTATTAGTCAAACCTCCATTTTCCCCTTGCAAGTTCAAATATGTTTTCTTTCAGGATCAGAGTAAGAATTTCAAGACCTTCCATTAATTTATCGAGAGTTCTAAGTTTTTCAAAAATATCCACCAAGCATGCAAATTTTATGATGAAATTTTTGTTACAAAATAAATTTATTCTATCTTCGTTATTATTGTTAACAAACATTTACTAAATATCTGCTGTGTCAGGCAATATGCTAGGGATTTGGATACAAAGAAAAAAGCAAAACAATTTCTTCTCTCAAATAGTTGACATTCTAAGAAGAGAGATATTCATCTATAGGTAGATACAAAGCACAGCATCAATTATACTGAAAGTTTCTCTGGATATAGCATTACCACTATTAGATTTTGCAATATAATAAATCTTCCCAAACATAGGTTTCAACATGTATAAATATAATAAAATGACCCTTTTAAAATATATCTGTTGCTTCATCCACACCTTGTGCAAGATAGGTTTTGGTTTCTCAATTGATTATAAAGGTCTTCAGATATGGGCAATTATCTTTCTCACTGTATTATCTGCAAATAGAAGTATTCAAAGATGCATTGTTTCAGTTATATCGATAGCTGTAGGTAGCCCCTATGTTGCTCCTAAGGAATGAGATTTTTGCATTTAGCAATTCTGTTAAGCAATCTTATGTGGTGAAAACCATCTTCTTATTGTGAGCAACATGGGTTTTTATTTTTCTTTTTTAATGTGATTTTTTCTTGAAGTGTGTTTATGTTCATTAAAAGCATCTAATTTTCTTTGGAAAAAATATCTTGTCTTGCCAATGTTTTCTAAAAGTACACCTTCAAAATATCATTTTAATTTATTAGGTTTCATGCTGTCTGCACCTAAAGCTAGCATATAAAGTAAACATAAGTCTTTTCTCTCTATCACTGACAGTACCATAACCATATGACATTTAATAATTTCTGAGTAGCATTCACTATGAGTTGAAACAAATTCACAATATTTATCTTGCTTTCATTAACTTCGCTTTAAATTTTTTTGATCAAAAAAGTGAAAGATTTATGTTTGAATTATACTTGAAATATGTGCAATAATTTTTGCCATTGCTTCAACCATCTTATTTCCCCTTTCCCTCTCCCTCTCCTCAATCCCCAGTGTCACTCTCCCTCTCATGGAAACAGGACAACTTTGTACTAAGTCATGGGGGAGCTATATGTAGTCTTCATCAGGGAAGGTGTTTGCCTAACAATAGACTGTGGATAGAAGGCACTCAAGAAATAATTCTCTAAATCACTTGTGAGAAGAACATTTTTTTTTCTCTAAGAAGGAAGCTGGAAACTGGCAAGAAGGTAGAATTATTTGCTTATTTTTCTTAATTTTAAAAATGATGTTTCATTAAAAGCTTAACATTTTCCATTGACAACTAAGTAAATTTGCTTAATAACTATTTGCACTTAAACAAATTCATTTCCCCACATAAAGTATCATAACAAATTTTCAGTCACTAACTGCAAATTCTCATCAGGCTGCTTTGTTAGTTTATTTCAATCTCATTCACTTTTTCCTCTTCTAAGGACGCAGCTAGCATGAATATCATTCCTCTGGTTCTGCTTTTTAAAAATAAAAAAATAATTATACACATTTTTATCTTTGTAACAATTGTTGGGACAGACACTGGAGCAATAACTCTCTTAGAGACCTGGGGTCTGTGTGTGGGAGGGTGGGGATGGCAGAGGCAGAGTTGGAGAGTAGTAGCCTTTGCTAGTAATTCTGGATTTTATAGTTTTTTGACTTATCTTCCTAGCCAAGAACTTCCTCACAGATAAACAGAGAGACTTCCTGGGAGAGGTTCACTGGGGAAAAAGAGGAAGTTAGAAGTGAGGAGAGAAGAAATTCCATGTTTCTACTTTAGCGGCAAATAATCAAAGATTCAAGGTATAGAGATAAATAGAGATAGATTGTTTATTAAGGGTTATCAGCCCTATATTAAGTACTGGGTTTTTTAAAAGTACAGGCAAACAAGACAATGCCTGTCCACAAGAAGCTTCCATTCTAATAGGGAAGAAAACACACAAAGGGGATCAAGAAAGCATGATGCATGTGCACAGTAGTGTGGTTTAGAGATGGCTGAACAACGAAGCAAAGATGAAGATATTAGACAAGATGAGGTGGCAGCTCCCCTATCAGACACCAGGGTTGTTCCAGGGACAGGGTCAAATTTCCTAGTGAGGGGAAGAAAGAGATGATATTCAGAATGCAAGCAGCGTAGTTTGGAGATGACCGGGAGAGGTATAAAGATGATTCTATATTGCAGTTTGACCACGTGTGAAGGGTAGCTGCATGTGAAATGTGAAAGGTACAGAACTGGAACTCTCCCATTGCCCTTCATGCCTTTATTTGCTTGTTCATTGCAAATATTGATTTGCAACTGGTTTCCAAGACCTGAGCTAAGTCGTTTCCTTTTGCTCTTTCTCTTGCTCTATAAAACTATAGTTGATCCAGATAGATGTTCATTTGTTCCAGGTTTTAGTGTGTTATGGGCAAGTTCTGGTAGTTTTAGCCACGTAGAAGAAGTTTCTATGATGAGGAAGTTTCTATCTGATTCTTGGTGTGTTCCTATCCCCTTGTCCATTGTAAGAGACTCTCCCACTAACTTGGGGCATCTATTATGAGCCATTAATTTAGTATTTTTGCTAATTTGGAGCTTTCCAATGCAGAAATTTAAAATGGAGTTCAGCACCTAGGCACCCTCTAAGAATTTTAGGAGCCTAACTTTTATTATAGCCCCATCGGTAAGTCCTGAGTCATGCTTGGGAAGGAGAATAAAGGTAGCGACTGTTTTACATTTTCCACTGCCACCATGTCCTCCTATATCTTGTTACACAGTGACCCCTGGTGTTGTACATTATTTCAAAAAGTTGTTTATACGTTTCTTTGTCTTCTTCATATTTGTCAGTTTTAATTGCATAGCACTATTCTGATATATTAATGTACCACACCACAATTCATTTTATTATTCTCCTTGTTTCCACAATCC
>CM053622.1:446815221-446835925 GCA_028646595.1 Phalanger gymnotis
AGGCGGGCCTACTGGGCCTGGAGGCTTGTGTTCACAATACTGGAATGGGGAGGTTGGTTCGCTAATTTGTTGCTCTGGGCCCTGAATAAATTTTTTGATGCCTTCTGCTTGGAGAATTCTGTATACCCAACGATTTCGAACCGTTCAGATATTTATATGATCCTTTTTGAGATCATAAATTCGGCCTTCCTACTACAGCTTCACGGTTTTGGAAAGCTGGTAGTTAAGAGGAAGAGAACGCTTGAAGGGTGGGATAGCCTAGAAAGAATTCTGAGTAGCCATTGGTCCAAGAATAATGGACCCTGTGGGGTGAAGCCCATTAGTCGGATAGGAAATATGTCCCATCAAACTTACAGGTATAATTGGGGTAGATTCTAAAGGAGAAGGACTGGGAAGGATGGGCCACTGTAAAAAAAAGTCCTTGGTCACTGTTTATACAAAAATTGGGGAAACCTAATTCCTAAAGGATATAGAAGAAGAGGGGTTCTAGGGCTGGACCCATTTGATTGGGAAAATCTATCTTCAATTCCTTAAGAAGGAAAGGCAGTTGCTGAGATAGGGAAGCTGTGTAATACCCGTTATTGGAAGAGTAGGAAGATGGCCACTCAGTCATTAGCATAAAATTAGCCTACTGGCACCAATACAGAAGCTATAGAAAAAATACTGTCAAAGAAGTGGGTGATTGCAAAGTAAATTCCAACAGAAATACTCCTCCATTGGATCCTTAATCTGTATGACAATGACATAATCCTGGGAAATTTAAATAAATTGATATATTAGCAATTGACACATTAAATGCAGCAAATAAAATCAATAGAACTCCAATATGAGATTCGGCCCTATTCCAAAGGATAGAGGCGGTCCATACTAGTGTAGTGGTCCAGAAGAGGAACTTTCCCCTGGAAATTGATTTAATTTAATTACACTCATGGTTTGACAGCTGGTTGGTATGTGTGTGTGTGTGTGTGTGTGTGTGTGTGTGTGTGTGTGTGTGTGTGTGTGTGTGTATGTGTGGGTGGTGGTGGTCTTCTTGTGTAATTTGGTATTGTTGGCCTGGATCTGTGAAAATACCCAGATATAAACCCACTCTTCTCTTAGCCAGATTCCTAGTACAGCCCAAATGATGCTTTTGCAGGAGCTCCACTTATGTAGAAGCCTTATTCATCTTGTCAGGGTTAGAGATGGAGGCCCTGTTAACTAATGAACAACCTTGCCATGGTTCAAGATACAGCGACTGACTTACTCATAAAACCTATACAACACATCAGGGTTAAAGGAACCCTAGGGTAAAGAAAAAGAAGTGGATATCCCAATGTGTACTATGAAATAGGGGGAAAGGTGCTGAATGTAGAGCATCCTACTGGGGTTGTGTAACTAGAGCTAAAAAAAAGAAAAGGCAGAGGGGCAGCTAGGTGGCTCAGTGAGTAGAGCACCGGACCTGGAGTCAGGAGGACCTGAGTTCAAATCTGGCATCCTCAGACATTTGACACACTTACTAGCTGTGTGACCTTGGGCAAGTCACTTAACCCCAATTGCTCTGCCTTCCCTCCTCAAGAAAAAAAAGGCAGAGAAAAGTGTGGCCCTTGGTAAAGCGTGAGGTGGGGAAAGAAGGGGTAAAATGGAAGGTAGTAAACAGGGGTTCTTAACCCTTTTTTTCTGTGTCATAGACCCCTTTGGTAGTGTGGTGAAAGAGATGGACCTTTTCTCAGAATAATATTTTTAAGTATATAAAACAAAATAAATGAAATTACAAAAGAATCCAATTATAATGAAATGCAATGATTAAACTATTGGGGGAAAAATTCATGGATCCCAAGTTCATGAGGCAGCTAGGTGGACATTCAATAGAGTGCCAGGCCTGGAATCAGGAAGATCTGAATTCAAATTCAGTCTCAGAGATTCGTTGCTATAAGACCATGGGCAAATCACTTAACTTCCTTCTGCCTGTTTCCTTAACAGTAAAATGGAGATGGAAACGACTGAGCAACAATAGAATAGAGGCTTGCCAGAACAACCCTGCAGCTGCTGCTCCCAGCGGTTATTTCCAGTCCAGTCAATCATTGTGTAACATATTACATGTGTATTTTGGAACTGTTACATGTTCAATAATTAGTTAATAAATATTTATTAAATGCCTACTTTGTGCCAGGCATCACATTATGTCATGAGGATACAATTATAAGTAAAAATGCAGTCAAGGATTTTACAATCTCATGAGGAGAGATCAGCCAAAAAAGAAAGCTGAAACGTGGAAGGCAGAGAGAGAGAAGGTACCCTAAATAAAAGCATGTTGAAGAATTTCAAAGGAGTCCCAAAGCAGGGCAGCTGGTGGGAAACATGGGGCTTTAAATAAAGGTCCTGGAGCCCAGAGCTCTGCCCTCAGAGTGGTAGCACACACAATGTGTATGTGTAATGGGGTAGACTTGTCAATGCAGTCCTTAGAGCACTCTGAAATTCTCCCTTCTTATTGGATTATACTGGCTGCTTCCAGGCAATAGAAATTTTGAAGATCCAGTTTCAAGTCACTGGAAGGATGATACCCAATAGATGGAACTCAAAGAATATGCAGGGAGGTTTGTGGCCTCATTAACTTGGATGTTCCCTCCAGCAATAGAGATTATCACTCTATGCCTCATCATCCTGCTTGTCTCTTTTCCACATCCTCCCACAAATGTATGACTGGAGGTCCACTCAACATGCTAGAGGCCTTCTTTGCTTTGTCTTCACATCTTATCATCCACCTGTTATCCTTTGCCCTTGCCATGAAATCAAACTGTTTTAATTTTCTATTATATGTTTCCATGATGACACCCTTTACTCCTGTTCTTTGTAGTTCTTCATTAATTATATGGTGCAGCCTGGTCACAAGCACAACGTGCTTCTTCATTGTTCCATGTGATATTCATTTTCAATTCTTTGGAGACTGTAGTTTCAGGTCTCAAAGTCATACAACACCGGTAGAATACTGATTTTTAAAAATCAGTCTTTGTTTCTTGGGGATGTATGAGGTTCTTCAAAGAATGGTCAAAGGATATGAATAGGCAGTTTTCTAAGGAAGAAATATAAGCTGTCAATACAAATGCGAAATTACAACATTTCAAATAACGAGAGAAATGCAAGTTAAGTGACTCTGAGTTTCCATCTTATATTGGCAAAGTTGATCCCCCCAAAAAAGGAAATTGAAAAATGTTGGGGAGAAGACTGTGCAAAACCTGTTACTACACTGTTGGAAGAGCAGTATATTTGGTATAGCTTGTCCCAAACAGTTTAAAACTATACTCTCCAACTATATACTAAACTATGCATTTCTTTTGACCTAACAATACCACTTCTAGACCTATACCCCAAAGAGAACAAAGAAAAAAGCAAAGGGCCATGTATATAATAGAATTCTGGCACATGTGTGAAGCCCTTCAGATGGTGTTTCCATGTGGAGGAAACCAGGCAGAAGAGGACATTTTCTACATGGAGTTCTCTAGGGTCTGGTTCTGGGAGGATCATGATAACGTATAAGGAAAGTGTCTTGGAGAAAAAGACTGGAGACATTCTGTAAGTAGTTTCTGATTGGCTAACCATGTGCGGAAGATGAAGTTCTTTGATTAACTACAGAGGTATTAAAAATGTTTGTCCTGGCAACCAGGTATCTCAGTCAGAACAATACCAAGGCTCTGGGGAGCAAGAGCAATCTTTAGGAGGACCTTTGAGTTCCTCACCTGGTGGAAACTAAAACAAGGACTCATCTAGCAGAGATGAAAAAGAGGCCTTTGGATATGAAATTGGAGAGAATAGTCCTATACAAGAGCTAAGTTGAGGTTATCTCTGTTGTTATATTTCAATGAATCATGAATGATTTTGTTGTATGTCTAGGAGACATCTTGTTGGGAAAGAATGTTTAAAATGTCCTACTAATTAAATGCTTTTTATAATTAACAAATAGTAAGTAAATTGGATCTTGTTTTCTCAGCATTGTTCATTCAATTTTATGAGGGTAAGGATGTGGTCCCATTGTGAAACATTGCTTGTGAAAACCTTTCTGTTTCCCACTAAAACCCTCATTAAAGATACCCATCATGTATATAGATTATCCAACACAGAGTTATTGAATTGAGTTATTTCTGACTCTTCCTTGTCTATCTCACCGATATACTTTTCTATTTTTAAAATCATTACAAATGGTTTCAATTATTACTAATTTATTATGTATTTTGGGGTCCAGAAGTATCTATTTTGGGGTCTTAGGTGTTCTCAAAAAATTCAGATTAACTCGTGGTGTTAAAATCTGTATGTCTTTATTTGGTGTATTTTAGCTCACACAAGGGAAAGTGAGACTTAATGGAACACTGGGAGGAGGGGAGGAGCAACAGAGCAGGGAGGCAGAGACAGCAAGGGAAAGTTACAATCAATGAAGTCCTGAGCTTTAGATCAGGTGGTGTCTGGCATGATGAAAAAGGGGTTCAACGATAACCCTGATACAAGCTTCTTTTTAGCATTTGACATTCCTAGTTTCAGCTCTCTGGTCACTCCTCATAATCAGAGTGAGTGACAACTGGATGTGCATCTCCTACAGTCTGGCAGCATAGCCCTCCCCCTGACACTAGGACTGGGAGTTAGTGTCTCCCAAAGTATAACCACAAACTCATCTCCCCATCTAGAGTTATAAGAAAATCCTTAATTCTATGGCAGACTGTCCACTTACTGGCTTAGCCTAGAGATGGTTGATTTTTGTAGCAGGCCCTGAGCAGACTAGGACCAGAACTTTACAGATATGGGTGTGGTCTCAATCAGGTGAGTCTGACTGGTTTCTTCTTATAAGTAGAGAGGTACCATGGATGCATTAGGAAATAGAAGTTTTTAACACAGAAGTTTCCAGAAAAAGGAAGTGATGCCAGGAAGGAAGAGAAGGAGGTGGGTCTAGATTAGAGGCACTCTGTCAAAAGATAGACTAAGAATCTAAAACAAAATTTTTTTTCTTTAAAAATTTTTTTAACATTCTTTTCTTTTTAAATTGAGTTTCAGATTCTTTCCCTCCCCCACTCACTGAGAAGGCAAGCAAAATGATGTCAATTATACACATCAAATCATGCAAAACATATTTCCATATTAGCCATACTGCAGAAAAAAAAAGCAAAAACAATATAAAGGAAACGAGGAAATTATATTTCAATTTGCACTCTGAGTTCTTCATTTCTCTCTCTGGGGGTAGACAGCACCTTTTCATCATGAGTCCTTTAGAACTGTCTTGGATTACTATATTGACAAGAGCAGTCAAGTCCTTCACAGTTACTAACCATTATAACATTGCTCTTGCTGTGCCCCAATGATCTTCAGTTCTCACTTCATTTGCATCAGTTCATATAGGTCTTGCTATGTCTTTTCTGAAATCACTGCCCTCATCATTTTTGAACTTCATTCAAGAGTTTTTCACCAATTACATATAAAAGCAATTTTAACATTCTTTTTTTCCCCCAAATTTTGAGTTCCAAATTCTCTCCCTCCCTTCCCCCCCCACTGATAAGACAAGCAATTTGACATAGGTTATATATATGTAGTCATGCAAAACACATTTCTATCTCATCACTTCCTATGGCACACTCATCACTACTACTCACTTCCTATGGCACACTCATACTGCCTCACAATCATATGCCACAACTTGTCCAGCCATTCCCCAACCGATGAGCATCCCCTCGATTTCCAATTCTTTGACACCACAAAAAACGCTGCTCTAAATATTTTTCGCTTATGAGTTCTTTTCGTTTCTCTTAGGTCTCCTTGGGGTACATACCCCATAAAAGTATTGCTGGGCCAAAAAGTATGCACAGTTTTATAGCCCTTTGGGTATAATTCCAAACTGTTTTCCAGAATGGTTGGACCAGTTCACAACTCAACAGTTTATTGGTATACTTATTTTCTCTCATCCCCTTCACCATTTGTCATTTCTGATAGGTGTGATATGGTACCTCAGAGATGTTTTAATTTGCATTTCTCTAATCAATAGTGATTACATAATACCTTTCATTTCTCCTTTTGAAAACTTCTTGTTTATATCCTTTGACCATTTATCAATTGGAGAATGGCTCTTATTTTATTTGTAAATTTGACTCAGTTCCCTATATGTTTGAGAGATGATGACTTTATCTGAGTAACTTGCTGTAAATTTTTTTTCATATAAATTCAGTATCTATGGTGCCTTTTAACAAAATGTAGTTTCCTTGACTATCTCTTTTAATTAGGTCTATTTTGGCTTTTGTTTTGTCTGAGACATGGGAGCTCTGGAATTTGGCTGCAATATTCCTGGGAGTTTTCATTTTGAGATCTTTTTTTAGGAGGTGATCGGTGGATTTATTTTTCAATTTCTAGTTTACCCTCTGGCTCTATTGGAACAATTTTCCTTTATAATTTCTTGAAATAAGATTTCTAGGTCCCCTTTTTTTATTATGGCTTTCAGATAGTTCAATAATACTTAAATCATCTGCCCTTTACATATTTTCCAGGTCAGTTGTTTTTCCAATGAAATATTTCACATTTTCTTCTATTTTTTTCATTCTTTTGACTTTATTTTATTGTTTCTTGATACCTCTACTACCTTCCATTTGCCCAATTCTAATTTTTAAGGAATTATTTTCTTCATACCTCTTTTCCATTTAGCCTATAACTGCTTTATAAGCAGTTATTCTCTTCAGTGAATTTTTGTCTCTCTTTTATCATTAGGATAATTCTTAAAGTGTTATTTTCTTCAGTATTTTTGTGCTTTTTTTTTTTAGACCAAACTGTTAACTCTCTTTTCATAATATTCTTGATCTCTCTTATTCCTTTTCCCAATTTTTCCTCTACTACTTATCTCTTTCTTTAACTCTTCCAGGAATTCTTCTTGAGATTGTGTCCAATTAGAGTTTTTTTCTTTGAGGTTTTGCTTGTAACTATTTTCACATTGCTGTCTTCTTCTGAGTTCATGTCTTGGTTTTTCCTGCCACCACTTTTTATGATTAGGTTCTTTTTTTGTTGTTTGCTCATTTTTCCTGCCCATTTTTTAACTTTGAACTTTATGTTAAAATTGGACCCTGCTCACCTAGGGGTGGGGAGAGAATTTGGAACTTAAAATTTGAGAAAAAAAAAGAATGTTTCATGTTACTGTTTTCAGAGCGAGTTCTAAGGATCTACAAGTTTTGGGGGCTTCCAAGATGGTATAATCTGGGGAGAGGTATGGTCATTGTTCTCTTGGTCTGCACTCTGGTTTTTACCCAAGAAGGGGCCCTAGTTCTCCTGCAGCCACAAGTGCTAGCACTCTTCTTGTCCTTGGTATTGTGACCAAGTACCCTGCTCTCCTTCAACCACAAGGTTAAGCTTCCTCTCTGCCTTGGAACTGTGACCAGGGCCCCCTTTCCCTTTTGACTGATCACAAGTGCTCCTCTCCAACCTGGAACTCTGACCCAGAACTATGTATGGCCAATAGATATGCCAATCAGCTCCAGCTACACTCAGTGCCAACAAAGGGTCCCCTTTAGTATCTTTCTGACCAGTTGTCTGGCTGCCTTTTCATCTCCAGACTGAGACTTCCTGAAGCTGCTGCTGCTGCCACTGTTGCAACCACCCCCAAAGCTCACCACTGTGCTGCTACCTTTTGTGCTCTGGGCTGGCCCCTACCTTGATGTCACAGACCTCTCCTGCTGACCTCTTGAGTTGTCTTAGACAAGAAAAATGTCTCATGCTGGTCTCTTGTTGACTCTACTACTCCAAAATTTAATTTGAGAAGTTATTTTAGAGTTGTTTGGAGGGGAATGTTGGGAGAGTTCAGCAAGGTTGCTGCCTGTACTTGATCATCTTGGTTCCACTTTGTTTTTTTCTGATTGCAATAATTAGATTGTGTGTATTGCCCCGTTGGTACATCCTCCATGCCACTGAAGCAGTGAAAACGTGTTTCAGCTCTCATATTGTTTCTTTCTCAGAAAACACTTCCATTTCTCAGGCACTGAAATGGTAGAAACTATATTCATTCAGGAAAGGCTAGTTTTCCCGCAAAAGGCAATGAAACTATCCCTGAGACTTAATTGATTCAGAGAACTAAGACTCTGACTCTTGACTATTCTTGGTCACCTTAATGTAATATCTCAGAGCACAAGGAATTGGGGGCTCTTCAGGTTTAACACGTTCCTTTGACTTTCTGAACCACTTTGGCAAAAATGGAAGCAGGGATTGCTGTGCCCAAACAAATTAATGCCATTTCCTTGCTGAAGAGCTTTTCCATGACATTGTTAGATAAACTTATTTTTGTTCAGTATTATATGGTCTCTGAGCATCTCAATTCTTTCCAATCCGGAGTGAGTCTCATGGGTCTGGCTTGAATCTGGCCAGCTACAGTACAAATGTAAAATCTCCAAGTTAACTTCCTTTAGATGTCCCTTTTTGGTGAAGGGTTTGTTGCTTCCTTGAAGCCCTTGACCAGCTCTATCCTTTATCTTCATCACAGGAAGTCTAGTTTATAGAGGTGCTCGAGTATCAACCTGCGGCTCAGTCCCTGTGCTATCAATATTTTGAACAGGTTAGATTTTATTCCACTTATTCTGAAACTCCAGAGATATTTGCCTGGTCTGGATGTAACAGGGCCAATGGTAGACTAGCTAGCTAGCCTCTGACATCTCTTCCAACTCTGAGATGCTGTGATTCTGTGAAATCTCATTATAGAAGGTCAAAATGAAATCATTATGTGATCAATCCTGAAGACATACAAAAACCAGATATCTCAAAAATGGAATCATTTTAGCATGCAAATGACTTGAAAATTTCACTTTTAGAGACTTCCTTGTTTCTAGTTTCCACCCCCATTCCAAAATACTTCCCAACCCACAGGCCCTTTATGACCTTGAAACAGGGCCCAAGGAATTCTAGCTCCAGTAACTATTTTTCAAGGAACCTTGAAGGTCTTGAGACAAGGACTTAAAAAAGCGATGCCATCCCAGCTGTAGCTATAGCATTGTGAGCTTCCCATTATAACGTATGGAGCTGGATATTGGGAATTAGAATATGTAAATACATATTAGAATGTAGTGCTTAAAATCCAAATCTGGAAGAAATAAGCACAGAAAACCTAAAGAAATTAAAATGCTCCTGTTCTCAAGAAATTAGTAATATTGGTTCAGTTACTAGTTAAAAATGAAATCATTCCAGCATTCCAGCTGTTCCAAGATTAAGAGATCATATTATGTGTATTCCCAAGGAGAGGACCTTGAAATGTTTTCAAAACTTTAGAAGTGTAAGCTATTTTAAAATGGATAGGACAAATGTTTCTTGAGAGGAATCAATTACCCAAAGGATGAGAGGAAATTGTTTTGAAAATCCCCCAAAGGGAGATCTCTTTAAAAAAATTTTTTTTTGCAACACATAGAAAAATATTCATTTTTATCATTTTGCCTTGAAAAGAACCTTTTATGTTAAGATATTATACGTGCTTACATGATGCATAATAAAGATAAATTCTGCTCCTTTAGCTCAAGAATTGGAAATAACTTCTAACTACTGATTTTTGGTTTTAATTTTTTCACTAAGTGGAAAGGAAAGGAGAGAATGTTATTTTTGTGCAGGGTAAAGTTTGTACTTTGATTAGAACTCCACATTCATTTCTAAGCACAAAATATACAAGTGCGGTTTTCTCAGGCACCAAGATTAAAGAGCATTCAAGTATATGACTGATTTTTTTTTAAATGTATTTTTGGTGATACTAGCTCCATGCTGAAAATAATTGGATTGAATTAAACAGATATTTGGCATTGCTCACAGTTCAGTTATTGTCTTGCTTTTATACTTGGCCATGCAATTAAAACTTCTTTGGAGATGCCCTTATTTCGAACTCTTAAAAAAATCCAAAAAAACCAAACAACCCCCAAAACCAACAGTTGCACGTAATGCTGTGTTAACACATTGCTTCCTTAATAATACTTCAAACAAGTCATCCATCTATCTTTAAGAACAAGACTTGAACAAAAATAAATTCATTATTAACAAATGTTCCTGGGAATAGCCAAAAGAAGAATGAAGATGTGTTTGTTGTATACTGAATGGGCACCAAAAATGGAGGCAGCTAGGTAATGCAGTGCACAGAGCATTGGCCCTGGAGTCAGGAAGTGCTGAGTTCAAATATGACCTCAGATACTTACTAGCTGTTTCACCCTGGGCAAGTCACTTAACTTCTGTTTGCCTCAGTTTTCTCAACTATAAAGTGAGGATAAAAATACTTCTCTGTGTCATTCTGAGGATCACATGAGATAATATTGTAAAAAGTGCTTAGCAAGGTGCCTGGCACATAGTAGGTACTTTAAAAATGTTTATTCCTTCCCTCTTCCAAAGGTGTGGAAGTGACAAGGAATAATACAACAGTCACATCAGAAAGAAGCCTTTCATGATCTCCTTAGTTTTTAGTGCTCCTTTTCTCCTCCAGTTTTCAGGTATATTCTTGTCTTTTTACATGTTGCCACCCTCTAGAAGAATGTAAGGTCAAAAAGAGCAGACTGGTTTTCATTTTCTTTGTATCCCCAGTGTTTTGCACATAAATGGTTATTAATAATGGTTAATAAATGCTTGATGAATTGGATTGGATTGCTACATGCAGTAAAGGTGAGAGAGAGAGAGAGAGAGAGAGAGAGAGAGAGAGAGAGAGAGAGAGAAAGAGAGAGAGAGAAAGAGAGAGGAAGACAGAGAGATTGACAGAGAGAGAGACAGAGAGAGACAGAGATTGACAGAGAGAGACAGGGAGGCAGAGACAGAGAGACAGAAAGACAGAGGCACAGAGAGAGAGAGACAGAGACAGAGACAGAGAGCATAGTCTGGAAAGATTCAGTTCTTCTCGTTTTCTGCTGGGAAGGAGAGTTCTCAGCCAAAATTACCTTTATAATATCACCTAGTGGTTTCATGTAGACATGTTGTCTGCTCCATAGGGAGTATAAGCTCCGTCAGGGCGGAATTTCTTTTTTTTTTTTTTTTACTTTTAGGTTTATATTCCTAGCACCTAGCACGGTGTATAGCTCACAGTAGACGCTCACTAAATCCTTGCTGATTCATTGACTGATTGTAGACAGTCAATAAACATTTATTAAGATCCTGATGTGTGCGAGGTATTGTTCTGCTGGGGATACAAAAGGAGGCAAAAGACAGTCCCTGTCCTCAGGGAGCTTACAGTCTAATGGAGTGAGAGAGTGGGGATGGGGAGAGAATGAGCAAACAAATCCGTACAACAATCTATATACAGGGTAAATAGGAAATAATTTACAGAGGGAAGGCGTTAGAATTAAAAGGGAGTGGGGAAGGCTTCCTGTAGAAAACGAGATGACTTGAAGGAAGTCAAGGAATTCAGGAGGTAGAGATGAGGAAGGAGAACATTTTAGATAATGGGGGGCAGCCAGAGAAAATGCCCAGTATGTGGAGACAGAGTGTCTTTTTCACGGAAAAGCAAAGAGGTCACGGGATCAAAAAGTTTGTGGGGGGAGATAAGGTGAAAGAAGATGGAAAAGGTAGAGGGGAGATGCCAGATTATAAAAGGCTCTGAATGCCAAACGGAGGGTTTTTGTATTTCATTGTGGAGGCAATAGTGAGCCTCTAGAGTTATTTGAGTGGCGAGTCTTTCTCTTTAGGAAAATCACTTTGGTGGCTGAATGGAGGATGGATTGGAGTGGAGAGAAACTTGAGGCAGGCAGTCTCACCAGCAACCTATTGCAATAGTCCAAGCATGAGATAATGAAGGCCTCTACCAGGGTAGGGGCAGTTTCAGAGGAGAGAAGGAGAAGTATTTAAGAATTGTTGCAAAGGTAAAATCAATAGACCTCAGCAACAGACTGGATATGGGGGTGAGAGATAGTGAAGAGTTGAGGCTAACTTCTAGGTTGTAAGCCTGAGGGTCTGGGATGGGAATTGAGAATAATTGGAAAGAAGAGATCACACAAGTGGGAAATGGACCAGTATGCACAAAATATTTATAGCAGCTCATTTTGTGGTGGCAAAGAATTGTACATCAAAGGGTGCCCATCAACTGGGAATGGATAAACAAACTGTGGTATATGAATGTAATGGAATACTACTGTGCTATAAGAAATGAGGAGCAGACAGACTTCATTACAACCTGGAAAGACTTATATGAACTGATGCCGAGTGAGGGGAGCAGAACCAGGAGATCATGATACATGATTACAGATGCACAGTATCTGTAAGGACTGACTTTGATAGACTTGGCTCTTCTCAGCAATGCAAGGTTCAAAGACAGTTCCAAAAGATTCATGATGGAAAAAGCTATGCACACCCAGAGAAAGAATTATGGAGTCTGAATGCAGATTGAGGTAAACTATTTGCCCTCTTTTTTTTCCTCCTTTTTTGGTTTCGTTTCTTCTTTCTCATGTTTCATTCCATTGGTTATGATACTTCTTTACAACTGGACTATTATGTAAATAAGTTCAATGAGAAGGTATATGTAGAATTTATTTCAGATTACATGCCATCTTGTGGGGGAGAGGGGAGGTGAAGGAGGGAGAGAAAATTTGGAACCTAAAAATATGTGGAACTGAGTGTTGTAAACTAAAAATAAAAAAAATAAATTTTTAAAAAGAGAATAATTGGGAAGGTAGGAATAAGTGAGAGGAACATATAATTACTTCCATTTTGTGTTTAAGATATTTACTGGATATTCAGTTTGAGATTTCTGAAAAGCATTTGGAGACATGAGATTGAAGGTCAACAGAGAAATTAGAGCAGTATGAAGAGATCTAAGGATCATTAGCATAGAGATTGTAATTAAACTTATAGGAGCTGATGAGATCACCAAGTGAAGTAATATAGATGGAGAAAAGGGCCCAATACAGAATTCTATGGGACATCTAACCCTGATGTGGTTTAGAGGGCATGACCTGGATGAGGGTCCAGCAAAGGAGACTGAGAAGAAGCAATCAGATAGGTAGGAAGAGAACCAGTAGAGGGTGCTGTTCCAAAAACTTAGTGAGGAGAGAGTATCAAGGAGAAGAGGGTGATTAACAGAGCCAAATTCAGCAGAGAGGTAAGAAGAATGAGGCCTGAAAAAAGGTCATTGGATTTGGCAATTAAGAGATCATTGGTACCTTTGGAGAGAGGAGTTTTGGTGGAACGATGAGGTCAGATTATAAGGGGTTAAGAAGAGAGTGTACAGAGAGACCTGAAACACCTATGGCCCTTTCAAGGAGTTTGGCCACAAGAAGAAGAAGAGATATAGGACAATAGTTAGTGGGGACAGAAGGATCAAGTGAAGATTTTTTGGAGGATGGGGTAGTCATGGGCATGTCTGTAGGTGGTAGAGAAGGACCCAATAGAAAGAGATTGAAAATAAGTGATTGAGTGAGTGGGGGTGTCAGAGGCAGCAATCAGCAAGAGTTATTGGGATGGAATTGGATCACGTGAATAGAGTGGTTGAGCTTTGGTAAGGAATAAGGCCACCTCTTCCTGTAAGATAGGGGTGAAGGAAGGGATAGTGGCAGAAGACATCTGACTAATAAGAGGTAATTAAGATGGAAGAAGAGGGAGCTTTTGGCAAATGGCCTCAATATATAAGCCAAGGTTCTCAGCTGAGAGGGTGAGGGAGAGGAAGCCATGCGAGATTTGAGAAGGGATGAAGAGCTTTGGAAAAGCTGACATGGAGAATGAGATAATGAGTTGATAAGGGACATATAATAGGATTGCCTAGTAGCAGCTGGGGCCCATTTAGGTTACATAACATAAATTTGTAGTGAACCCAGTCAGAATGGCTGTGTGATCTTTTCCTCCTTTGTTCAGTAGTATGCATGTAGGGTCAAAGGTGGCAGATAGTGGCAGTGATCCAAGGCCGAAGTTTGGCAGGGCTGAACTGTAGATATGATTAGTGGGTCAGAGACTCAAGAGAAGAGAATAGGGGTCAAGATGGGGAATGAAGGAGAGCATGGCTGGTACAAGGAGATGGCCTGGGAGACAATGGAGGGATTAAAGGTCACAGTGTGGACAAAGAGTAAGGTTGGGTAAGGAAAGTCAGGAGAGATGGAAAACCAATAGATTATGGTCAGCTGAGGGGATTGGGGGATTCTTGAACATGGAGGTGACAAGTTTATGGGTAATGGCAAGATAAAGGGCACATTTTTGTGTGTAGCTGAAGGAGGAGTGAGGGTCATTGGAAGTGAGAAGTGATTATGATTTGGAAAAGTGAAATTTGGTTAAAAATTCTGAAACCTCTGCAAAATGCCTTAGACAATCACATCACATACTCTCTAATTTTTCAATTTTCTTTCAGTGAGATGTCTCCTCAAACTCCTCTTCTCATCATGGATGATTGTTGTGGTCTCAGACATTTAGATGGCAAAGCCCATCATTTTATAATGGTGGGTAGAGAACTCAGAAAGCATTTTTGGTTTATACACTTAAGAGTTCCATATGATGAACTGATGCTGAGTAAAGTGAGCAGAACCAGGAGAACATTGTACATAGTAACAGCCACATTGTGTCATGACTGACTTTGATAGACTTAGCCCTTCTCAGCAATGCAAGGACCTAAGACAACTCCCAAATACTCATGATAGCAATTGCTATCTATATCCAGAGAAAGAACAATGGAGTCTGAATACAGATGGAAGTATACTATTTTCTCTCTCTCTCTTTTTTCCTTTCTCCTGTTTTTTTTTTCACCTTTGGTTCTGATTCTTCTTTACAACATGACTAATGTGGAAATATGTTTGATATGATTGTATATGTATAGTCTATATCAGATTATATGCTGTCTTGGGGAGGGAGAAAGGAAGAGAGGGGGAAAATTTTAGAACTCAAAATTTTATGAAAATGTATGTTGAAAACTAAAAATAAATAAATGATTTTTAAAAAGAGAGAGATTTCCATGTGAACCACGACCTTGTGCTGAAATAACCAAGATGCTTGTGGGGAGAGGGGATGGATTGGTTCTATTCCAAAGGTTTGAGTACTGGAAAGAGAAGGGAGGGTAAAATGTAGAATATAGTGGTATTGTAAGGAGGATGAAGGGGGAACAGAACTTGTTATTTCTTATAATTGGAAAGAAGAATACACAAACATGGATTAAGGATAGAAGCATTTGCCATCAGATGAATCCCACTTTCATCTGAAATAGACAAGAGAGGGTTGAATGCGCGCATGCACACACACACACACACACACACACACACACACACACACACACCACTTTGGTGTAAAAAACATACCAAGCTCAACTGAGAAAGGAGTGGTGATAGCAAAGGAAGGGATTAAGAGAGAAGATAATACTGGAGAGGGAATGGATTTCTCTGTTGACTCCCACCTCATGGGCACTTGATCTTCAGGGCCTTCTCTGGTATCTCAGGAGACAGTGTTAGTGACCTCAGGTCTCTGGACTGAACACTATGGCACTGCATTGCCAGTACTGCATTGGTTGCTGTGGTTTCATTTGATGGGGTTTCCAAGGTCCCTACAGTGATACTTTCTGATTATCTTGGGGCTTTCTCAAAGGAGCTTTTCACTCTTGCTTCAACCACATACAAATGAGTCCCATCTCTGGTCATGCTGGAGAGATCCTTTTCCCCGGTGCTTAATGGCTGCTTTCTGAGTTTCTTTGTTTTGTTTTGGTGCAGTTTTGGGGTGGAAACTTCACTGAAGTTTCTCATTGGATTTCTTGATTGTTTTCCTGTCTGGTATGAACTTTGGGGTTTTTCTGGAGTAAGTATTTGGGACTTGGGCATGCAATCTCATGCCCAGGAGGCCAACTTGACTGTCAGGCCATTAAATACTTAGGATTGGCACTAAAAAGAAATTCACCTAGGTCTGGCTTTAGAAAATGCTAACAGGAAGACCTGGATTCAGGCCCTGCCTGCCTCTGACATATATTAGTGACCATGGGTAAGTCGTTTAATCTCTTAGTGCCCTGGGCAACTCTCTAAGACTATAAATTGCAGGCAGCTGGCCGCCTGTTTTAGTAGAGTTCTAAACTGTGAAACAATGGGTCTATTTGAAAAAGGCAACAGTCTTTTCTTCTTTTAATCAAATTTCCCTTTGACTTAGAATTAGATGGTACTAGAAGGAAGCCTGGGCCATCTGTTAAAAAGTTCACTATTCCCTTTAAGGAATATTTAAAATCTATGCAACAACTCCTCTAGGTGTCCTACACCTTACACACACTGGTGTTTTGGGTACCTCAGGAAACAGTTCTTGCTGGTTCAAGGTACTAGGTCAGTCCACACTATTGAAAATCTAACTAAGGAGTCCTTAGTCCTAAGAAGTGATTACTTCTAATCTTCAGTATTAGTTCAAATAGTATTAGTTCAAAGCAAAGATATTTATTGAAACAAGAGCCTCAAGACATCTCTACTGTAAACCTGGGGCATACTCTCCTAAATACACACAGTGTTAGTGGGAAAAACGAGCACATATATAAAGCATACTATATACCAGTAGGCAATGCTTCTGGCCAAGGCATCTCGAATCGCACTCTCTCATGGTGTCCACCCACTGCTCTGATTAGGTAGAGCATCTCTGCATGGCTGCACTCTGTGGGGTTCCCTGGACCTGGTCTTCTCTGAAGCTTGACTCACCTCCACAGCTAGACTGCCCAGACCTGCTCTTTGTAGGGTAGGTACCTCTTGTGGGTGCTGGACTCTAGAAAAGATATAGTGAAAAAGCTGAAGAAGCATTCCTTCTCAAGAATTGGATTCTTCGTCCATCACTATATCTCTTCTTGACTGCCAAAGATGATTCCCTCAACTGACAGTTCATCCATCTTGGAGTCAGGAAGACCCGAGTTCAAATCTGGCCTCAGATACTTCCTAGCTGTGTGACTTTGGACAAGTCACGTAACATCTGACTTCCTCAGTTTCTTTAACTAAATGGTTAGGATGATAATAATAGTCCCTACCTCCCAGGGTTGTTGTGAAGATCAAATGATATAATATTTGTGAAGGGCTTAGATCACAGCCTGTAGTTGCTTAATGAGTGCTTATGTCCAGATTTGACAAGCTTGTCTTTAAAACTACATTAGGTGATCACTCAGCCACACAATGACTAATTGCCTTAGTAAATCAAGTTTGCTAAAGGAGCAAAGAAGTATAAATACTTCTTTATCATTTCCTTTGAATCTTCTTTACATTTGATTTAATTTTCAACAAACATTTATTAAATGCCCATTGTGTGCAGAATAATTTGCTAGGTATTAGGGAAAGATATAAAATTTAGGTAAGACTTTATAGAATTTGCAGACCAGTAGTTTAAACACACACACACACACACACACACACACACTCGTCAGCTTCAATCATCTTTTATCTCTTTAATGTGGCTACTATACCCTCCTTCAGTGTAGACCATAGCCTATCTACATTTATCTATCAAATAACTATAATGTAAAATAATTAATTACAAGATAATAAGAGAGTTGTAAATGAAATGATACATGAGACTTGAGAGTGGGCTTCTCTAAAGGTAGAAAATAAAATCTTTTGATCCAGGGCAAAGTCCGATTGTTGCCCGTCTGGCCTGAGCTCTGCAAGATCCTGGCCTGGGTTTAGGTTTGAGCAAGAGTAAATTGCTCCTGGATGCTGCCTCTATTAGCAGATTGGAAGGCTCTGTTGGCTCAGAATAACAGAATTGTAGGCTCCTTTTGGTCCAGGATTCCTGCCTTGGTTTGGTCCTCTTCAAGTTGGACTAGACATTGGAATTAAGACCCTGCTTTGCCCCTAAGGCCTGAGCCACACCATTGCTGCTGCTACTGGTACTATTGCTGGCTTCTGAACTTCCTTTTTAATTTATGCACTACCCAGGGCTTCACTATGTGAAAATGGCATTGTAGTGTGAAGGTCCCAAGTCCCCTGTCACTCTGCTCTGAGACTTGGGACTGGGTAGTAGGTGCCAAAGCTTCCAGTTGACACCTGTCTGTCGCAGTACCCCAGTATAAGTCTTGGAGTGCCCTGGTATAGGTCTGAGACTTCTTGCCCTGATGTGCAGGCTTTCTTTGGATACTGGAGTGTTCCACAGGCCTCATTTCCTGCTCCTTGACAAACTCCTTCCCCACACTTCTCTGTCTCCCTATGCCAATCTGGGCTGGACAAAAAGATTCATTTCTACTTTTTCTGGATTTCCTCATCAGCATTCAGTCTAGAGCATTTTCTAGATCTGTTAGGAGAAGTTCATGGACTAGGGCTCCCTGCACTGATTCTTATCGCTCTGCCATCTTGGCTACACTACAATTTCTTTTAAAATGACAGTGAAATCTAATCTGGCTTACTCCAAACCTCCTAAATAAGCCTTCTTACTCTGTACTGGCCTTTTGACTCGCAGCTTATTGAGGAGCCATAACAGATGGACTGGGGTCCAGCCAACATTCAACACCTCTCTAGGCCCTGCCTGTTTTTCTAACCCTCAAAAACTCTTGGTTCATATAGAACAAAATACTTGTATGACCCCTCTTCTCAGAGGAGTCAAAAGTGGTGTCACCTCTATGATCTTTTCTACTTAATCCTTAACTAGCTTTCAAATCTTTCCTTTTCCCTGAAGACTTCCCTTGCTTTTCCAGTCGAAAGTCATCCCTTGTTCCTCATAATTCTTAGAGTTAGTATGCATGTTAGTACCAGGCAACCAAGCAAAAAGCACTTACGTTCCAAGCATTGTACCCATCATTGGAAATGCAAATATAAAAATGATACACTCCTCACTCTCAAAGATCTTATATACTTGATTGGCACTCAATTTCTCATTTATAATAACAGACTAATACAAAGGCAGCTAAGGGCACAGAGGCTAGAGTGATGTGCTTGGAAGGAAGTCCTGAGTTCAAATCTGGACTTGGACACTGACTATATATGTGATGTTATACAAATCTTTAACCTCTGTTTGCTTCATTTTCCTGGAAACTGCCGGAATGCTCCATGGGCCTTTGTTGATAGAAGTAAGGAAAAAAATGTCTTTCTGAAAAATGGGGGAAAATAGGGTATCTTCCAGGATGAAAATGAGATAATATTTGTAAAATGCTTCATAAACCTTAAAGTGCTATATAAATACTAGACATTATTATTATATCGATAATGGATTATAGATGGGCAGATTCCTGGGTGTTTCCATTCACTCTACCATTAGGACTTCCAAGTTTCATTACAACTTGCAACTGGACTTTCTTTTATGTGTTGTATCTCCCAAATAAAGAAGCAGCAACTGTCTGAGTTTTTCTACTTGTGCTTAGCACAAGCGCTCACTATACAGTAGGTGCTTAATAAAGGCATATCTATAGATCTACATCTGTATATTTTAATTTTTAACAACAAAAGGTCTGTTTGTATAGTATGTGTGTGTGTGTGTGTATGGAGAGAGAGAGAGAGAAAGAGAGAGACAGAGACAGAAAGAGAGAGAGAGAGGGAGAGAGAGAGAGATTAGGTATCTATAGATATAGAGATAGTTATTTATAGATTTATGGATATCTATAGAGATAGAGATATTTATCTATAGATGTAGAGATAGAGATATCTATATAAATGTGGATATAAGTATCTACATAGAGAGATATCTAAATATCTTTAGATATACACAAGACACATACATACCTATTTCCTTCATTTCGTAGAAGAGAGAACTGAGATGCAAACAGGTTAAATGGTCTGCTTGGGTATAAGCCACTAGTAAGAGGTAGAGTCAGGGCTAAAACTCAGGCTTGGTGATGTCCAAACCAGTGGACTTTCTAATATATCACGCTACCTCTACACTCGTAAAAGCTGGATGGTCAATATGCATGACATTCAGAGTTTTTAAGAAAGACATTTTTCTCCCATTTCTATCAACAGGTACCAATAGGACCATAGTGTTAAACTTGAGAGTGACCTCAGCATTTATCTTGTTCAACCCCCTTATTTTACAGATGAAAAAACATTGAGGTCAAGAAAGATTACATGTTCTGTGGTGCCATAGAGTGCAGAGCGCTCAACCTGGAGTCAGGAAGACCTGAGTTCAAATCCAGCCTCAGGTATTTACTAGCTTTGTGATTCTGGGCAAATCACAACCTCTGTTTGCCTCAGTTTCCTTAACTGTAAAATGGGGACAATAATAGCAACTACCCCCCCCCCCCGGGTTGTTGGCAGAATCAAATGAAATAATAATTGTAAAGCATTTAGCAAAGTGCCTGGCACACAGTAGACTATACATAAGAGTTAGTGTTACTGTGGGTGATTTGCCCAAGAGGCAGAGCTAGAATCCAAATCCAGATCCTCTGGCCTTAAATCCAACATTCTTTCAAATAGTCAAACATACAAATAATGATAATAATAATAACTTGAAATAGTCAAACAAACAAGCTAACAATAATAATAATAACTAAGAGAACAAAAGGAAAGAAAAAAAAACCACAAATGAATCTTTAAAAAAAAAAAGGAATTATAACATACATGGTGAGATTTGGTAAATTGCACAGGCAGACCAGGTTTTACGTCCTAGGTTTCAGGCTCAGATCTCAGCTTTCCCACTTATCACCTTTGTTCCTTTGCATAAGTCACTCTCTAGGGCTCAGTTTCTATATCTGTGAAATAAAATTGTATTAAGTCATCTGAAAAGTCCTTTATAGCTCTAAATCTATAATTGTAAATGTAGCGATAAAATTCTGTTATTTACAGAATTTCTTTGTTGTGCAAATTAACTTAAGGCAAGATCAAAATTATTCTGTTTGGTTTCTGCAACTTCTTTTGAACATCTTTTCTGT
>CM053622.1:446836425-446877851 GCA_028646595.1 Phalanger gymnotis
TGTGTGTGTGTGTGTGTGTGTGTGTATTGTTTGCAATCAATGACTCCTGGTTGTCTTAGTGTGGAGAAACATTCTAAGACAAAGAGATCCCACTTTACCTGCTCCATTCAAACAAATGTCAGACTCATTAAAGGTACTTGATTACTTGAGCATTCCAAAAGAGAAGACAACAAAAAAAGTCCTTACCTGATTACCAGTACTGGTGGAGAAGACAAGCAGGTACCTCTTATTTTTTTTCCTTCTTTTTTGGTTCCTTTTCTCCTTTCTCATGATTCATTCCATTGGTTATAATTCTTCTTTACAACTGGATATAAGTTCAATGTGAAGGTATATGTAGAACCTAGCAGGCACCTCTCATTTTACAGATGAATAAATCACTTAAGTTAGAGAAGTGACTTGTTTAAGGTTACATGTGGAACCCAGGTCTTCTAACTCTAAATCAAGTATGCTTTCGATTGTGCCATAAAGTGTCTGATAAGGCATCTAACACAAAACCCCTGAGAGAACATAGAAAGTCTCAGAGTATGTGTTGTCAAGAACACAGCTGACACTTGCCTGTGACAGAGTCATTATTACCTAACCCTTCAGAGTTTTTTGGGCTTGTGTTGGGTAGATGCCACACAGCCCAACCAATAGGACTTTCCCAGGGACCCATACACAATACGGGGATTGCAGAGATGCATAGTCAAAGTCATCTAGGAACATTAGAACTGGAAGTTGTTATGCCATATCTTTCTTAATCATCTTTCAATAAATGCTTGTTGACTTGACTTTCCTCCTTCCAAGACAATAATCACTCTGTACCTGGGTATGAAGCTTAGGAACAGCTATAGCCCAGAGGTGCTGGCCTTTAACCATTGTTGCCTTTAGAGAGGTAGGCTGGTGCTTCCTATTAATGCTTTTGATGATCCTTTCACTAAATCTCACAGCTTTCTAAGTCATCCCTCATAGCAAACATTTTATCTTGTCCCAACACATCCAGGATTTCTATTAGCCTCTTTCTTCACTATGTTTGTCAGCTGACAGGAACTTCCTCGGCATCTCTCCTCCTTTCCTAATGATTTTTCAGCATTATCATTCACTCTCTTCTCCTTCACTCTTGGCCAGAGATGAAGAGATATCACCACTAAGGTCCAATGATTTCATTCTGTCCTGCCTCCTACAAGACTTGGCCCAAGCATCATTCCCTCTTTCTCATGCATTTGTAAAATGAGGGTAATGATAATTAATAGGGTTGTTATGTGAACCAAATGAAAGATGTTGCATGTCAATTAATAAACATTTATTAAGCACCTACTATTTGCCAAGCACTGTGCTAACTGCTAGAGATACAAACATAAGCAAAAGACAGTCCTGACCCTCAAGGAACTTATTATAAACTAATGGGGGAGACAACATGAAAATGAAGATATACAAAGATAGATAGATAAATAGATAGATAGATAGATGGAGAGAGAGATCTCTATATAGGTACACACACACAATAAATAGTATACAATTAACAGAGGGAAGGCACTAGGTGTTAGGGACTAGGCACTAAAAGGTGTTAGGGAAGGCTTCCAGTAAAAGATGTGTAAAGGGTTTTGCAAATCTTAAAGTGCTATACAAATGTGAGCTATAAAATTATTGTCTCCCATCTCTTCATTACTGATTCATTTTCTATTGCCTACAAATATTCCGATTTTTCATCCAAAGAAGGGCTTTCCTGGACCCTTCTATCCTACTAATTATCACCTTCATTTTTCATTCCCTTTAACTGCTTAACTTCTTGAGAAAGACATCTGCTTCCTCACTACCCACTCTCTTCTCCACCAATCCCCTGCCTCTACCACTCAGAAACTTCTCTTTTAAAGACCAGATCCTAATTGTTAATCCAATCATCCTCTTTGACCTCCCTGAAGCTTTTAGCACTTCCTCTTCCCATGCCACCCCACCACTATGAACATCTTCTCCCTTTACTTCAGACAACATCATTTTCCAGTCTGGCTCCCTATCCTCATCCCAATCCCTTACTGTAGGTGTCTTTGGCCTTCTTGCCCTTTCTTCTTTACTTCCTTCCTTACAAATCCCATTCACTGCTATAGCTTTACCTATTTATGCAGATGACTCCCATATTTTGGCAGCTAGGTGGCAGAGAGGACAAAGTGCTAGATGGAGTATGGAAGACCTAAATTCAAATATGAATTTGAACACTTACAGGCCAACTGTGTCACACTGGGCAAGCCACTCTGCCTCTATTTTCTCATTGACAAAAAGGTATAATAATAATACTTATATCCCAGAGTTGTTGCGGAAATAAAATGAGATATTTGTAATGCTGAATCACTGTCTTGTCATGACGAATGAAACTATGAGTTTAACGAAACTATGAGTTAGCTGGATCCCTGTCTTGTCATGATGAATGAAACTATGAAACTATGAGTTATACTGGGCACCCAAGATGGACAGCCCACAGTAGAGAGTTCTGACAAAAGGTGATCCACTGGAGAAGTAAATGGTGAACATTGCAGCATTTTTTTTTGCCAAGAAAACCCTATTAAAATGGTATGACACTGGAAGATGAGCCCCTCAGGTCAGAGGATGCCCAACACACTACTGGAGAAGAGTAGAGGACAGCTACAAGTAGCTCCAGTACTAATCAAGTGTCTGGGCCACAGTTGAAGGGAAGCTCAGCTGTAGATGTGTCTGGTGATGAAAAAAAGTCTGATCCAATAAAGAATAATATTGCATAGGAAGCTGAAATGTAAGATCTATGAACAAAGGCAAGCTGGATGTGGTCAAATAGAAGAGGGAAAGATTAAATATCAACATCTTGGGTGTCAGTGAATTTAAATGGATGGGAATGGGTGAATTTAATTTAGGAGATCATCACATATACTACTGTGGGCAAGAATCCCTTAGAAGAAATAGAGCAGCCCTCAGAATAAAAGGATGAAAAAAAAGTAGTACTGGGGTATAATCTCAAAAATGACAATGATATCTGTTTGAATCCAAGGTAAACTGTTTAACATCACAGTGATACAAATCTATGCCGACTCAAAAAGAGGCCAAAGTTGATCAGTTTTATGAAGACTTACAACATCTTCTAGAAATAACACCAAAAAAATGTTACATTCATTGTAGGGGATTGGAATGCTAAGGTTGGAGATAAAAAGATAATTAGCACAACAGATAAGTTTGGCCTTGGAATACAAAATGAAGCAGAGAAGACACTAACAGGATTTTGTCAAGATAACTTGCTGGTCATAGCAAATGCTCTTTTTCAATAACCCGAAAGATGACTCTACACATGGATATAATCAGGTGGTCAATATCAAAATCAGATTGATTACATACTTTGCAACCAAAGGTGGAGAAGCTCTATACAGTTGACTAAAACAAAGCCTGGAGCTGACTGTGGCTCAGATCATGAGCTTCTTATTGTAAAATTCCAACTTAAATTGAAAAAAGTAAGGAAAACTATCAAACCATATATGTATGACTTAAATAGCATCCTTTATGAATATGAAGTAAAAATGATGAATAGATTTAAGGCATTAGGTCTAGTAGATAGAGTGCCTAAAAATATGGACAGAGGTTTACAACATTGTACAGGAGGAAGCAACAAAAAAAAATTCCAAAGAAGAGCAAGAAAGCAAAATAGCTCTCTGAAGAGGCTTTACAAATAGTTAGGGAAAGAAGGAAAATGAGGGGTAGCTAGGTGATGCATTGAGTAGATCACCAGCCCTGGAGACAGGAGGACCTGAGTTCAAATCTGACCTCAGACACTTGACACACTTCCTAGCTGTGTGACCTTAGGCAAGTCACTTAACCCCAATTGCCCTGCCTTCCCTCCTCCAAAAAAGGGAAGGAAAATGAAAGGGAATGGAGAAAGGAAAAAGATATACCCACTTGAATGCTGAATTCCAGAGACTAGTGAGGAGATATAATGTTTTCTTAAATGAGCAATGCAAAGAAATAGAAGAAAACTATAGAATAGGAAAGAGAAGTGCTCTTTTCAAGAAAATCAGAGATATCAAGGGAAAATTTCATGCAGAAATGGTAGGGACTTAACAGAAGTAGAAGAGATTAAGAAGAGGTAACAAGAATATACAGAACTATGCAAGAAAGATCTTAACATCATTGACAACCAGGATGATGTGGATACTGATCGAGAGCCAGATGTCCTGGAGAATGAAGTCAAGTGGGCCTTAGGAAGCACTGCTAACAAGAAAGCTAGTGGAGGTAATGGAATTCCAGCTCAGCTATTTAAAATCGTAAAAGATGTTATACTCTATTAAAGTGTTATACTCAATATGACAGCAAATTTGAATAACTCAACCATGGCCACTGGATTGGAAAAAATTAGTTTATCCCCCACTCCTAAAGAAGGCCAATGCCAAAGATTGTTCAAATTACCAAACAACTGTGCTCATTTCACACACCAACAAGGTTATGCTTAAGATTCTGCAATCTTCAGTAATATGTGAACTGAGAATTACCAGAAGAGCAGGCTGGTTTTTTTGTTGAAAAGGCAGAGGAACTAGAATTCCAACCTTATGGAGAAAGCAGGGAGTTTCAGAAAAACATCTACTGTTTCACTGACTACACTAAAGCCTTTGACTGTGTGATCACAACAAAATGTGGCAAGTCCACAAAGAGATTGGAGTACCAGATCATCTTACTTGTCTGCTGAGGAACCTATATGCATCCCAAGAAGCAAGTTAGTACTGAACATGGAACAACTTATTGGTTTAAGATAGGAAAAAGAGTATGAAAAGGCTAGTATACTGTCTTATTTTTTAAAACTTATTTGCAGAGTATATCATGTGAGATGCCAGGCTGCATGAAGCAAAATCCAGAATTAAAGTTGCTGGGAGAAATATCACCAATCTCAGATATGCACCACTCAGATATTTACTGATGGCTGAAAGGGAAGAATTAAGAAGCTTCTTCTTGAGAGTATAAAAGCTGGCTTGAAACTTAATAGCAAAAACAAAAACAAAAACCTAAGATCATGGCAACTGGTCCCATAACTTCCAGGCAAATAGGAGAAGAAATGGAAGCTGTGTCAGATTTTACAGTTTTGGGTTCCAAAATCAATGCAGACAGTGATTGCGGCCATCAAATTAAAAGACGTTTGTTCCCTGAAAGCAAAGGTATGACAAATCAGGACAAGCATACTAAAAAGCAGAGACACCAGCTTGCTAACAAAGGTCCATATAGTCAAAGCTACGGTTTCTCCAGTAGCAATGTATCGCTGTGAGATTTGGACTGCAAGGAAAGTTGAGTGCTGCTGAATCAATGCTTTCAAACTGTGGTGCTGGAGAAGACTTTTGGGAATCCCTTGGACAGCAAGGAAATCAAATCAGTCAATACAGTACTTGAAGAAATTAATTCAGGCTGTTCACTGCGTGTAGGTAAGAGACCACTACTCACATTAAAAATATACAGAGACCATTCTTGAGAAAAGGCAAAAAGGAGTTTATTACTTTCTCATGAGAAAGGACACACCTCAGCATGGCCCAAGATGATGCCAGCGTGTGTGTGTGTGTGTGTGTGTGTGTGTGTGTGTGTGTGCGTTGCATACAGCTCAAAGCAAGTTCTACAGACACTAACACAGAGTTCCCCCACCTTCTACTGGCTCCTCTTCCCATTGACTGGATTTGGAGCTTACGTTCTAAACGCAGAATCTTTTCCCAGCAACAGAGAACAAAGAACAAAAAGATAAGTGTAAGATCAGGAAAAAGGGAGTAAAAGCTAGATAAACAGGACCTTGCAGGCATCTGTCTACTGATGTAATTTCTTATCTCTACTTTCTCAGCAAAGCAGTTTCTAAAAACATAGGAGGGGTGCAGAGTGGGGAGGGGGGTGGATGGTAGAAGAGTTAAGGTCTTTTCCTATGCTGGGGGTGGGGGGCTTCACTATTTCAGTATTCTATTCAATATCATACTGAGGGGGCTTCACTATTTCAGCATTCCACTCAACTGGAAGGTCAAATACTGAAGCTGAAGCTTAAATACTCTAGCCACATGATGAGAAGACAGGACTTATTGGAAAGGACCCTAATGTTGGGAAAGTTTGAAGACAAAAGGAAAAAGGAATGGCAGAGGATGAGATGGATAGATAATGTCGATGAATATGAACTCGGCCAGACTTTGAGAGATAGTGGAGGAGAGAAGGGCCTGGCATGCTATGGTTTGTGGGGTCATGAAGAATTGGACATGACTAAACAACAATTATGAATCTTAAAGCGCAATATATATGCCAGATTTTACTATTCTTATTTCATTTCCCAGCCTCTTTTCTGAGCTCCAGATTTGCATCTCCAGCTGTTGAAGGATATCTCCACTGGGAGTGAAAGGATTTGGAACCAGAAGACCCAGGTTCATACCCCATCTTTGCCATTTATTACTTGTGTGACCCTAATGGGTAAATCACTTACTCTCTCTGAAATTGTTTCCTTATTTGTAAATGGTTTAGACAATAGCAACCTCTATGGTTCAGCTCAAAATCTTTGATCTTCCTAGGGGTATGGGAAAAAGAGACAAAGAAAGAAAGTGGGCGAGTTCCAAAAGGGAAATTTTATCTTTGCAAGTTTTGCCTAGGGAAGGAGGAATAAATTATTTTCCTTTTCCCCTTGTGTACCCAGTCTCTAAACTTGGGCTATTAGAAATAAATAATAATAGCATGCCTTTTGGATGGCATTTTACAATTTAAAAATCACTTTTGTCTATGGTAAGCTGGGAATTTAATCTAAAGGTCAGACAATAGACAACAAATTGAGCAGCTAGTTCAAGCCCCAGGGAGATGACCTACAGGACAAGTCTGGACTTTCGGGTAAAACAATCAGGAGGAATCTTGAAGAGCATATCAAGTCTACCCTCCTTATTCTTTGTTGCCTTCTTACACTTGACAGAGTGGTGGAAAGGCTGCCTCCATCCTCCAGGGTTACTAAGTATGTTTTTTGGCAGGGGAACAGGAACACTGTACTCCCTAGATACTATGTAACACTGCTTCTGAGATACTCCCTCAATTTACACAGAGGTATCCTGTTGGTTACGCTTAATAACACAAGCCCCCACCAGTGCGTTTCTCACTAACAATTAGCCAAAAGACACAATTAGCTCTCAGCAGAAGACATTTACTATGATGGCATGGTAGCTACAAAAGCTTCCCTCAAATAAATCTAGGGCATGCTGTCGCACGAATACACACAATATTCATGGGAACAAGGTGAATTTAAACTTAAGAGTAAGATGATAGTCATGTACATTTCTAGGACACATATATGGCAAAGGCAACTCAACTGTTGGTACTACAAGGCCTAAAAAAGTCCTCTCTTTGTGGAGTTCTCACACACAGTTCTTCCCTTTAGGTGTAGCATTCTCTGCTGGGTGGGTTCCTCAGCTGAGTTCTACTTTTTTTCCCAGCCAGCTCTTATCTTTATTCTCAATGGTCCTGTTCTTTGCAGCTGTTTCTTCCTTCTCTCTGTATCCATTCTTGTCCAGACTGTATCATTCTCTCAATTATAGCTAAAAGTGATGATCTCTTAAAATCCTTCTGCTAGATCCCATGATCAATGGTGGGGGACAAAAGAGGGAAATCCCCTCCATCTACACCCTTAAAAGAGTCTCTTTCATGTACACCTCTGAGCCTGTATGCCTCAGAGTCCAGGCTTTAGGTTTTTAAAGCCCTTAGGGGTTTGTTCATACCTCATAAAGTGCAGTTCCAGTTGCAATTTTGTAGTTAATTTACCACTTATTACCATACTGAATAAACCTTGTGACTACATTATGGGGGAGGAGAGGAAGCATATTCTTCCTCCCTTATACTGCTGTTTTAAGTATTATAGCCTTTCACATTAAAGCAACTCTGTGTTGCTTGCTTGCTTTCACCATGCTTCACTAAGCTGGATTTGATCCTCTCCTTGATCAAGTAAAAAGGAAAGGAATGGAAACAAGCATTTATTGAGTGACCATGTATCATTCTTTACTGATGTTACCAAATTTGATCTTCACAAAAAAACCCTGAGAGGTAAGTGCTATTATTATCCCCATTTTATAACTGAAGAAACTGAGGCAAATGGGTTAAATGACTTGCCCAGGATCACACATTTGGCAAGTATCAGAGAATGGATTTGAAAGAATGCCTTCCTGACTCCAGGTCAACAAACCCTTATTTCATTGGCTTTTCACAATATGGAAGTAGTAGTCATACTCTTATTTTACAGATTAGTAAATCACTTGAGTTAGAGAATTGACTTGTTTAAGGCTACATGTAGAACCCAAGTCTTCCAATTATACATCTAGAGTGCTTTCAATTACAGCATTGTGAGATATGAAAAGTTGGAGAGATTAATTGTGCTAGGAGATAATTAATAAAAGGGACCTATGACACTCTGAAATGCTAAAGACCCCTTCTGGAACCCATGCAAAGCTTATGTGCCCTGGGAAGAGTGGGTATTCTTGAGGGTGGTCATCAATTCTGATTGATTAACAATTAATGAGAAGAAGGGATATTATAATGAGAGGGGCTGGGGGACTGCTCTTAGACCACCCCCAGCCTTGGGCAATCTAGACAAAGGATCTACCCCTCTTTACGCACCCCCCCCCCCAAGCCTGAGTAGAACATCTGGGGCTTCCGTACTTGGGTGGGGTCTGAATAAGATTGAGGAGAAAGTTAATCCAATCTCATTATCAGCAACGTCCTTCAGATGCCAGCTTGACCTAACCAAGAGAATAAGGAAATAGGAAGGGGAAAAAATCCTGGATCTTCAAAATAATTTAATAATCATTTCTCTCACCATATACTATCTGAACTTTACCTATGCTGCTGAGGGCACCACTGTCCTCCCAGTCATTCAAGCTTACAACGGAGGTGTCATCATCCTTGCCCACCACATTCAATATCTAACATCCTTCCCCATATCTAATCTGTTAACGAAACCTGATTTTTGCCTTTGTAATATCTATGACACTGCCACCACTTTGGTGTAAGTTCACTTCATTGTCTCTTGGTTGGTTTGGCTACCATGAATCTCCCCTCAATATATTCTACCCTCCAGCGAGTTGTCAAAGTGATCTTCCTAAAGTACAGGTCTGACAATGTTACTTCCCCTCACTCCACTCAATAAATTCTAGGGGCTCCCTATCACCTATGGGATCAAAATTAAAATCCTTCAGCCTTCAAAGCTCTTCACAACCATACCCCAAAATCTCTCCTTGATAAAGATATGCACCAGGTTACATATAATTCTAATTCTTCATCATGAAATACTTTTATGATTATGACAATTTCTCTATAGTTAGAGCCACCATACCCAACTAAAACAAAGGCCAGGCAGAACTAAGTTAAGACTAAATATTCTTTCCTTTTCTTACCTTCCCCCGCCACCCCCAATCCCTACTGCTCTCAGCTCTCCATGTCTGGGCCAGATGTCAAAGTCTTCTCTTACAGATACACACAAATGCAGATACAGGTGGTATTTAAATTAAGAATAATAAGTAAAATAATTACATTTTTTGATAAATAATAAACCTTATAACTTCAAACATACTTTAACATGGCAATGTGTTCTTATTTTGCTGCAGTCTCTTTTACATGATTTGACACTGAATTTCTGAAATTTCTGACACATTATTCTTCACATTGAAACATCTTTTTATCACATTGGATATTAAGCGCATACCTATGACAAACATGAACATTACATTTTTCATTTTTTCATTTCATTTTTATTGATGATATAGCACATAGGTTTTCAATGGCATTTAAATCAGGTGAGCTCCCAGGCTTTTCAAGCTTGTTTATTTCTTTCTCTTGGATAAGGTTTTTAACCTTTCATGTGATGTGTGGTATAATACAAGGTTTTATTGCCATAGTCCATCTTCATTTGGGGAAGCTCCTTCCTCTCAATTTAGCAAATGTAAATATTTATTTCCCAATGGGAATATGACTTCTAGGCTCACTGGAAATGAAAAATCCTCAAAATTTTTTTGGGGGTAGATATTTAGTCTGATCTGAAGATACACAGATCTTACAAGTTTACGGTACCTGTGGGTTTTTTTGGGGGGTGGGGGAAGTTAGCACTTTCTGATTACATGTTTTTGAAGGGAAGGGCTGGATTCCAGTTAGCTGTGATTTCCTCGTGTCCCGCCCTAGAAACACGTAGGTTCTTTGAGATTTGTCACCTCCATAGATTCTTCAAATTCTTCCCTTCTCCAAACTTGCACTCAAAGATTGGGCTCCCCAGGAAACTTCTACCAAAACATCTACCCTTCCCTCCTCCTCAATCTAGGGCATATATTTTCACAAACACAGAGTCCATGAGGGAGAGTGGTCATAAACAAAATAATTATTAGTAAGGACACATATAATGAGAACACATATTGTTAAAAGAAGTCACAACTCTGGGATTGTAGGGTCTCTCTCTAGGATAGCAAGAAATCTCTCAACAAGTTCATTATAGACCTTGGCCTCTGCTGGGTGGGTTATTGGACTGCTAGGTTGGTCAGCTCACAGCACAGAATCTCTTGGATTCTGACCTATTGGATTCCCTGAACTTGTTTCTTCATGGGTAACTGTAACCTCTACCACTTCCAGCTTAAGTCAGTTACAACACTCAACTGAGGATGCTTAGTTGTGCTCTTTCAGAAATGGGTAGCCTAGATTGGAAGAAGTTTCTTCTTTTCTACTCCCTTGACAATTCTTCTTTTTTAGGGTTGGGCCCTCTCAGTGCCAAGACACCTCACCCCAATTTAGAGCGACCATCAGTAGTACATTTCTCATATCTTAATCTTAGCAAGGTAGGTCACAAATGGCCTTTGCAATAATTACCAAATAGCTCTAGGGTTCAGGGTACTCTTAAAATTCCTATGTTCTTCTATTGCTCTGTGAAAATGAGTGGCTGGAGAAAATCCTTGCCTACAAGGAGTGGAATAATTCGCTCATATCTGAAAAGGCCTTGCCTTTCATAATGTAAATTCAAATTTGCTGGTCTAAAAGGGCCATGTCCCTTACAGAAAGCTGAAACATAGCAAACTGATTAGTTAATTAATGTAAAATTGTACAATTTCCGAGCTGAAAAGGGATAATCTAGTTCATAGCATGGCACAACGTAGGGAACTGGTCTTAGAGTCACAGAGACATGAATTTCACTCCGTTACTAAGCTATGCAGGGAAGCCATAGCCCTTCTAGGTTGGTTTCACCATTTTAAAAATAGATACTTTTATTTTTATAGGGTTGCTGTGAGGATCAAATGAAAAAGGTATTTAGAAATGCTTTGTATACTTAAATCTACAATAAAAATGTCAACTATTATTGTATTACTACCAAATGTATAGGAAGGGTAGGTAGCTTGTTAAAGTCCAGATAGGGAAAATTGACAAGATAGTTCCAAATCATTTTGTATGGGGATCTTTTCTCCTGGAACCTGGCTTTGTAATCTATACTCTTCTTCATTCCATACAATTCCATGGGGCATCTGGGTAACGGACTTACTGTATTCAATCTCTTCTTGAAAATTTCTGAAGATAGTAAGCTCTCCTTTATGGGGCAACCCATTTTCATTTTTACAAAGCTTTATGTACTAGCTCCTGCTAGCCAATTTTATAGACACATTTGGCCATCATTTTTACTATAAATTCATGGAAATTCCTCAAAAACTAAAAACACTGAACAAAATGAGAAAAAAAATAGTTTCATCTATTTCTGAGAATTTTAAGAACATAATAGGTCTGAATTCTCTGTCCATTCCACATATAACCTCATCCCACACAGCCTCCCTCTTCCCAGACGTACAACCTTGAACTCACTTTTCTCTCCCCAGACTGACACAGTACTGTGCTTTTCAGTTTAAAATGAATGCCGTCTCCAGACAATCTTAGATTTGCTTTCTTCAGGAAGGTGGGTAAGATTTCAGTAGCAAAAATGTCTTGGCACTGATAGCTCAGAATTTGAAAAGCAAAGTTCAGCAAAGCAGAGGCAGAATATTGATTTGAGGTAAAATTAATCTGGAACAGCAGACCAAGATGTAGCTAGCTTTTTCCTTTAGTGAATACTGTTTTGCTTAAATGTACAGTTGAGCTGCTATTATAATAGAACTTCAAAACATTTTTCAGGGTGAGTCTTTCCTTGAACTTGTTTGGTTATCAACACCATTCCTCATTTCTCATTCACTAGTTTGCAGGTTGAGGACATAGGGTACTCTTAAGAACACTCTTAAGAACAATAAGGCTCATTCCCCACCCCTTAGTTTGCTTCCCATAAACAATCAATTGGCTCAAAGAAATAGCTTCACCAAATGACATAACAGCTAGCTATAATATGCCTTGTGTAAACCTTGCACTTACTTTTCCCTAAAATAAACATGGTATTTTGCAGGTACTGTGGGCACAAACTTAAGAGGAGCACAATAATAGTGAAGTACACGTATGGCCAAGATAACTGTATGTCTCCAAATATTACAGGCCCTGAATATCCTTTCTTTTAGTGTGGAATCCTAGGTCTTTGTTGGGCTATCCTTGAATCCAGGGGTCAACTCCAAAAGGATGTCCACTAGATCTCTCTTGAATCCAAGAATCAACTCTTAAAATTATATCTACTAGCTCTCTATTGAATCCAGGAATAAACTCCTAAAATTATGTCTACCATAGTGTCCTAGAAATTCCAGGCCTGGCTGTTTTAAAGGCCTCTAGGGGTGTGGCCAATTATTTCTCAGCCAATGGACAGGCTCCCTTTCAAATTCAGACAAGGAACTTGTTTGCACCTCATAAAGAGATCTCCAGGGGGGCTTCATTTTTTTTTTTTACAGTTAGTTTAACAGCTTGATATTATTCCCTTCTTTTCTGTGACTACATTAATAGAAATAGTGAGTGAGAAATGAGGGGGAAACAAATCCCACTCCCATTCCCCCTTTTAATATACATAACCCCATGGGGCAACTGAGTGAGGGAGTCAACCTCATTCTTCCCATCTTTTCAAGGTTCTCTGCTGCAGTTAATTTCACTGATTAATCTGTCAGTTTCTTTCTACCTGCTTCATTACCACTCCCACTCCACTTACGCTTTTCCCGTGTTCTGTCTTTTAAATCAAAAGAACTAGAAGTGATATCTCTGTTTTGTTAGGAAGATCTATGTAGGTTTTTAGAGAAGGCATAAATAAATGTCCTATGAGGATCGGGAAGCTATGAGGATGGTGGGGGGAGGGGGTGGTGGCGGTGAGAGGAGGATTGAAGACTATGAAGGTGGAGGGAATACTCAGATGTTTCCAAAAATCAAATTAAGGGATTTGGTTGTGGTTTCACCGGGCTCCTTTTGTAGGGAAATACAATCAATAACTGAAGAGATTGGGGTGGCCGGGGGAGGAACAAAGAAGAAAAGGTGATAGAATGAACCTGCCTCCAAGTGATACTTTAGCTTAGTTTTTAAAGCCTCATATCTACCCATAGGGTGCTTTATATGTTTTTATTAAATTGTTTTCTTGAGGCACTTTCCCCATTTTGACTAGTGTGAGAAATAAAAATGGAAGGGGGTGGGGGTGGATAGATTATTAGGTTAACTATCTCTAATTCATCCTTGCTTTGCATACATTGGCGTATTGCCTGCTCACTTAGATTCTGAACTCCTTGAGGGCAGGGGCAGTATTTTGCCTCTTTTTGTATCTCCAGCCTAATGAAATGTCATAAATGAAATGTCCCGAACATCTGGCCACTTCCTTTCAGAAGTGGCTCTAGAGCCACCAGAACGATCGCAGGAAGGGGGAAGGGTATGCAGGCACAGCTGGAGAAGCGTCAGCCCTGCATCCTCCTATGCTTGGGTCACCGAGACTACAATTCCCACAAGCCTCTGGGGCCGAGGACGGATGCGGCGCCTAGCTAAGCTCTCTCAGGCCCCCACAGTTTACGCTTGCGCAGGAAGCCTTATGCGGGGGGCGGGGCAGGGGTCCGGGAGAAGAGAAAAGGGCTGGATAAGGAGGAAGACAACCATAGAGTTCGGACTTCTCTCCCTCCCAGAGAAGAGCGGCCCCTAGAGTTGCGGGGCGAGAGGCTTTCAGAGGGGGTCTCGTAGGGGCGGGGGGTGGGGGTCTTTTTGACAACAGGCCGCCGGCTGGATCATGGCGACCAGGAACCCCCGTCCCACAGGTGAGCGGCCCCGAGGGGCCCCCAAGACGGCCATCGAAACAAAAACTGCGGTTATGCCCCTTCCATACCCACCCCACCCCCTCCTATCCTTTCCTTCGGACCCAGGACAGGGCTTGTCACCTCCTTCCCCTCCCCCCCTCCCCCCCCGCCATGGCCCAACATCCCCAGCTAGCTCCCTTCACGACCCCTTCCCCACTACCCACATCCCTCTACCTCCCCTCCCACACACACACTACTCCCCCTCCCCCCATTGCCTTCTGGCTGGACCCCGAGTCCATGGACCCTCTGCCCCTGCCCCAGACACTCAGTTTTACAACCTTCCTGCTCTCCCACAAAAAAACCCAAACTACCTAAGCATCCCCTCTATCTGCCCTGGAGTCCCCTCCTCTCTCCCCGGAGCCTCCCGCCGGCCCCTGCCCCTAGCCTTTATTTACCCTCTTCCATATTGGTGCAAATCCTCCTTCCATCCCCCCTGCCATCTTTCCCCGCAGACGTAGCCTTGGCATCCCCCCTCAAACCCCCAACCTGTATATTCTGTCTCTTCCTTTATTTCTTTTTGGGTGCTCCACTCCCCCACACCCCGTCTGGCTTTCCCTCCAGCCCCTCCCCCTCTTTCTTGTACCCCATTCCCTCCCCTAGGACGCAGCCCCGTATTCCCTCCTTCAGACACATAGGCCTCTCCGCCTCTGTACTGGGTGTCCCAGAAGTCTTAATGCAGTTTTAACCGCAGTTTTACCAACCCCTTCTCCCTCCCCTACAGCAAAGCAAGCGCCTCTTCTCTACTGTCCCTGATATCCCGGGGGACTTGGTCGTACGGATTTCAGCCCCTCACACCAGCATTTATCTAATGTTTCTCTGGATCTGGGCAATCTGGACTCCTTTAATTGTTTGAAAAAGAAAACTTCATTTTGCCAAAAAGGGGAATCTTCTTTCCCTTTACAATTTCTCATGTGTCACCCTTTTACTGTAAGGCCTGTCCTCAACCAACATGCCAGCTTGTATGGGCACAGCTTCCACAGACATGCTGAACGAGGATGAGGACCTCTTCTGCCATCTAACTCCCCCAGGTTTCACCTGGTATTTCAGTAGGTATTTGTGAGAGGCAAATGAAGTACAGCTTTCTCTTTGACACTAGCAACTCAAAGTTTTACACACACACTAATGTATATCTTATATACACACATAGAGAGAGAGAGAGAGAGATGTATCTCTGGCATCTGGATTTAGATCTAAAAAACCCCAAATTTAAGACTTCTCAGAGAGACCATTCTACTAGAAATAGTGACAATTTTAGAAAAAAACTACATAAGGAACATTTCCTGGCTTTTGACTGAATTTAATGCCTATGCTTTCCTTTTTCTCTCTGAAAGAACACGACAGTGATGATGACTCGTATGAAGTACTGGATTTAACAGAGTATGCAAGAAGACACCACTGGTGGAACCGCGTATTTGGCCACAGCTCCGGACCTATTGTAGAGAAATATTCTGTAGCTACTCAGATTGTGATGGGTGGAGTTACTGGATGGTGAGAATATAACATTTTTTAATCTCATAGGATGTCATTGACTCATCAGGACTTGTTTATACTTAACTAAGAGATTGCTTGGCCCAGCACCCTTAGAGATTTGGATTTTAAGACCTGTTTCTAAAACACAATGGCTGTGTGACCAGGGATAAGACTCTTAATCTCTCAATGCCTCCAGGCAAATGGTTTGGGGCTGTAACTGCAGAATAGTTTCTGATGTTGATTTTTAGGAGTTTGCTCACAGATGAAATCACAAGTCAGGACCAAAAAATAGTTAACTAACCCTTAAAGCACTGCCTCTTCAATGAAGTAAGGTATATGCAAATGGGAATAAACAGACACATTAGCCATACTTATAATTGTAATATTTTAATCTACAACCAATGTTATGAGTCTTTTGATTTACAGTAGTTTAGTTTGGGCTTTTAAGTGAATAGTGGAGGTAATCGGGGATCTCTTCACTAGGACTGCTAAGTTTACTGTGTGTTCTACTAATTATGTCTTGGAAAAATTATAACCAATTTTATTCTCTGAGATACCTGTCTTAACTTTTTGACCATGTTAAAATAAACACCTTGGCCTTTCTTCCCTCAAGTTTGAGATAGAGGTAACTGATGTTTCCTTCTCTTCCTCCCAATCAAGGGACCTTTGAGGTGGTACCCTTTGGCTTGCAAACTCTCATCATCTCTTCTTCTAATTCCTGTGATTAAGATGTCCTGGGTGCTTGTTGAAATCCTTTCTCCCTCTGTTAACACTCCCGTTCACCTCAGCCCTTCTCTGAATAGGTTTGTCTGGTTCTACCTTCTCTTTCCATTGGGTCCTGAGGAACCGCCATTTTCCTTAGCAAAGCTTCCTTTCATAGCTCTTTTCCTGGCATAATCCTTCCATCTTCTTGCACTCAGGGACACCTGGTTTTCCCCAGAAGGTACTGCATCCCTGGCCACCCAAACCATAAGTACTTTTTCTTCTGGCCCCTCATATTTTAGACGGGAAGTTCCTTCTGTTGCGCTAGATCTTCCCTCTTTTGCTGCCCTAGATCTTCCCTCTTCTGCTATCACTCGGCAGCTGTTCTTCCGTTTATGTTCAGTGCTCTTTCAAGCTCATAAAATCCAAATAAATCACCCTTTCAAAGTCCTGTGGACATTTATTTACCAGTGTATACTTCGTTAATTAAGTCTTTCTGCTACCACCCCTGACTTATACTTTAGAACCTCAGTTAGTGTCCTCTCAGCCACCTCCTGGCTTCCCATTTCATCAACCTTCTCGGCTCCTGTCACCATATGTACCTTTATTCCACCTCAGCCTCACACAGGTGGTCATACCCATTATTGGTAAGTGTTAAATCTTCCTGATCCAGAACTCTAAAATGCTTGATTCTGTCACTTCCTACACTTCCATCTCTCCCTTACTCCTCCTAAACCTGCCCTTTGTCCTTAATGTGACCTCTTCTCCATGGTCTCTGCTTTCCCAGGCTACCTTCTCTTCCATGGCCTTGACCCTATAAATAACCAGTCTGTAACTCTCTGGTCCCTTGCCCTCTTGCCCCTGCTTTATCCCTCACCATCATCTCTCTCTCCATTCCTACTTACCTACTGATGCACAGTCTTGGAGGAAGTCCTTTAAGCTCTGACTGGGCCCATTACAGACATGTGTTATCTAGTCTCAGCTGGGTCCTCCTCACTGCCGTATGACTCTATTTTTATTCTTCTCTAATTGACTCTACTGCACTCCGCCCGGTGGTTGTGGCAAAACTTTTTTCTCCTCCTTAGCCTCATAGATCATTCCTTTCCTATGTTCTGATGACCATAAAGGACTTTAACTAAAAAAAATAGAGGTACTCTGCCTTGAGTTCCCTTCTTTTCCTTTTTTCTAACTCCCCACTCCCATGACATCATCTCTCATTTTCTTCTTTGTCTCTTCTCATCCAGGCCAAACCCTCAGGGTTATACGCTGCCTTATCAAAGCTTTCCTCTCCAACCTTTTTTTTTTCCTGCCTACAAACTTGCTTGTGTCTGCCCAGCTTTAAAAGCTTTTCATGTGATCATGTTGTTCCCCTCAACCTGTTATCTTATATCTCTCCTCTTTTATAGCCCTACTCCTAGAAAACAAGCTGTTTTATACTTGTTGCCTCTATTTTCTTATACCTACTTTTTCCACCCTTACCACTGAACTAAAATTCTTGAAAGGTACTAATAATCTCTTTAAAATAGTTTTTATTGATATCATTTGTTTTTAGGTTGCCTAGATTTCCCCCTGTATTTATTCTTTTCCTTCTTCCTTCCCTGAGAGCCATTCCCTTACAACAAAGAATTTTTTTTAAAAGAGGAAGAGAAAAAGAAATGAAGCAAAACTGTTCAATATATCAAAAAACTGACATGCAGTGTTCCAAATCATTACTTCAGTATAGCACAGTAATGTTCCACTAATGGTCTCTTAATTGTTAAATGTGATGGCCTATTCTCATTCCTCCTCCTCCTTGACTTTCTACCGCATTCAACAGTGCTGACTATCTCCTTCATAACCCCTCTGTCCCAGGGTTTTTGTGACTCTGCTCTTTGCTAATTCTTTTCTACTTGCCTAACCATTCTTTCTTAGTCTCCTTTGTTAAGTGATCAATGTCTGGCTGCCTAACTGGGTATTCATGTGGTGACTGTACTGGGCCCTCTTTTTTTCTCTTTCATCTCTACACTGATGATGCCCAGATCTAGATCCAACCTTTTTCTCTTGAGCTTCAGGCCCTCAATTACCAACTGCCTTTTGGATCTCCGTGGGGAGATAGCCCATAGGCATTTGGGACTCAGGTCTGAAATGATGCTATTCCCTCCAAACTCATCTGTCCTCCAGATTTCTCCATTTTGATTTATTCAGAACCTTCCCTCTAATCACCTTGTTTGTAACCTCCATGACCCCTCATATCCAGTTCTGCTTCCACATCTCATATTTTTGTCGATCTCTTTACATGGCCATAACTCCACTTCAGGGCTTTATCCTCTCTCACCTGGCCCCCATGCTGTTCCCTCTCTAACCTGTCTTCCACACAGATCCTAAAATCATTTCCTAAGTTCCAGGCCTGACCATGGAACTGTCCTGCTCAAGATCCTTCTCTCCTCTTGCCTCTTAGATAAAAAACAAATGCTTCCACCTGGCATTTAAAGCTTTTCCCACTATGGCTCCGGCTCTCCTTTCCAGGCGTTTTCACATTACTTCCTTTCACACACTACATTAAAGCCAATCGCATCTACTTGTTCCCTGAAGAGGGCCTCTGTCTGTACTTTTGATGGGCCATTCCCCACCCTGTCCCTTATAATCTTTAGTTTCTGTCAAAGTTTTTCTTGATCCTCTTAGCTTTTGGTGTTCTCTCCTCTTACTATGTATCTGCTTATCTGTTTATATGTTAAATCCTTCAGTAGAATGTAAACTCTTTCCTGTGACCGTTCCCTTCCCAACACTGAGCTCAGTATTATGCACATGCCAATCTTTAGGAATTGGGGGCAGACTGAGAGGGAAGAAAAGCAGAGATAATAATAAACCCATATTACAAATGAGAAGACTAAGGCAGACAGATTAAATGACTTACCTAGCTATTAAATATCTGAGGTCAGATTTTTTTATTTTAAGCTCCTTGTGGTAGGGACTTCTTTCTCCCCCACAAATTTGTCTTTTTATCTCTAGAAAACCCCCATTTGGGGTTTTCTTGGCAAAGATGTTGAATGGGTTGCCATTTCCTTCTCCAGCTCATTTTACATTAAATAGGGTTAAGTTGCTTGGCCCAGGGTAACACAGCTAGCAAGTATCTGAGGCCTGATTTGAACTTGGGTCTTCCTGACCTTCCAGGCCCAGTGCTCATTGGATTGGATTGGGTCTTTTTTGACAATGAGATCTTAAAATATATAGGAATACCTATTAACAAATGATGAATGCCATGTATGTCACTTAATTATACACATGCTGATTTAGACAGTTATACTGTAAAGTTATAAAGTGGCTTTAAATATAAATGTATGAATTAGGGGCCTTCCCCAGATGATCTTGGCATTTTTCCTTTTGTGCTACCCATCGAATTTTGTATTCACATTGGGCACTGTTGTGTTTATCTGTCATGTCTTTTATTAAGAATAGATCTTTCTGTTCAAGGTTTGCAGCTTTTTTTTTACCATCATTTCAAACTTTGATGGACTCATAAAGAAATCTAGACACCCTCACCCAAACGCTTGGATCATTTGGTAGAGGAGGACCTTGTCATTCCTTTTCTCATGTGCCAAATTCTGTTATTGGATTACAGCAGACTACATGCAGGAGTGGAGTGTTGAGTAAGAGCACGGTTCATTCCATGGGCTTGTGGTAGGAAGAAGAAAGTGCCCATTTTAGACTATCCCCATCCTGTTGGGTAGGAGACCTTTTCACTTAGGGCCTCAGCCTAGGTTTTTAGTGTAGTTTGCCATGCTTCTGTGTGATCCTCCTTTATTTTGGTATGGTTTTGTTAACGTGAATCTGAGTCAGTGTGTAGGTGGATAGGAATGGGTAAGAAAAAATCAGAAGCGTTCGTGTTTGGAGATGACAGTAAAAGAAATTAACTTGAAAATCGTTGGGGAATAAGCTACAGGTTTTGTGCCCACGTGAACTTTATAGCAAGATTGTTATTTCTGAACTTTTAGAAATAGCCCTAGGTCATTTAAACACATGGACAGGGAAAACTTGGTTGAGCTATCTCTTCTAGAGCCAAACTCCAAGAGGTTCTGTTAATTAACTCTAAGAGTTTTATAGTGAGAGAAATGATTGTTTTATTGGTTTTTTTTTTAAATAGACCATATACTAGTGTTCTAAAGAAGTATAGGGGTTTTTTTTTTGTTAAAGAATTTAAAAATTGATGGCATGATGTTATACTAATTATAGAGAATTGTATTTGAGAATAATATTAGCAGCAAACGTTTTTATGATGTCTTAACTTTTGTAAAATACTGTACATATGTGATCTTATTTGAGGTAGGTGTTATTCCCATTTCACAGATGAGGATATTGAGGCAGAGACTTGTTTAGAGTCACTCAGGATCTGGGAATATCTGAGTCCGGTTGTAAACCCAGATCTTGCCGACTTCAAGTCCACTAAGCCACTTTGCTGTAGTATGTATGAAGAAATACATAATAAGCACACATCTAACCAGCTGTCAGTTCAGATCTTAAGTTTTTAATGCATCTTTTTTTTTTCTTATTCTTAGGTATAAAGATTTAAACTAGCTTATAGTTAAATCCAGTTGTCACAACTATACTTTTGTAGTTGCTTAAGGCTCAGCAGAGGATTTTTGAAAGGTTAGTGAAGGTCATTCTTATACAAACCAAATTAATTTTCTTAGAAAATAACGAGTTCACAAAATCTCTTAAAAATGAGTGTTGAAAACATATCTTCACATGTAATTAGAAAAAATAAAATACTGTTTACAAAAAAAGGATTTTAAAACCAGCTCCAGAATGGTAAGCCAGGAACAAAAGGTTAGCAACAATGTCTAGAAAGTAATGAAAAAAGGGCATTTTTGCTTAAAGGAAAAAAAAGAGAAAATAAGTTCACCCAGCATAAAAATTTAACTAAATTTTTTTTTATCTAAAATATTTAAACTAAAATGTAGGTTCCCTTGGTGTGTAAAAATGACAACATTTTATTTTCTTCACAGAAGCCCTCAGAGAGAGGTGGTGCTAGTATTTTCCCCATTCTACAAGTGAGGAAACTGGCTAACTCAAATGTACTTATTTATTAATGATTTGGTGTCTCTGTAGCAGGACATCTCCAGTGGAGTACTCTAAGCATCTTTGCTTAACTCTGCTGGTTGACATTTTTTCAATGACTTGGATAAAGGCATAGATGGTATGCTTCTCACATTTGCATGTGACGCTGGGCTGGTTAATACACTAGGTGACAGAATATTGACAGACTAGTATCTGGCTGAATCTAAAAGATGAAGTTCACTAGGGATAAATGTAAAGTCTTAAACTTGCTTACAAAAACCATTTTATAAATATAAAATGAGGGAGACCTGGTTAGATAGCAGTTCTGAAAAAAAAGATTTGGGGTTTTTTAGTAGATTTCAAGTTCCATATGAGTCGGCAACATGATGTGGCGATCAAAAAAGCTAATGCAATCTTCAATTGCATTAAGAAGGGCATTGCTTTTAGGAATAGGATGGTAATAGTGCCTCTGTATTCTGACCTCATCAGACCTCAATTTGTGTTCGGTTGTTGACACAATGGTTTAAGAACACTGATTATCTGCAAAGTATCAGAAAAAGACATTAGCTTGGTAAAGGGTCTTGAATTCATGTAATATAAGGGATCATTTGAAGGAGCTGGGCACAATTAGCCCATAGGAGAAAAAACAGTTTTTTGTGGGGAGGGAAGGGTGGGATATGATAGCCACTTATCAGGTATATTACAGTGGAGATTCCTTTCCTTTATGGATTGGACTAATGATTACCAAGGTCTCTTCTAACTCTCAGATTCTATGATGATGATTCAGAGAATTCATCCCAGTCTGTTTGAGACTTAAGGGGACTTTATAGAAGAATTAGGCTAGTCCAGTAGGTTTTTATTTGGGGTGTTTAAGGAAAAGCTGAGAAGTAAGGAGGGGAAGAAGGGCAATAAATGAAGTGATATGGTATCTACTCTCCCAACTGAGTTGGCAGGTAGAATGTGGAAAGATGAAAGTTTTAGCTAGAGATGTCAGTGCCTTTGGGAACAAGGTAATCTTCAGGGTACATATAAAAGGAGAGAGTGCGTGATACAAGAGGCTGTCCCTTAAGGATTCGTTACACCAAGCTCTTGTCGTGGTAGTTCCTGGTTTGGATGGGTTGGACTCCTGGGTATTCCATGCAGCATGATGGCCTGAAAAGAACCAAGTGTTTTATGGGGAGGAATGGAGTCTCATTCTTCTCTGATGTTAAAGACAGCTAATTAGGGAGGTTTCATGGGAAGTCAAAGTTCCTAGCATGGAATATAGCATGTGTAGACAGTTTCAGAAAAGGATGCCAGAAAAGAGAAGTGGGCTGTGTCTAGAGTAGAAGAAACCTTGTCCTAAGAATGATTAGGCCCCCAAAATGAAAAAATTTTCTGGAATACCACATGAGATAAATGACTCAGATCTGTAGTCCCACAGCAAATGAGAAGAGCTGTGATTTGAAACCATCCACCCTTGACTAAATCACATAATTTTCCCACCATAGCCACATTTATTTTTATAATCATTTTGATGCAATTTAGAACATTAAAGTACTTGTTACATAAAACCTTTCAAATCATAAAGCTGATTTGCCTTCATGTTTATAGTTTCAATGTACATTAAATCAATTTTTTTAGTGTATCAGAACATTACTAGCACATGAGATTAGCATTTAGTTGGAAGGGTGACAAAGCTGTGTTCTAAATGTGGAACTAAACTGATAGAAATACCAAATACTTTGTTCATTTCTTTCTTCTGTTAGACTACTGTCTAAAAATTAATACCTTGCTATAGATATCCTAAAACTTAAGGATCATATATAACTGAGGTATGAATTTTTTTCATTAAAAATTCTTATCGAACATCTCTTATGTGTCTAGAACTATATATTGGATACTACTGAGGATCCTAAAGAAATACAAGATAGAGTTTCTGATATTAAGAAACTTACTGTCTTATTGGGGAGACAAGCAATCAGCAAGCATTTATTGAGTGCTGAATACATGAGCCACTTGCTAGACTCTGGGGGATTCAAAGACAAAAGAGAAGATAGTTCCTTCCCTCAAGGATCTTATGCTCTAATGGGAGGATGGAGGGAAACAACACGGCTTTGTATGAAGGCATATACAAAATAGATGCAAGGGAATCTTTGTAGCTGGGGAATGGAGATGGCCTTCTGTAGAAAGTGGTGCTTGAGCTGAAGAAAATCAGGGATTCTGAGTGATGGAGGTGAGCAAGTAAGTATAATTAGTGCAAAATCAATAAATGAATGAATGAATATTTACTGGCTGACTTAATAAATATTTATTCACTTAATTTGTTTTATTTACAGTAAATATGTATAGTGCTAGGGATACAAATAGGAAAAAGAAAGATAGTTTGAGCTTTCAAAGAGCTTACAATCTAATGGGGGGAGGGGAATGACACACAAAAGTAAGCTGAAAATCCATCAGGCAGTGGAGGGTAGGGTGGGGATAGTGGGAAGGTACAAAAAGCACAGAGGTGAGAGGTAGAATGCTGAGTATGAGGCTGGACTGCAATGTGTGTGAAGGGCCAGGACTATGCAATAATACTGAAAAGTTGTGTCGTGACAGTTTTCAGGTACCAGACAGGAGTTTATATTCAATCTTGAAGATAATAAGGATCTACTGGAGTATATTGAATAGAGAATTGACATGGTCAGATTTGTGCTTTAGGAAAACCAGTTTAATGGTTGTACAGGATAGTTTGCAGAAGAAAGAGACCCGAAGCAGGAATACCTCTTAGCCATTATAGTAATCCAGATGAAAGGTGGCCTAAGCAGTGGTGGTGGTTCTCTGAATGGAAGCAAGAAATATTGTAGAAGTTATAATGACAGGGTTTGGCAACTGATTAAATGAGGAGTTGAGGGTGACACCAAGGTTGAAAACTAGAAGGATGAAGGTGACCTCAGTAGAATACAATGTTTAGATCAAAGTTGGGTTTGGAAAAGAGGAGGTGAGTTTTGGACATATTGAGTTGTCCAGTAGGCAGCGGGTCATGTGAGACTTGAATTAGAAATATTAATCTGGGAGACATTAGTGTAGAGGTGACAAACTCATGTGAATGTACCCACAGGTAGGGGGCATGTTGTGGATGATAATCCACCAAAGGAAACAAATATTCATGTACCCACAGGTAGGGGGCATGTTGTGGATGATAATCCACCAAAGGAAACAAATATTCAGACAAGTAGAAAGAGGACCAAGAGAGAATACAGAGATGAAAGAATATATGTTAGTGTCAAATGGTACAGAGAGGTTAAGGAGGATGTGTGGTTTGGGAAAGACCTGTCAATTAGGAGATCGTTTGGAATGGACAGTTTCAATTGAACGATGAAGTCATCAACCAGTTGTAGAAGGTTTAGAAGACGTTGAGAGGAGAAGGCAATGCGTATATGCTTCTTTTCAAGTTTAGTTGAGAAACGGATATAAGAGAATAGCTTACAGGGGGATAGGTATGGTCTAGTGAGGGATTCTAAGAATGAGTGGCATTTGGGTGAGTTTATAGATAGCAGGGAAAGATTGAACATTAGAAGGAAGAGGTGATAGTAGAGGTAGTCTTATGTAGATGCAAAAGAAGGGCTATTACTGACATGAATAAGGTTCACTTCTCCATTGCAGACCTGAATGAAAGAAGAGAGAATGGGAAGGTAATGTCAGCATTGCAGGAGGGTTGATAATAGAAGGTTTTAGCAGGGAAGAGATGATTTACAATATCTTCTGTGGAGAGTGGGATAAAGAATAGGATGGAGTAAAAGGATTGATCCATGCTGTAATGAGAACCTAGTTGACATTGGAGAGATTTGACCCAGTCGGCATGATTGCATCATTTTCTCCAGATCTGCCAAATAGGACTGGAGAAAGAAGATGGTGGGATTAATCCAGACAAATCATGATGATGAAGCAAGGGATCCAAGAGTGTAGAGTTAAATTGGGTAGTTAAAGGATTGAGACTGAGAAGGGCTGAAGGTGAAGTAGGAGCAGGGGAAGGCACTTAAGGGGTGGAGAGATTAGTGGTCAATGAGGTACAAGAATATATATATACTTTAGAAAAATAATAGAAAGATTTTATAATAGAAGGTTTTCATACGGTGTTAATCATGCTGCCTTATCTTGTGTAAGTGCTATGATGTACTACAGAAATTAAGTTCAGTAGTATTTCAGAAAAGACATATCTCTGTGGGCTTAAGGAAACTTGGAGATTTTCCTGGAGGAAGTGGAGCTTGAGTCACCTGGACCTTTTTTAAGGATTTTTAGATGGTGAGATAAGAAAGATAGAAAGCAACCTAAGGAAGGGGTCACAATAGCATGAGCAGAGTTAGGTGTGAGAGTGATGTGTCCCATAAACAATGAGAAGAGGCCAGTCTGTCTGCCTTTTGCAGAACAGAGATCCAAGACTAGATAATGGATAGGATGGGTTGGCATGTACAGTATCTTGTTTCCCAGGATAAGGAGTTAGGATTTTTATCCTGTACTTAGGGAAAATCCGTTTAGAGACCCAGTAATACAGAATGGAAAGCTATCTTTCTGAAGTCAAATAAAATTAACATTTTTTCCCATGAAAGCTGGAGAACTATTTTAGAATTTCATTAATCTTTCCCTTCTGTCTACTTTTTTTTTTTAATTTAAGGTGTGCAGGATTTTTATTCCAGAAAGTTGGAAAACTTGCAGCAACTGCAGTGGGTGGTGGCTTTCTTCTCCTGCAGGTAGGTGATTACAAAATTTTGTTGTTATTTTTATGTAGCCATTCCTCAAGTCTAGCAGGTGAGTGAATTTAAATAGTTAGTGGAATGAAAAATAAGGTTTCTTCATTTTCTTTTCAAAACAATTATAAAGATGTACACTTTTTAGAAGATATCCGTCAGTACACTGATAGCCATATCTGTTTCATATATGCGTACAAACCATTCGATGAAGATCAAGTATCAGCTATATCCCAAGCACTGTGCTCAGTGGTGGGGATACAAAGAAAGGCAAAAAAAAAATGCTCTTTTTAAGGAGGTCATAGTATAATGGAGGAGATAACATACACACTACCATATGCGAACAGGGTATGCAGAAGAGAAGCTGGAGATCATCTCAGAGTGAAGGCTGTTGTTCATCTTTTGATCTCAGAAGAGGATCAATGACATTAGGAGGGTGATTTCTTGACTTGCAAGTGGACTGGATTTAAGTGAGGCAGAGCTGTGCAAAGTCATCAGCCTCACTTTCTCCTCCAGAGTCATCATGGTCCAGTGGCAAGACATAAGTCAAGACAACTGGCAGTGGCCATGGATGCAGTGGGAGACCTTAGCCTTTTTAAGCAAGCTATATGTAGGATAAATAGGAAATAATTAAAAGAGGGAAGACAATAGAATTGACTCCCTATAGGAGGTAGGATTTTAGTTGGGACCTAAAGGAAGCCAAGGAGAGAGTGGAGGAGGAAGAGCATTCCAGGTGTGGAAGACAGCCAGAGGAAATGCCTGGAGCTGAGAGAGATGGAATGTTGTTTGTGAAACAGCCATAAGGCCAGGGTCACTGCATTGAAGAGTAAGTATTGGGGAGTACGGTATAAGAAGACTGAAAAGAAAAGAGGGAGCTAGATTATGAAGGGCTTTGAAATCCAAATTTTGTATTTGCTCCTGCAGATAATAGGAAGCTATCAGAATTTAAGTAGGAGGGTTGATATGATCAGACCTGCAATTAAAGAAAATCACTTTAGTGGCTGAGTGGAAGATAGATTGGAGTAGAGAGAGAAATGAGGCAGAAAGAATAGGGCATGAGGTGATCAGGGCTTGCACTAGAGTAGTGGCATTGTTAGAGGAGAGAAGGGTGTTATTGGAGAGATGTCACAAAGATAAACCCTTTGGCAAAAACTTAGATATGTTGGGGTGAGAAATAGTGAGGAATCCAGCATGACTCTTGTTGTGAGTCTGAGGAATTGGGAGGATGGTGATTACTTCTACAGTAATAGGGAAAGTGGGAAGAAGGAGTGGTTTAGGAGAAAAAAATTCAGTTTTGGACACATTGAGTATTAAGAAGTTTTTATAGGACAATCCAGTTTGAGATGTCCAGTAGACAGTTGGAGATGTGAGATCGGAGGTCAGCAGAAAGATTGGGTCAGGAAAGATACATTTGAGAATCATTAGCTTTGAAAATGGTGATTAACTCTATGGACACTGATGAAATTACCAAGTGAAGTAGTATAGAGGGAGAAGAAAAGCCCCAGGACAGAACTTTGAGGGACACCTCTGGTTAGAGCAAATGATCTGGAGGAGGATCCAGCAAAGGAGATGGAGAAAGAGTGGTCAGGTTGGAAGAGAACAGGAGAGAGTGGTGTCCTGAACACCTAGAGAGAAGAGAGTATGGAGGAGGAGGGAGTGACCAGCAGTGTAAGAGGCTACAGAGGTCAAGGAGAATGAAGATTGAGGAAAAGGCCATTGAATTTGGCAACTAAGACAATTAGTAGCTTCTGAGAGAGCAGTTTTGGTGGAATGATAAGATCAGAGGCCAGATTGTAAGGGATTAAGAAAAGAATGAGAGCAGAGAAAGTGGAGACACCTATTATAGATGGCTTTTTCAAGGAATTTAGCTGCGAAAGACTGAAGAGAAATGGGATTATAGTTAGCAGGGTTGGAACGATCAAGTGAGAGTTTTTTCAGGATGGGGAGATATGGGAATATTTGATAGTAGGAAATGAGCCAGTAGAGAGGGAAAGGTTGAACAGTGAGAAAATAGGAATGACAGAGCGAGAGCAGGAGGGGTTGGGATGGAATGGGATCATTTGTACAAGTAGAGCAGTTGGCTTTGGTAAGGAGTTAAGGTCACTTCATCATGTGAGTCAGGGATGAAGGAGAAGATGGAGGCAGAAGGCACCTGAGTGATAGGCGATGAGGAAGAGGACGTTTACAGCAAATGGCCTCAGATTTTTCTGTTAAATGGGACAAGGTTCTCAGCTGAGAGAATGGGGGGAGAGGGATCCATGGGAGATTTGAGGAGGAATGAAAGGGTTTGGAAGAGTTGATGTGAAGAGTGGGGTAGGGAATTGATGAGGGATATAGAGTAGTATTGGCTGGCGGTGGGGAGGGTCCAGTTGAGATTGTGTAACATAAGTCTGAAGTCAGAACAGTTGAGTGATGTTCTCTATCTTTGTTCAGGAGCATGTGTATGGGAATGAAGCTGACAAATGGTGGGAGTGATCCGAGGCTGAAGTTTGGCTGGGAATAATTGGTGATGTGACAAAGGGGCTAAGGATTCAAGAGAGGAAAACAGTGTAGAGTTGAATTTGTTTACCAAGGAATCAAGATGAGGAGGAGATACTAGATAGTGCAGGGGAGATGGCCTAGAAAAGAATTGAGGGGTCAAGGGATTAGAGGGCACAGTGGGAGAAAGAATAGTATTATGTAAGAGAAGGCAGAAGGAGAGGTGAAAAGACAACAGATTATGGTTGAATAAGGGGATTTCAGAATTCTTGAACATGGAGGTGGTATATTTGTGGGTGATGGCAAGATCAAGGGTATAACTACCTTGGAGTGCGGCTGAGATCAGGTGGAGTAGTAGGCCTTGGGAAATGGGTAGGTTGAGGAACTGAGTGCTTACGGTGTTTGAGGGAGTATCAGTATGTATTTTGAAGTTAATCTTTTAGTATGAGGGCAGGACTTGGAAAGGAGAGAAAAACTGCGAGCCATCTACTGGAACCCATTGAAGAAGAAAAGAGGGTTACCTGGAGGTCTGTAGACAACAGCTACCAGGATTTTGCCTGTGTGGTAGAGATGAATAGCATGAACCTCAAAGGAAGAGAGGCCACTGAGTGATGAAGGTAGAGAGAGCGCCTGGAAGGGGAGGAGTATTCCAACTGCCTCCTTAGACCAGTGAGCAGAGGTGAATGAGTAAAGAGGCAGCCAGTAATACACATCACTTGATACTTTTCAGATAATCACAAAACAGCTCCATGAAAACTTGAGTTTTCTAAACTTTGGGATGTTTGTTGTTATCTTTTAAATTTCATTGCCTATTGTGATTTAACTATTTGGTACTTTCTCCATTTCACTCAGATTCACAGTAGTTTTCAGTAATTGGTTTTCATATCCTGCCAGTACATAAGTATTACATTTTGAAAACACTGGACAGGATTGGCACTTCTTATACAAAGCCACAAAGAGCAGAGAGATGCTCCTCCCTTTTTTCCAGCCACCATACAAACAGTTTTTTTTTTTTAACAATCTAAGCTGGGAAATTCTGTACCATTCATGAAATATGCATCATTCTGCATCCATGTTTGCTATTTCAGCTCCTCACTCCCTGTCTTTGTCCTTCTGTGTCACTAAGGTAGAAAGTACACAAACATCTACATGCAGTAAATAGTTTCACTATAAACATGGAGCATGAAAACCAAAGTTGGAGAATCTAAAAGAAGTAGTAGAATGTTAAATTTCTTTTAAGCCTGCAGTCATATGTACATTAAATATACTTCGATAAACAATTTGAGTATGACTTCTCTTAAGATTCTTATATTCTAATAGCAAAGATTTCTCCTCAAAACTTTCATTAGCTCTTTAAAAACATAGTGATGTAGGCTGATGAGCATGTGCGTTTCCCCAGAGGATAGAGGCAAAGATGTCTAGAATGATCAGTGCGTACCCGCACAAAGGAATTATGCTGACCCCTAAGCTTAGCCTTGTTCAACTTAAGTTTTAATAATACCTTTCCACGTCTGACCAGTTAGCCACATATTCTCAGCCCCTTTGAATTCCTTGTCTCTTTGTCCTGTCCCTGAGAATCCTTTGTAAAACCCCAACCCAGGGCTGCCTTGATCGCCTGCTTTTTGGGCTTTTATCTATGTCTGTGTATATTCTGATATATGTGTAATATACGTTTAGTTCTGGAAGAAACCTTAAAGATCACCTAGTCCATCTAGTGTTGCTAATTGCAGCAGAGAAACATAGAACCTTTCCATAATTACAGTGTTCAGAGGTTTGCTTACCCTAAATTGGAGTATCCAGGTCTCTTTTTCTATCTCAGTATAAAACCCTTTAGCCCCTTCATTTTGACAGGTCCTCTAGTGTCAGGTGATTGCTTAAGCTCAGCTGGTATCCTGTGATTCAGCAGTTTCCATATACAATTTCACTTTTCCAGATCAAGTCAGCATGGTGGCCCAGTATGTAGTAGTGAAGGGGAGGTCACGTGTATCCTTCGTACCTCTTTCAAATGCGAATGCACATGTGGTTTATGTATCGTTCAATCCTGTTTAGCTTAGGGTAGATGTGGGTCTATTCTTGGGTCATTGAAATCTCTGGACCTTGTTAATTTATTTGTATATGTTAATTCATTAGACCTTGGTGCCTAGTACATAGTAAGCACTTAATAAATACTTTTTCATTCATTCTTCCCGGTGTGGAAGTATTCAGAGCATTGAGACACTAGCTGCTTCAGGACGGTTAAGGATCTGAAAGCTAAAGATTTTTCAGATCACTTGAGCCGTAGACTGTGTTAATGAATAAGATCTTCTGATCTACGTTGCTGTTAGACACTAAAGCTCATAGCCATTCGTGTCAAAAATTACGTGGCAGATGTTTGCTAATTATTATGACTAAATACACAGTTTCTCCACCCCACTAGAAGCTGGGTCAGTTTTTTTTTTCTCCATCTTGATACTTGATCTAATTTGGAAACATTTTAGATACATTGTGGCTACGAACACAAATTGAGGCTCATACACGATATGATACTTGGTGCAAATTCATCATGGTCAGACTGGAACCACTGATGGGCCCATCCTTCTTTGTATTTTCTATATTGGGTTTGATTTGAGGGCAAGCTGGATATTGTTATCCATTTTGGAACTAGATCATGTCTCTCCGTTAGGACATACATACCTAGGATTTGACCAAACCATCCCCCGAGGGTAGGTTTAGTGAAATTTTATCCCATGACAGTCACTTTGCTATTAGACTACTATGTTAAGATATCATGTTTGAATGAGAATAAATATTTTAGTTAGTAGCTCTACCGTGTTCCCAGTAATGTAGGCCTTTGTGAATATCATCTTCCATATCTGGATTGGTGTATCTACCAAATGGGAGAACTAGCTGCATAAATGGCTACATAGATATTTTATATGTAAAATATATGTACATACAAATGAAATATATAAAATTTGTGACGATAAAATAGTGTATAGTGTGACTTAAAGAACCAGTCTTTATAGTTGTATGTTGACTGTGTCTCTTTGTGTATATGAAATGATATAATGGATAACTTTGCTATTTTACACATATACACACACATGAGAGATAATGAAAATGTGATAATTCAGGAGGAAAGCCTAGGTTCAGATTCTTGTTCAGATGCAAGTGATGTGGTCATGGGCAAATGACTCAGTCTCTCTAAGCTTCAGGTTCTTGTTTTGTTTTTTAAAAAATGAAGATAATACCTATGGTATCTACCTTATGGAGTTATTGTGAGGCTTAAATGTTAGCATGTTCCATTTGTATCTTAAAGTATTTTGTAAATTCTAATATATAAATGTCATCTTAGTATAATGATAGCTCCTTATATGTCTCTAGCAAATGGTAAATATTTTGTGAGCTGCAAAATTTGCAATTTAAGGTATTTTTTAACAATTACACTTGAGTGAAGTTGGCAGGAAGAAAACTGGTATAGGAAACATTGTGATTCCCTGTAAGTAAAAAGCAAAAATTCAGCAACAGTGGAACTTTAATGAATGGCTTAGCAGATTGACTGTAAACCATTTTACCATTTTGTCAAATTTTCCTAGATTGCCAGTCATAGTGGCTATGTGCAAGTTGACTGGAAGAGAGTTGAAAAAGATGTCAACAAAGCAAAAAGACAGATTAAAAAAAGAGCAAATAAAGCTGCACCTGAAATCAATACCATCATTGAAGAGGTAAGATAAATATTGTATATAGGGGAGTTTTTTTAAAGTGAAATATAGAAAGTAATAGGATTTGCCCTCAAGGAGCTTACATTTTAATGGATGGAGACAGAAAATGTAGGGGAGTAGTGATCAGGGAGACGTTTTGGTAAGGGGAGTGACAGGGTTATCAATTTGTTCTAGTCAGTGGTACTAAAAATTTGGTCACTGTATCCTGTATCTTACCTTACTTAGTTGCAGTCAACACAAAATGAGCCTAAAAGACTTCAAATCATTTTTTTTAAAAATTCTCAAATTCATTTTTACTAGTATTCATAAGTGCATTTGAGCACTTAATAGTTGCCTGTCTAGAGCTTTTTCACCATAATATTTCTTCTTTATTCCCAATAAAATGAAGGTGTGTACAGTATGGGAATTTATTTAATAGTTAATATTGGAGTAGGACTTTAGCAGGTCGAAAGAGCTAATTTGAAGTGTTTCATCTCCAGGTTTGTGGCCTGGTGCTGAATTTTAGGGGTATAATAAATCTTGAAGACCATTTTCTAAATTATTAGAAGGGTTGTTATCTGTATCAGTGAAGAGAATACCCATGCTGATTAAACCACAGATCTTTGAAGAGAATTGTTTGAGTTGATGGTTGATGAATGGCCTCTTAGGACGGTCTTAAAATACCCAAGGTACTGAGTTACCATGAGTTACCTCACAGTTACCATGGTGCCTCGCAGTAAGCTAAGGGTCCTATGCTTCTGAAATGAAAACATAAAGATTTTGTACTATTGTAAATACCTGTGTCTCTCATTTTCTAAAATTTGATTTCTCTTATATCCAAAGTTCTATGAGAACTCATTTTCCATTGAAAGTGGATAAGGGTAGAAAATGTCAAGTAATATTTATGTTTTAATAGCATGTAGTTAATAAAAATATTTTTTCTTTTTTAGTCAACAGAATTTATCAAACAGAACATAGTGGTATCCAGCGGATTTGTGGGAGGCTTCTTGCTAGGCCTTGCATCTTAAGGACATGAATGTTGCTCTTTTGGTGGATTAATTAACAACAGAAACATTGGTGACAGTGTGCTCTCTTACAAAGTAGTGCAGGTCACCAGATTCTTCTGGGCAAGAAGACTAATTAGGTGGACAACACTGAAACTTATACTTTTAGACTTTTGCCTTCTGAAGCTTGGCAAACTAGGATTTGCTTAAAAAAAAATAAACAAACTGTGCAGTATATATCACATTTCTGGACAAAACCTGGCTAACTTTCATCATGACTTTTTAATCCTGTGCCTGTTCAGAGATTAGCATTTTTAATGTAACTATTGGTATAGATATGTAATTGTCTTGGTAAAAGGACCTTTTGTTTGACATTTTCCCCACTGAATTGCTATTTTTTCTTTATCTAAAAAGCATTCTCTATTGTGCTGTAGAGCAAATAGTGCCAATAATTAAATAATATGTATTATAGTTTGAATATCAGGAGATAAGAAATCTGTTTGCAATAAACTGTAGAACTGTAATGTACTTTTATGGAAGGATTAGAAATACTTATTAGAGATATTAAAAACAAATTAAACAGATTCTTCTGTTGCTGTTTAGTGCTATTTTTTGAAGATTATTTTCTTACAAACATAGTTTATTGGATTATTTCATAGTGTAGGGAGTTCCCCAGTGAAGAAGCTACCTCCACTCACACAGATTGGCTGTGGCTCTGCCACTTATGGTCCTAAGCTCTCAGTGCCCCAAGGCGGTTGTCTGAGGGACTTGCCTGGAGTGCTGACACCTCTCTATATACTGTCCTGTGCTGCCTATGTGCTTAAATAATCGCTCTGCTAACATTCTTGGATGTTCTATTCTGGCACATTTTTTCATTGTATCTTAAATGCCTTTTATTCCCTATTGCATTTTAAAAGTCATATTCTTAAAACACATTTTACTGTATCTGTTCTTTATCTTTGGAATACATTTTCATGATTTGTTGGCTTTAATGTTTTAGGAAGAAGGAAATTTGTGTTTTGGAGAGGGTCACAGGAATTGGGACATGGAAGGAGGCTTTGACATCACCTGGGCCAGGGCCCAGCTTATATGTCACAGAGGAGAAGACTGAAAATCAAGAGAGGGGATTGGACTTGCTCGGAGCTACACAGATGGCCAGTAGCAAAGCCCCATAGTCAAGTTCAGGTCCTCCGACCTCAAGTCCATTGCTCTTTGTCGTGCCGGTGATTTATTTTCAGTCTTGAATCGGATCATAGATCAGAGATTCAAGGGACCTTAGAGGTCTTCTAGCTCAAATCATTCATTTTACACATGAAGAAATTGAGGCTCAGGGAGATTAAACGGCTTGCCTCAGGTCACACAGGGCCGCTGGGTGTCACAGTGCATAGAGTGTTCTGCCCGGAGTCAGGAAGACCTGAGTTCAAATCCAGCCTCAGACACTCACTAGCTGGGTGACCCCGGGCAAGTCACTTAACCCTCTTTGCCTCAGTTTCCTCACCTTTAAAATGAACTAGAGAAGGAAATGACAAACCACTCCAGTATCTTTGCCAAGAAAACCCCAAATGCGGTCACTGAGAGTCAGACATGACTGTAAACAACTTGACAACAACAAAAAAGGTCACATAGGTAGTAGGCAACAAAAGCAAGATTCGAACCTATGTCCTCTGACTCCAGATGCTTAAGTTTCTAAGAATGAGACTAATTATTCTAGTCCCCTATTTCACAAGGAAGAAAGAGCAATCCTTTATCCTTTAGTAAGGATAGTGCTATTTGAAGAGCATTGGTAGTCTATATAATTGTGAAGTTGTTTGCAGATTGAGCTGAATAGCTTGGTTGATCTAATTTGAAATATAAAAACATAAATAAAATTGCAAAAATTTCTGACTTTTAGTATCATCAAGTTGAACCTTGAGATATGCCACTGTTTTCTCAGGGGGAATGAGTATAGTACATATACTTAATTGAAAAGGAAAATTCCTTGTGACCTTACTCTGTTCTAAAAAAGTGTGAACTGTTATGTCTATGTAGGGTCTAAAATTGAGTGAGGGAATTTAAAGCAGTATAGTATGTGTTCAGAGTACATAGACCGAGTATGTTCAGAATCATTTCCCTTTCAATTTTTAGGTGCTTCGCACAGTGTGTTTTCTAGTTGTTACTGTTTGGCATTTTGCGTAGCATAAAAAAATGGAACGTGATTTCTACAATTGGTTATAATCTGATAGCTGTAAACATAACCATTATCTTCATGTTGTTCCTCAAGTTTTTTCCTTTATATCAGTGATAGCCTCAGGTATGAGGCTAAATAAACTCCGTACTTTATTCATCTGAAATGATTACATTTGTAAATACTTTTCTTTGGGTGCTCTTTTCTGTTGCTATTCCCTCAACAAGTTGTTTCTTTGGAATAAGAAAATTGCAGATAATTAGACATGGATCCAAGATGTCAAAATATGATCAGAGATGCACAGGGAACTTTTGCCATCATTGTGTTAAGCTCTTTAAACATCAGTACAAAATTCTCATTTGGTATTGTGATACAACTCAGATTTGGGTTTTTAGAACAAAGGACAAAAATCCATAAAGGCTATCTAAATCTTTTTTCATTAAACAATTGTTTATTGCACACCTAACTTATGATGTGATGACAATATGGGAGATAACAAATACAATAAATGGTTCCTACTATGTGTACACAATATGGCAGATTAAACAAAGTACAATAAATGGTTCCTGCTCTCAAAGCTTAGTGGTAAGACAAAACAGATCTGAAGTATTAAATAATAATACAAGAATGTGAGACAGATCACTCATGGTAAGGTGCCAGATGAGTGAAATGGGCAAATGCCAGAGAAATCCACATAGGTGAATTTAAAATTTTTCAAAAAGTTTATAATTTCTTTTGCCTACACATTATTAAACATCTAACTAGGAGGAAATATCTCCATAATTGATTTTAGTTTTCATCTGTTTTGGGTCACAGACTGTGATAGTGAAGACAAAGGGTGAAGCAATATGTTAATATTTAGTAAACTACATACTGTTAGGTTGAGCGATGCTTAGAGGAAGGCTCCTTGATCTTTGTGGAGGACGAGTCAATGCTAAGGATAGAAAAGACTTGTTTAGCAAGTGAAGGAAAGACTTTGGGCATAGTTAGCTGAAAGTCCCTATCTTTTTTGAAAACTTCATATCTTTAATAGTTGAACTTGTCTGTCATTGTTCAGGGCATTCCTTTTACTCAAATATTTCTAGTTGGGACAGTGTATGTTTATATGTAATATAAAAAAATGTTTGCACATAAAACAAGTTTGATTTTTAAGAGGAAAAAAGCACTGGGTAGAGACCAAGAAAAAAATCTTACCTAAAATTTTTTATGAGATTGTTCTAAGAACATAGATTGAGAGTTGGAACGAACCTTAAGGACTATCTAGTCCAACCCCTTCTTTTTTACAGATGAGGAAACAGACGACATGGAGAAGTTGAGTGATTTTTCTCAAGGTCACATAGTAGTCGTAGAAGAAGATTTGAATTAGTTTCTCAGACTCTAGAGCCAATATTCTTTTCATGTTGCATTAAAAGTACTTATAATATATATGAAGTATTTCAGAACCTTAGAGGCTGAATATACTTTCTTTGTCTACTGGTCAAGTCCAAGGAAACATCATTTGTTTCTTGAGAGCTAACTTAAATTCAGCAAGAAAATGGAAAGCCTGTGATTGGACAAAACTCCATCGATACCATCTGAAAATGAGATAGTCCCATTAGGCTAATTTACTTCCAAAGATGCATTCTGCTTGCTTGCTTGCATCTTTCCCTCTTACATGTAGCTGCAGTATTTTGTGGTCCTAAGACAATATCCATTGATGGTGTTGGGCCTTATATAGGCAACAAGATCACTGCAGTCTTTGGGAAAATGCTTCTATAAGCACCACAAAATGCAGTGCTGGGAAGTATGACAGATTATTCCAAATGATCAACAGAAATCCCCTACAGGCTGTGGGTGCAATGGGGATGTTGGTAAGTACTTGGACCTAGCCTAAAGAAGATCATTTCACATTGCCACATCTAGTGACTCAAGTATTGTGTGTAACTCAGTTCTTTAGCAGTCCGTGAAATTCTCTTGTAAATTTTTTCCTGCAAAGAATTTGAAACATCAAGGCTATTTTCTTCTTCAAAAACTGTAAATCAGAAAAGAAGTTAGAGAAAATCTTATATTAGAATAGTAACTCTTTGGTGCAAACAATTCTCTTGAATCCATTTCTTTTTACTTCTTTTAGATATTTGGCCCTTTGAGTTCATCTGTTCCATCATGGTCACAACTGTCTGTTACTGACTTATAAAATATTTAAACCACAAAGGAATTTCAAAGTGTACCCAGCAAACCCAGCAAGCTTTGGTTTGCTCTTGATTCAGAAAAGAACAATTACTTAGTGCTTCATGTCCTCAAATACTGCTTCCAGAAAGATGGCAGGAGGGAAAAGAACAGGGAGATGATCCAGAAGTCCTATATTTGAGGTCTGGCCCTGTCACTATGACCCTAGGCAAAAAAGTCATTTTACCCCTTTTGCCTAAGTTTCTCACTTTTAAAAGGGAATACTTGAACCTCATGAGGAAGGTAGTTTGTAAACCTTCAAGTGCTACACAAATGTGATTTTGGGAAAAGTAAAGGTTTGGAAGTAATTGACTACTTAGAAGAACATTATGGATATTCTTAAAATCTTACTAATGTCTCAAGTAGTGAGGATGAGGCAAATGTAACACCATTGTTTTCTTATCAGTAGATGGAGAGACAGGAGTTAAGAAAGTCTTGTTTGCTTATGAGTCACTTTTAAATCGAACCAGGATCTACAGAATATTGTGTCATAATGATATTTTGTGATCTGTAACCTTCCTAGTAAAGGGAGAAAACCTTGGGTTTTTTCAGAATATTTGGAAGAGACTTCCCACTATCAAAACTCAACCTGTGGAACCAGTGGATAGAGAGCTGCGCCCCCAGTGAGGAAGACCTGAATCTACCATTACCTGGTAGACTAAAATTGGAGATTTTAAATACTAAAGCCACTGGGGAGAGAGTGGGAGGTGGAGAGAGGAAGGGGGTGGTAATCACAAGGAATTTATAAAGCATACTTTCCAAGAAATATTCTTGTATCTTAAAGACTGTGGAAAACTTTCAGCTTGTGATTATTAAAACAAAAACACAAAAGCTGTTTTCATTTTAAGGTTAAGAAAATAGCAGAAGAAATTTTTATAGCAAAGAAGCAATAAGAATAAAACGGGCAAATAGATTTTTACTTCACTGGAAAAGGCTCATTTTTACATTTCTGGCTACATTAGTTAAGTCACAGTTGCTGATGTTTTATTTGTAATTTTTACTCATGTCTTGAAAGTACTTTTTGTTTTATTTTTTCGGAGGGGGTTGCAGGGACATGGGGGTTAAGTGACTTATCCAAGGTCACACAGCTAGTTATATGTGTCAAATGTCAGAGGCCAGATTTGAACTCAGGTCCTTCTGACTCCAGGGTCAGTGCTCTACTCACTGGACCGTCTAGCTGCCCCTTGAAAGTGCATTTTAAATGAGTTCAGTTAAATCTTGTTGTCACTTGTTTAAGTGCAATTTTATCTGGCAGCTAGGTGGTGCAGTGGTTAGGGTATTGGACCTGGAGCCAGAAGACTAGTTCAAAGCCTTCCTCAGACACTAGGTTTATGTCCCCTGGGCAAGTCACTTAATTTTTCTGATCCTCAGTTTTTTTAACTGCAAAATGGGGATAAAAACAGCACCTGATTTACAAGAATGTGAGAATCAAGTGTGGTATCCTTTAAATCACTTTGCAGACCTTAATGCACTGTATGCATTCTAGCTGTTATTTTCCAAATCTTGGAGTCATGGATAGAAATTAGAAGCAAAAGACAGGGCATTACAAACTGGAAGCTCAAAGAGAATCTGAAAAATCAGTAGTTGGTTTGTCTGACTGAGAAGATCTGATACTAATTGAAGATGGAAGTAGTGCCTTTGATTTGCCACTAAACACAAGACCATTGGTGCAGTTGCCATTTTGCTGGTAAAACTTGGTGAAAATGGAAAAAAGGAAAGATGAAACGAGGTGCTGGGGATGGGGAGATGGAGGAGCAAACAGTAGACGAAGTTGAAGGAAAGAAGGGAAACTAAAATCTTTCCAGACAATAACGTTCTCATCGGCTGGCCTCGGTTTAGACAAGTCAGAACTTTTCGGGCGCTGACCCACTGGGGATTTCAGGAAGCGGCTTTAGGGTCAGTTCTACATACACCGGGTCCTCTGAAAGCCTGCACCAAGCCCTGTGAACAAACTTGGATCTTCTTTTGATTTTCTCATTAGGAATTTTGCCTACTTTTACTTTGGTCGTTTTTTTTTTCCTTGCCCTCTCATCAGATGCCGATGCCCATTACTGAACCATCTCTTTACAGAGAGCCTTTCTTGAAATTTTCCTGTTGAAAACCCTGCACACTCCCCTGCTGACACTTTACAAACTACTTTGCTCCGTGGCTCAGTGGACAGAGACCTGGGCCTGCAGTGAGAAAGATCCGAATTAAAATTTAGCTCCAGTGTGTGTGACCCTGGGCATATCACTTAATCTCCGTCTACCTTAATTTCCTCAATTTTAGAATGAAGATAGCACCTACCTCCCAGGATTGTTTTGAGGATCAAATAAGGTAATATTTGTAAGGCACTTAGCATAGTGCCTGCCACAGTGTTGTTGTTGGTGGTGGTCCTTTGTTCTTGAGGAAGACCAGTGATAGCAAGGTGATATCTTGACTTGCAGGTGAATTGGATTTAAGTGAGGCACAGCTGTGCAAAGTCATCAGCCTCACTCCTCCAAGGTCATCTGAGTCTAGTGGCAAGACATAAATCTGTTGATGGCCCAGCTCTGCAACATAGTAGGCACTTAATAAATGCATATTCCCTTCCCTTCTGTTTTACAATTCTTACTGACCACCTACCAGACTTTTTTTTCTTTTTAAAGTATATTTTTGTCCTGAACTTAAACACCAAATGAAATACACATTTTCATATATATGTATAAAAACACATACTGTTGAATTGTTTCAGTCATGTCCAGCTTTCATGACCTTATTTAGGGTTTTCTTGCAGAGATACAGAAGTGGTCTGTCATTTCCTTCTCTGGCTCATTTTACAGATGAGGAAACTGAGCCAAAGAGAGTTAAGTGACTTGCCCAAGGTCACACAATTAATAAATATCTGAGGCCTGATTTGAACTCAGGTCTTCCTAAATCCAGGTGCTGCAGTCTGTTCATTGTGGCAACTAGCTGATGTGTGTGTGTGTGTGTGTGTGTGTGTGTGTGTGTGTATTGTTGAGGAAATGGGGACAGCAGAGTTAAATGACTTTCTCAGCATCATCAAAACCTTGATGTTCAGAGAATATCTGAGAAATTTGCTAACCAGATAGAAAAACTTAAATATGAGATAGATATCTCACCTGAAGAACCTGGAAAGGGTGGCAGAGCAAAAGCATACTTTTAAAGGAAATGCAACAAGACATTCACTTGATACAAAAAAACACAGTGATCAAAAGTAATTAGTAGAAAGTGAAAGGTTGTAGGATACTGTATAAATCAAGTTTTATTTGTTTGATGTCTTGATTGTGTCACTGAATTTTTTCTCTTCCTTTTTTCCTTTAAAATCATTATTTGCGGGGGTGGAGCCAAGATGGCAGCTGGAAAGCAGGGACTAACATGAGCTCCCCGCCGAGTCCCTCCAAACACCTATAAAAAATGGCTCTGAACCAATTCTAGAACTGCAGAACCCACAAAATAGCATGGGGAAGCAGGGCTCTAGCCCAGGACAGCCTGGATGATCTCTGGGTAAAGTCTATCCCTCACGGAGCTGGGAGCAGAGGGGAGCTGAACTGAGCGGAACAGAGCCCAGTGCGGTTGGCGCGGACCAACCAGACCAAGAGCCGGGCAGAGCGGGCCCTAGCGCCCTGAATCAGTGAGCTGCGGCACTTACCAGACTTCTCAACCCACAAACACCAAGGATAACAGAGTAGGTTAGTGGGAGAAGCTGCTGGGGACTGGGATAGAGTTTGTGGTTTGGCCACTGCCCTGGGGGCAGTAGAGGTAGGGCAGCTTTAGAACTACAGCTGCAGTTGCTTCTGGCCCCAGGCCCACGTGGTGGGAGGAATTAAGTGGCTGAT
>CM053622.1:446878351-446903825 GCA_028646595.1 Phalanger gymnotis
ACTATTTCCATATTCCCTGTGTAGAGACCATAAGCTACATAGAAAGTTAAAAATTCAAACATACCAGTAAAGTGAAATATATAAAAGTAAATATGAATAAGGAATCTTAAGGGACAAAACTAGGGTAAAGTACTTTCTAATATGGAGAATAATATACATGTAGTATGTGTGTTCTTTCTGAACTCTATAATCATTAGGGGTCATAGAGTGAGTCTAATTAGACAAAAGTCCTAAGAGTGGTTCTGTTATATCGAAATGATCTTAAAAGGAGGATGGAAAAAATACAGAAAAAGAATACACTAAAAGGGGGAAGGGAAAGGAAGGGTAGGTAAAATCATCTCAAATAATCATGGTGTACTAGTAGAAGTGAATACGAGCAAGGAGAAAGGCAAGAGCAGTTGACACTTGAATCTCATTCTCCTCTGAACTATTTAAAGGAGGGAAGAATACAAATATGTACTGTTGGGTACAGAAATATATTTCACTCGATGAGGAATTCAGATGGAAAAGGGAGAAGAGAAGAAGCAGAATTAAAGGGAGAGTAGATTAAGACAGGGGGACATCTAGGTGGCACAGCGGATAGAGTGTCAGGCTCGGAGTCAGGAAGACTCATTTTCCTGAGTTCAAATCTGGCCTCAGACACAGCGTGACCCTGGGCAAATCGCTTACCCCTGGTTGCCTCAGTTTCCTCATCTGTAAAATGTCTTGGAGAAGAAAATGGCAAACCATTTCAGTATCTTTGCCAAGAATACCCCAAATAAGTTCACAAAGAGTAAGACACCACTGAAAATGACTGAACTTCAACAAAAAAGATTGAGAGAATAGTCCTAAGGAACACAAATTTTACCTTAGGATATGCAAAAATATTTATAGTTCTTTTTGAGATGAGAAAAAGTAGGAATCTGAGGAGGTAACCATCATTTTGACAATAACTGAACAAGTCATGATACATAAAGGTGATAGTGCTGTAAGAAATTGTGCTGTAAGAAATGATGAAGGGCACGGTTTTGGAGAAACCAGGGAAGACTTGTATGAACTGATGTGGAGTGAAGAAAACAGAACCAGGAGAAAAATTTATACAATAACATTGTTGTAAAAACAAATTTGAACAATTTAGGAACTCTTATCTCTGAAAGATTTAGGAGCCAACCATGATTCCAGAGAATTAATGATGAAACATGCTATCTCCTTTCTGGTTAAAAAAAAGTGAAATATTCAGAGGGCATAATGAGATTCAATCTCTCTCTCTCTCTCTCTCTCTCTCTCTCTCTCTCTCTCTCTCTCTCTCTCCCTCCCTCTTCCTTCCTCTCCCTCTTTCTCCCTCACTATATTGTATATAACTATATAATACATAATTATGTTATAATATATATTCTTTTGAACTTAGCCAATGTGCAAATCTGTTTTGCTTGACTATAGGTTTGCAAAAGGAGTTTCATTCTCAATTGAAGGTAGAGGAGAGAAACTGATTTTTGTTGATTGGAAAAAAAATACTTAATAAAACAAAACAAAAAGAGAATAAGTCAACTGGCAAGTTCAGAGATTGGTTAACTGTAAATGAGAAAATGAGAGTGGAAGAACCTATAATATCCTCACTGTATGTGGGGCTCATTCTTACAACAAGGTAACACAAAATATATGAAGGAATAAATACAAAATAATTTATTTTTTAAAGATATTTTATTTCTTCCCCAGTTGCACATGAAAACCATTTTAACATTTTAAAAAATAATTCGAGTTCTAAATTCTCTCCCTCCCTTCCTGAGATGGTAAGCAATTTGATATAGGTTATACAAATACAAAATAATTTCAAATAGGAGAGAGCATTAATAACTGTGGAGAAAAGTAAAAGCCTCATGTACATAGGTGGCACCTGAGTTTTGTTGGAAGGAATCTAGGGATTCTTTGAGGCAGAGGTTAAGTGGGAATGAATTAGTACATTCCACACATGGCCACATGTAATGGCACACAACTGTAATCACTGCTACTCGAGTGGGGCAGTAATGGTGGTTAAGGCTGGTGGATGGCTTAAACTCAGGAATTCTGAACTGTATTAGGTTTAAAGCTAATTGGGTCTCTGTATCAAGTCTGGCCCACACAGGGTGAGCTCCTGAAAGTGGGGGTGAGGGGGATGGGTTACTAGGCTACCTAAGGAAGCATGAACCAGCCCAGATCAGGAACAGAGCAAGTCCAAGCTTCTGTGCTGATCAGCATTAGGCCATCAGTGGCCACAACACTTTCAGCCTAAAAACAACCTTCTACACATAGAGAAAACACTTATGTCAGAGTGGTGGGAGGCGGGAGAGGGAATATTACATAGGCAGACAGCTAGCAGATCAGGCTGACAAGAACAGAAAATGTGAAGGGAAGAAATGTGAAATGAAAGTAAAGATATATATGAAATAAAAGACGGGAGCCAGATTGTGAAGGACTTTATAGGTAAGGCTGAGTACAAAAAGTACCTGTGACATATTGTAGGAATATTGAATGAAACTATACAGAAACAAAGGCCCAGTGAGAAGAAAGGCTTATTTTTTGGTCTTCCTGCCCCTTGAATTAGTAATTGAAGTCCTTTGTACCTCTAAATGAAACAATTTGTGCCTCTAAATGAACAATTGTTCATTCATTTAGACATAGAGGAATAGGTGTGCTACAGTTAAATCATAGCTTACGTTTATCTTGTGTGGGGATTCTTAATCTGTGAACTTAGTAAGAAAAATTTTTGATAACTATTTCAATATAATTAGTTTCCTTTGTAATCATTTGTGTTTTATTTTATGAATTTAAAAACATTATTCTGAGGAGGGCCCCTTCTGTTAAGGGAACCAGAAAGCCTCTGATCTATAGGCTTCACCAGGAAGAATAAGGTGTCCAAGACACAAAAACCCCCAATCTAGTGCTTTGCTGTTAAGAACCCCCAATCTAGTGCTTTGCTGCTAACACAACTGCGACCCTGTGGGGAAATTATGATTATTTCCATTCTGTGGGTGAGGAAACTTGAGACTTGAAAGGATTTATCCACAGTCGGTGTACTGACTGAATAGGGATTTAGATCCTTGTCTTCAGATCTAGCATTCTTCCTATCACAGCATACTGACTCACAAAAAGCTATGCATTCATTTCCTAAGTTCTTGAGCTCTGCAGACAGAAGGTGCAAAAGAACGGAACTTTTTTATTTATCATTATTAGGTTGTCAACTATTACTTGCAAAGAACTCCCTCGAGCTTTAAACAATCCGTACTACATTGGTTGCAAGCTTATTGGAATGGAAAGCCACTTCTATTATGTCCTTTTCATCCAACAGAAGAAACTAGAAAGATACTCAATCATGTTTAAGATGATTCTATTTAAACAAATAACTAGCCACTAGTCTTAAGGAAGTAGACACATGGTGATTAATTAGTATGGGTTTTTGTTTGTTTGGGGCTTTCAGGTTTTCTAACCTCAAATGCATCACTGTGTTTTTGATTCTTCTCTCTGGGCCAGATGATCGAAATGAGTTGGCTCTGAATTCACAAGTGATCGTTGATAGGTTAGCTAATAAGTCTTGTTCGGTTGTTTCAGTCATGTCTGACTCTTCGTGACCCCATTTGGAGTTTTCTTGGCAGAGACACTGGAGTGGTTTGCCATTTCCTTCTCCAGCTCGTTTTATAGATGAGGAAACTGAGGCAAACAGGGTTGTGACTTGCCCAGGATCACATAGCTGGTGTCTGAGGTCAGATTTGAACTCAGGAAGATGAGTTTCCTAAGACCAGGCCTGGCACTCTATCCATTGTGCCACCTAGCTGCCCTAATAAGAATTACTTATCTCTATTTCCTAGAACATGCACACAAATAAAGTAGTCATAGGCATTTAAACTCTCTGTGCCTCAGTTTCCTCATCCATAAGATGGAGATAATAATACATATACTATTTACCTCATAGGATTGTTATAAGGCTCAAATGAGATAATGTGTGTAATGTGCACTACATGTGTATACACACATGTGTATATGTACACATATACATATATATCTATACATATGCACATATATGTGTATATATGTATATGATATGGATATAAACAGTGCCCTAAGAGTTAAGCAGAATATTAATGATTGCTTTTCCAGTACTTTGTGAACCCCCATAGCTTATTCTGTAACTTGAGGGCGTCCTAAAGTCCTTTCCCCCTTATCTTGCTTTTGTCTCCCTTATCCTGTCTTCCCCTGTCTTTAAATCTTTAACCCATCATCCTGGACCATAAAGAATTGCATTCTGAAGCCTCTATATAAGCATAACTCCCCCAAATATTGAGGTCTTGCTTAGCTTTCTGGCTAAGGAGGCCCGTGTACTTCACACAATAAATCTCCTAATGGCTACAGAAAAGGTCTAAGTGAATTCTTTCACACCCAAACCGCTCTCCCAAAATCTGACCTCAACATTTATGCGTGTGTGTGTGTGTGTGTGTGTGTGTGTGTGTGTGTGTGTGTGTATTAATTAGAGTGAGGCATATTTTAGGTGGGAAGGAATGAATTTCCCACTAGGTTCTTCGCCATAAATGATGCAATCATCCTGGAAAGCAGTAGTGTCAGGAGACATGAGATGAGAGGGAAGGGAAAAGAGGGAGCTCTTGGCAAATGGCCTCGATATTTTCAGAAAATATGAGGCTGGGCAGGAGGAGGGGGCAAGGAGGAGCCGTTAAAGTACATAAGGATCCTGCAGCCTTCAACTCCAGACTTAGAAAACCACGAATTAAAAAAAAAGTTTTATTGTATTTTTATTTATTTTGTTAAATATTTCCTAATTACATTTTAATCTGGCCACATATATGATACCTTCTCTGTGCAGAATGCCCACAATCTCACAGAAATTCAAGTCTTGAGAACTTTAGTCAGATCTATCTTTGAGGTCTTAGGCTTATGGGGAAATTTCAGGCCTTTCCCTTTTGGATGTGCTTTTATTGCATAAACAAACTAAACTTCAGCCACATAAGAAAAAGGAGAAAAAGAAGAATGAGATATTGGGGTAGAAAAAAGAAATAACTACCTGCAGTGTTACACAGATGGGAGAAAGGAAGAGAAAGGTTCTTTTTTTTTTTTCCAGCAGGGCAATTGGGGTTAAGTGACTTGCCCACTGTCACTATCACACAGCATCAAGTTATGTGTCAAGTGTCTGAAGTTGGATTTGAACTCAGGTCCTCCTGACTCCAGGGCTGGTGCTCTAGTCACTGCACCACCTAGCTGCCCAAAAAAAGATCTTGATAGAAATAACAGAACCCTGGCTCAAAATTCATTTCCACAAGATTCTCCTTTTCGGTGAAGATTTATTATTCAATGCCCCTTATCTGTGAGAGGGGCTGCTAGGGGCTTCGAATTTAGAAACCCGAATATTTGCTCTTGAAACTAGAATCTTGAATACTGAGATCTCTCCTCTCCCAGGCCCTTCCTAGCTCTACCTCTTACACAGAGGCAAGAAAATGAGTAATTAATCTCTAAACCTGAGCAGTCTTATGCAAATGGACTTTGAGCCTTAGGTTACATTTGGGAAACTCCAAATGCCCTAAAATAATATCTAAGATTTGAATTTTTTTGGAAGAATGAGTTCTAAGTTCTGCGTAGGATGATATGAGGTAGTTATGTTGAAACATCTTGTTTCAAGTGGGGACATAACAATATATGCCCTGAAGTCCAGTTCCAGGCAGAACAATAATTAAACGGAGCTTCAGTGGGTCGTGAAATGGGATCATAGCACGTATAAGTACCTAGCATAGTGCTTAGTACATAGTAGGTTCTTATTTGTTGTTTGACTAATGATAGCTCCCTTAGGGCAGGGTCTGATTTTGTGTGTGTGTTAGTATTCCTAGGGCCTTGCAAATATAATGGACAATGTTAAAGGCTTGGTGAACTGAAGAGTTGGTTTCTGTTGTTAACTGAGTAGGATTCCTTTGATCCCAGCTGACCTGTTGCTTACAAAGCAGAGGTACTTTTAAATAAAACTATTGACCATCAGATCTGGGATAGAGCTTATACTGCAGAATATGGAGTTTTGCTCCTAATACTTAGGGGACTTTGAGGAGCACGGTTTGAAGACTGTAGCACAGAGAAATAGGATTTTTTTTAGTGAATTGCCTTGGCTAAAAGTATGACTTGGCTAGATGTGAATTAGTAGGAAGATTATAGGGATAATACATATGTAACTCTCTCTCTCGCTCTCTCTCTCTCTCTCTCTCTCTCTCTCTCTCTCTCTGTGTGTGTGTGTGTGTGTGTGTGTGTTTTTAAATGGAACCTAGGGTGCTACCAAAAAAAAATTCATTTAGGCTGAGATTAGTATTATAATTAGATAAAATAGGGACAAGCAACAAATTGTAAAGGTAAACAGGCATCAATTCCTTCTAGAATGTTCCAGTGAGCCTTCTTTATTTCAAATAGCTTTGGCCACTGCCCAGGGCAATGATTTTAATGTAAGTTATTTGATAATAGAATAAAGCTTCTCCTTTAAGGTATTATACTTTTCAGGCAGGTAGGTGGTCCTGGAGTCAGGAAAATATTTTCTTGGGTTCTAATCTGCCCATAGATGTGTACTAGCTGTGTGACCTTGGGCAAATCACTTAACCCTCTTTGCCCCAGTTCCTCATTTGTAAAATGAGGTAGAGAAGGGAATGGCAAATCACTCCTGCATCTTTGCCAAGAAAATCCCAAATGAGGTTATGAAGGGTCAGACACAACAATAATTAAACTTTTCCCTAGAGAATTTTACATATGAATGGTACCCTAGATTCTAGGAGACAAAAATTTCATTAGGGTTCTAGTATTAGGGATAAAATGACCTCAGTATATTAATAGAGCATGTATAAATGAGAATACATTCTCTAGCATACAATAGCAACTTATTTACACTGGCAAAGTAAAGACGACACCAAGTTATGAAACTTTAAATAATGGACATATCTTTATGAATATTTCAGGCATATGGCAGCTACATCCCAGACATTTTAGAACTGTTAAAACATTATTTATCTGGTCTTGCCCTTCAGCACATATAACCTCAATACTGATTTAAATTAAAAAATTTATCCATGATAACTTTAAGGATAATGTATTCTCCTAGTTTATCTTTGTTGACATAATCAATTTTTAATCTTTCCTTACTTGAAATTATGATTGTAATTCCTTTTTTTTTTCCAGTTGAAGCTTAATTCATTTTATTCCCAGCCCTCACTTTAACTCTGTGTGTGCCTTTGGGTTATAAGTATGTTTCTTGAATACACAGATTGGGTGAATTTTGTTTTTTCATCCGTTTTGCATCTTTCTCCAAGATCATATTGTCAGGTTTATTTCCCTGTCCATCTGATCCTGTAAAAAAAAATCACTTATAAGTAACTACAGTTTATTTTTCTTCAAGCAATTTGGTCAAGGTTTCTGTCCTTACCAACAATTTCTTTCTCTCCCTTTGCCTACCTGAGACCCAGATCACTCCATTCTACGTGTGTGTGTATACACATATACATATAGATAGATATAGATCTCATCTATACATACGCATATAATAGATATAGATATAAATCTCTCTCTATATATATATACATATAGATACACATATATAAAACTTTTCTTCATTCTATTTATTAGTTCTTTTGGAGTATTTGTCGTGAAAATTTGGCTGCTCAAATAAGTTCAGTAACTACAAATATTCTTTTTCAGTATGAACCTGTAAAAATTGGTGGGGGTAGGGGGATAAAAAAGGAAAATAAAAAGAAATTTGCATGATTATTATATACTTTAGAAGAATAGCAGGTTGTACATAATAGATTTGTGATTTCATGTGGATTCTTCTTTTTTTATTCTACTATGTTGTTTTTATACTTGTCTTACTTATACTGTATCATTATCCTCCCTATTCAGGCCCTTCTTCTTTGTTTAAATATTCTTCAGCTGTGATACTTCAAAAAAAAATAAGTCCGTGTCTGTCTCCTCCCTCCTCCTTCATTCATTAGATATCCTTTCCACTTAAACTTTATCAAGACAGTCAATCAATCCACTACCATTCATTAAGCACCCGTTACATTCCAGGTCTGGGCAGCAACCAAAATGACTCCATTTTGTAAAGTCCCTTCATCTTGTGTCTGGTTCTTATCTACCTCAGGGTCTTGCCCCCTTTTATGGCTCCATGAGTGTTGCAATAGCCAAAATTTTACTAATAGATGTATTTTACTAATAGATTCTCCCCCAAACCATGGAATGTTTTAAGCAAGATATGTGCAGAATAAATTGGGGGTAGTCTCAGAGGGAAGGCACTAAGGCAAAGAGGGACTGGAAAAGGCTTCTTGCAGAAAGTGGAACTAAATGAGTCTTGAAGGAAGCCAAGGAAGATCAGAAACATAAATGAAGATGAAGAGAACGGTAGGCTTGAGTGACAGCTGGTAAACACACCCAGAGTTGGAGACAGAGTGTCTGTTGGGAAGGAAGGCAGTGCCATTGGATCAAAGAACACTGTGGAGGAGAGTAAAGTGTAAGAAGAATAGAAAGGGACCAGGTCATGAAGGGCTTTTAAAGTCAAACAGAGGATTTTATATTTGAACCTATAGGAAATGGGGAACCATTGGAGTTTATTGAATGAGGTTGGAAAGGAGTGACATGGTGAGACTCGCTTATTAGCAAAGTCACTATGACAGCTGAGTGGGAGGATGAACTGGAGTGATGAGAGATTTGTGGAAAGGAGACCAGCAAACAGGAGATTGCCATAGTCCAGGCATGAGGTGATAGTGTCAGGGGAGAAAAGTGGGGAAGGGTGTATGTATGTGAGAGGTGTTACAGAGGTGAGATCAACAGGTCTGAGCAACAGATTGGGCATGAGGGGTGAGGATGATCTTTGAGTTTTGAGCCTTAGTGAATAGGAGAATGGGGTAATGTCAACAATAATACAGAAGTTAGGAAAAGGGGAGGATTTTGGAGGAAAGACAATGAGTGCAGTTTGGGACATGTTGAGTTTGAGATGCCAAGGGATATTCAGTTTGAGACATCCAATAGGCAGGTGGGAGATTCAAGATAGGAGGGCAATAGAGAAGTTAGGGATGGATAAGTAGATCTGTGAATCATCATCATAGAGATGACAGTTGAATCCACAGGAGCTGATGAGATCATCAAGCAAAATAATGTAAAGGGAGAAAAGAAGAGGCTCAGAACAGAAACCTGTGGACACCCAGAATTAGCAGAGGGGCAACCAAGATGAAGATCCAGCAAAGGAGGCTGAGAAGGATCGATTTTAAAGAGATTTCAAAATAAGAAAGCCCAACATTGCAAATGAACTCTACAGATTAAGCTTCTTACTTTAATGAGTTTTTTTTGTTTGCTTTTTTTTTTTGGGCAGGGGAATGGGGATGACAATTCATTCTTTGTTTCTTCTCCCCCCAGGATCACAGATTTTTAAGGTTCTAGCATCACCTAGCTCTCTCTGTCCCTGCCAATTAATTAAAAGGAAACAATACAACATTAGGTAATCCGATTTCTAATTGGATGAAAGATTAGGGATTTTCCAAGTTGGGAGGGGAAGAGGTAAATGTTGGATTTTTGAAGGTAGAAAGCATGATATAATGAAGAGAGAGCCAACTTCAGAGTCAGAATGACCCGAGTCCAGTTTCAAGTTGTATCTCAAAGACACCAGATTTGTGTGACCCCTGACAAATCACTTAACCTATAAGTGCCTTCATTTACATAGGTAGGAGGGTGGACCAGGAGAGAGTTCAAAAGAATGCCACCAGAATGTAGAGAAGTATGAGATTAGCCCGTACCTATTCTGTCATTGATCTCCCCTTTACACTCAGACAAGACAGGGCTTTTAAAATAAAAGATTCATCTCTTCTTTATATCGTGTAATCGTTGAATGTTGTCACCTAGTGTTTTTATGCTGCAGTATATGGAACTATTTATCTTTATTAAATTTCCTTCGTTGGTTTTTTTCAATTTAAAAGACTTTTTATTCTTGTTTCTTTTGAAGGTATGATTTAGTTTGTCATCTTGTTGAAAAGCATACACTTTTCTCATGTAAGCGTGTGCTCAGCTCCGCAGGATACATTTTCTGGGAGTGCGGACCATTTTCCTTTGCTTTTGGCATACCGTATTCCAATCTTTTCTTTCTTTTCTTTTTTATTATTTGTTGTCCTGTATAATTTGAACAAATATTCCTTGATATGTAAACTGCTTCCTCTTGCATATTTGTAACACTTTTTTTTAAAACACCAAAGGCCTGGAATTTGGTGATTATATTTTTTGCATGGGTTGTATGTGGAGCTCCTCTATGATACACTTCCATGATTCCTATTAATCTGTACTTTAGTGTCTCAAATTTCTGGCAATGGTGTGAGTGTTTGTGTGTGTGTGTGTGTGTGTGTATGAATATTGAAAGAATTAAGGGGTTTAGGACAGCAAATGGTTAATTGTGGGAACTGAGTGAGCCACACTGACTCTATCTTCTGACTTAGTTCTGGACCTAACTCAGTTCCCTCTCTATTCAGTTATGGGTGCAGTTCAACTTCTGTATTATTTTTTTTTGTTGTTGTTAAAGTTTCACTCTTTAATAACTTCAGAAGTGTAAATGCTATAAATTTATTTTTAAAATAAATTTCATTTGAATGTTTAATTATTTAACTTTCTTTGTACTTATTTGGTTTTGTAAATTTTGAATAATTGTTTAATTTTTAAAATTTTATATTTCATTTTCCCAAATTACATGTACAAACAATTTTTTAACATTTGTTTTAAAAAAAATTTTGAGTTCCAAATTCTCTCCCTCCCCAGCCCCTTCCCATATTGAGAATTCTAGCAATTTGATATAGGTTATACATGTGCAGTCATCTAAAACATATTTCCATGCTAGTCATGTTGTGGAAGAAAACACAAATTAAAAAAAAAACCACAAGACGAATAAAGAACAATTTCTGTCTTATGGAAAATCTTTATTCAATTGTGGGAACTGAGAGAAAATCTTATGGCATTGTTTGAACTTAGCCTTGCATGGCTGGGAAGCTGAACCTCTTCTACCTGAAGTTCAGAGACCATTACCTAAAGACCTAGATTATGCTGACCAAAAACTCAGTTAAATCCAAAGATTGATTCAGCAAGGCATTTTCTCACAATTGCACATCTCAAGCCACATATATACTTTATCTGAAAACTGGCCCCGTACTAATCAATCAGTTGTTATTTCCATGTTCCTTTGATTGTCTACGCACCCTGGGGTGGGGAGGGAGAGAGGGGAGTGAGGCCTTTTCTGATTTGATGGAATTGCACCTGCACTTTTCCCCTCCCAACTTGGAAAATTCCTGATCTTTCATCTAATTAGAAAGCAGATTACCTAATGCTGTATCGTTTCCTTTTAATTAATTGCCAGAGACAGAGCTAGAGGAAGGCAGAGACAGAGATTTCCTGAAATTGTTATTTGGCTTTTTCATCATATTTTTCTAGAAGGTCCAAGACTGTCATATTCTTTTGCTGAAGTAAATTGCTTTGATTTGTAGAAATCTCATGTTCTCACTTTGCTGTCTCTTGTATGCTATGAGATTCCGTCTCTTCATTTTTGAGTTTTGTTTTTGCCCTTCCCTTTTATCACTGTCCACTTCTTTATTAAAGTTTCCCTGTAACTATTTTTAACTTCACATTTGTCTTTTCAAACTCTTCTTTAAAATCTCAATTTTCTTTCTTATATATTAAATTCTTTTATCAAGCTTTTCAATCACTGTGAAGGGTGTTACAGCATTTTCCTCTAGTCTCATTTCTGGGGTTTTAGTTATCACTGAAACTTCCTTCAGGATATTTCTATTTGAATGGTTTTATTGATGCCTTTTTTATATCACAATTATTTCTAGAGATATCCCCCCAATTTGATCCCTCCTATGTAACCAAAAAACATTACGTAAAAAAATCTTTGATAACAGGGCTCATATTCTGCCTTAGTAGTCCCCTGCCTCTGTGCCAAGAGCAGTATGTCTGCTTATTTTTTCTTTGAGACCCTCAGTGAGTTTTCCGTTGCTACAAGTTTAACTTCCTTATAGTGACCTTTACATTATTGTAGTCTTTGTTCATGTTGTTCTTTTGGTCCTACTTATTTCACTTTGCATCAGTTCATACAGCTCTACAAATCTTTCTCTATATTCCTCCTATTTACAAATTCTTACTGCATAATAGCTTCTTTTACTCCATGTTACTTATTAAATGAATTAATACTCCTTTTTTTTTTACTCCTATATTCAGTGCCTGCTGGTTTTCTATGTGAGGATTTCTTTCCATTCTACTCTTTTCTTACCCCTTCTCCTTTTACTTTTATCAGCACATTTCTTGATGCTTTGGTGTAATTACATGAAGGCCAGTTAGTTGTCTTAGGCATCACTACTCATTCACACAGCTTGTCAGGAGTCTTTCTGTTTCAATAAATATTCATATCGAAAGAAGTCCACAACGGGGAGACATATGCTTTTGTCCAAGTTTTCCCCCCTCTCTGGTGAAGTCTACCTTCCCAGGGTTTCAGTAGTCCTCCAGACTTATAGTATTACCCTGGGCGGAGTCCTTCTCCATGAGGGAAACATCCAGAATCAATAGAAAGTCAGCCCTGGTCCTTTCCTTTTCCCATACTTTCGCGTTCATAAAATTACCGAGACCAATAAAGGGCAAGGTCCAGGTTAGTCCCTCTGCTCTGCAGCTTAGTTTCTTGTTCCTCATTTCTATCTATGACTTGGTCCAGGAACTTATCTATTGGTATTGAAACCCATCTGTTGCTCTGCCCCTGTGCTTTCCCTCTTATTAATTCATATTCCTGTACCTCCTGGCTCACTTAGAAATTCTTTAGCACCCTGACCCTGCATCCATCTGCTGTCATGCCTGGAGAGAATGGTTGCTTAGAGGGATCATGCGAATAGATATTCAGGCATCTCTTTGGGGAACTAAGTTTATTTAACTGTTTGCAGATCCTCTCCTTTCAGCTTTTCTATCTCTGTCTCCAGTTACCTTTTGCTTCCTTAAAAAGGACAGGTAGGTCAGGTGGATCCATTATTAATTGTCAGTCTGGTGACAAAGAATAAAGCAAGTGAATCATGCCTTTTCAAGGTACCATCTGCCCTTTTCTAGTTCTGAGAGCTCAATGAAGAGCTGTAACTATCCCTAATTATGCCTGGGGAAAATTCATCTGGAGGAACAGAGGATAGCATAACTGTAGATGCATTTGTGCCAGAAGAAGAGGCAGCCTATCCTACAGAGGCTTCAGAGTCTGGCCTTCAACCCCTTCTGGGTTATGGGAGAAAGTGGGTCCCAAGAGAGGGGTGCTTCAACAGTGGGACTCTGCAGGACAATAAAACATATTGATGAGATTCGTTGGAGGGGAAAAGTATGCTGAGGACATGTCTTCCCATATGTAGCATACTTGGGCAAAGCATCATGTACTCCATTACTCCATTCTAGTGTAAGATATATGTGCACTGGTTGCTGTCTCAATATAGCTATAGCTCAGTTTACATGTGACTTGATAAATATCTTATTTGGGATATGACCCATTCTTTTCCAAGAGACACTGAAATTTCTACCTTTATGGGGAGCTGGAGGAGGGATTTGTCTGGAGATTTATTCTTTTCTTTATTTGTCTCCAAGCAGTTGGGCTAGAATGATATCTATCTACCACACCTCATATACTGGGAGTGTAGGGGTACAGTACTCTGGCAGGTCAGGATAAATGCCATTTCCCCTGAAAACCCTCAAGGAAAATATAATACTTAACCTACTATTGTCAGCCTACTTTTTTCCCTTGAAGGGAACTGGTTGCACAAAAGACCACCATAAAAATAGTGAAGTCAATGTTTATTAAGTGCTTAATAAGCATTAGGCACTGTTCTAAGGGTCAAGCAGTAAGAAAGATAGTCCCTGTCTGCGAGGAGATTTCATTCTAATGGGAGGAGATAGCACGAAAAGGAAGATGAAAGGGGCAGAGACGAAGAAGCTACCCACCAAAGGACATTCCAAAGAAAATACAGAGAGTCAGGAGAAAAAAACTAGAGAGGAATGAAGATATGGCTGCACTTAGTGTTTTCCTTAAAGTGGCTGTTTTGGAAGGAAGCAGCGGATCAGAGGAAGGGACTACAGGGACAGAGAGTAATTCCAGTGTGAGAAGGCCAGGAGGGGCATAGATTTCCAGAGTGAGGAGCCTTCTATGGCATGGCAGAGTAATCCAGAGAGTCAGGAGTGGAGCCCAGGGAGAAATGAAGACCAGTAAAATAAGCAGTAAAAAGAAACCAGGGAAGAAATACAGATTAAAATAGACCAACAAATATACCCTTTGACTTGGACCAAGGTAAGATCTCAGCTCCAGCAAAGAGAGAGAAAATGATCCTATAGGGTGGAAAGGGGGGGGCAGGGCAGGGATGAGGAAGACAAGTATGTTCTTAGCACTCTCCAGAGTCGCAAGAACTGAAAGTCAAGAAACTTGTTGGAATTCGAAAGGAGGAAGAGGGCTTGGGGGGACGGTGTCTGGTTTCCTCTATAAGGCTGAATCTCTGAGGACTCCAATATCCATTCAGAAGTCTGTGTTTGCCTCTCTTGACCACCTTTCCCATCTCTGGAGAAACCCATTCTCCACCTACTTAGGTAGTCAGGGTCACAGCTCAGTATTCTTTCAGCCAATCAAGAGTTGTACTCTCTTACTTATAATCAGTATATTACAAAGCACAGCACATCCTAAGCCTGTCTTTCCAACCAGAGTGAGAGAGATAATACACTAATTACATTGCTGGCTAGTAGTGCCTGAAATAAATCTATATAGAGGAAGGAAATAAACATTTATTAAGCACCTACTATGCATCAGGCACTGCGCTATGTGCTTTACAAATATCTTATTTGATCTATGCTTTCATATCACCTGATATATATTTTGTCATTATCATTTAGACTAAGTATTATAGGACACAAACAATTCTAGTATTCTGAAGTTGTTTATGCAAAATAGACATTATTTTCAGTGGATATTAAACATATTCTACTTTTGCTGAAATAATAAACTATTTTCACACAGATGACATTTTCATCCTGGATGTGATATGTATATACCACATATTTCCATTTTTACCCCCAACAATTCTTTTATCTTCTTAAGCTGCATTTTGTTGGTTTTCTGTTCCCACCCCAATGTGCTCCTGGAAGCATCATCTGAACAAAGTTTTCAAGTTGATTCATGAGTTATCTCTGTAAAAGTTCAAGTTTTAAGATATTTTGAAGCCCAGCTGTGGTCTCCTGATAGTTTTCTTCTGTGAGAGAAATACATTTTGATTGCCAATTTAATTTTGCCCTGAATTAATATTGCTAAGAGCACAGATCAATGTTAATAGCATTAACTCTTGATGATCTGTGCTAATTGGGATAAAAGATTAGGGGAAATATACCAAAACCATCAATTCTTGTTTTTATCTATAATAGAGCCCAGAAGATTCATCTGGCACAGCTTTGTCTTGTTTGCAGGTCATAAGATCAATCACTCAATCAACAAACATTTATTAAGACCTGAGTTTAAAATCTAACTTTGAACACATATTAGCTATGTGACCCATGACAAATTACTTAACCTCTTTTTGCCTTAGTTTTCTCATCTGTAAAAGAGGGATAATGTTAACACCTAACTTCCAGGGTTATTGTGACGATCAAATGAGAGAATATTGATAAAGTGATTAGCACACAACGGCTGGCACATGGAAAGTACTATGTAAATTTCAGCTATCATTATGATTATTTTTTAAGGTTCAGTTCTAAATTTTTTCTCTCCCTTAACCCCCTCCTCTGCCCACTGGGAAGGTAAGAAATAAAATATACTATACATGTATACACACATATATCTATATGCAAACACAAAAGTATGCAAAATATATTTCCACATTAGCCTTGTTGAAGGGGGGAAGAAACAAGAAAAATAAACAGAAAAATGCTTCAATATGCACTGAGTTCATCATTTCTCTGTATGGAGGTGGATAGCATTTTTCATAATGAACACTGTGGACCTGAGTGGATCATCACATTGATCAGAATTGCTAAGTCTTTTAGAATTGATTTTCACTACAATATTGCTGTTACTGTGTACAGTACTCTCCTGGTTTTGTTCACCTCATTTTACATCAGTTCACATAAGTCTACACAAGTTTTTTTTTTTTTCTGAAATCATCTCCTTCCTGATTTCTTGCAGTATGATGCTATTTTATTACAATCATATGCTATAACTTGCTCAATAATTCCCCAATTGATGGGCATCCCCTCAGTTTCCAATTCTTTACCATCACAAAATACTACTAAGTATTTTTGTATATATGAGAACTTTTCCTTCTTCTTTGCTCTCTTTGGGATACAGTGCTAGTAGTGGTATTGCTGGGTAAAAGGGCATGCACAGTTTTATAACCCTTTGGGTGTAGTTCTCAATTGTTCTCCAGAATGGTTGGGTCAGTCCACCACTCTAGCAATAGTACATTAATATACCTATTTTCCCTGTCCTCTACAATATTAATCATTTTCTTTTTCTGGCATGTTAGCCAGTATGATGGGTGTAAGGTCATAGCTCAGAGTTGTTTTAATTTGCATTTCTCTAATTATTAGTTATTTATAGCTTTTTTCTCTTTTCAAAGATTTTTTTTTATCTATAGCATCGATTTTAAATTTTTAAAAAAATTTCTGAGTTCTCTTCCTTTTTCCCTCCCTCACCGACTGAGACAGCAAACAATATGATATCAATTGTAATGTAACGTCATGCAAAACATATTTCCATGTTAGCCATGACGCAAAAGGAGAAGAAGACAAATAATAATAATAATAATAGTAGTAGTAGTAATAATAATAATAATAAGAAGAAGAGTAAGAAGAAGAAGAAGAAAGTAGGAGACACTGATCTATGCATAGTTTTTGCCAAACTACTTTGCAATTTTCCCAGTAGTTTTTCTCAAATAGTGAGTTCTTGCCCCAGTAACTAGAATCTTTGAGTTTATCAAATACTAGGTGTGCTCATTTGCTTCTATATACTGTGTAGCTAATCTATTAATCAACCACTTTGCTTCTTAGCCAGTACCAGATTGTTTTGATGTAGCATAGTTTGACAGCTACTAGGGGTGAGTCCCCTTACTTCCCTTGTTTTTCATTGATTCCCTTGATTTTTTTGATCTTTTGTTAGTCCAGATTGGTTGTTATTATTTTTTCTACCTCTATATAGTAATTCTCCTGTAGTTTTATTGGCATGACACCGAGTAAGTAAATTAACTTTAGGGAGTATTGTCATTTTTATTATACCAGCTTGGCCTACCTATGAGCAGTTAATATATCTCCATTTGTTTATATCTGTCTTCATTCGTGTGAAGAGTGTTTTGTAATTTTGTTCATATACTTCCTGTGTGCATTTTGGCAGGTCGACTCTTGAATAATTTATACTGTCTGTGGTTATTTTAAAATGAATTTCTCTTTCTATCTTTTCCTGCTGGGTTTTGTTGGTAATATATAGAAATGCTGATGATTCATGTGGGTTTATTTTATATCCTGCAACTCTGCTAAAGTTGTTAGTTGTTTAGACTAGTTTTTAGCTGATTCTCTAGAGTTCTTTAAGGATGACATCATATAATCTGCAAAAATCATAATTTTATTTCCTTGTCGCTTGTGGTTATTCCTTCAATTTTTTCTTGTTCTGTTGCTAGAGCTAGCCTTTCTAGTACAATTGGGAATAATAATGATGGTAATGGACATTTTTACTTCACTTCTGAGTTTTTGGAAAGGATTACTTATTACAAATAATGCTTGCTCTTGGTTTTAGATATATATGCTTTTCATTTTAAGAAATGCTTCACATATTCCTGTGCTTTCTAGTGTTTTTAATTGAACTTGGTGTTGTATTTTTTTCCAAAGATTTTTCTGCTTCTGTTGGTATAGTCACTTGATATTTATTGTTTTTGTTGTTAATATGGTCATTTTGCTTAAAGTTTTCCTAATATTGAACTAGCCTGTCATTACCGGCATAAATCTTACCTGGGTCATAGTGCATGATCTTTGTGATGTATTGCTGTAATCTCCTCGCTATTTTACTAAAAAGTTTTGCATCAATATTCATTAGGGAAATTAGTCTATAGTTTTCTTTTTCTATTTTTGCTCTCCATGGTTTAGGTATCAAAACTATATTTGTGTCATAGAAGGAATTTGGTAGGACTCCTTTATCTACTTTTTTAGTATTGGAATTCATTGTTCTTTAAATGCTTGGTAAAATTCACTTCTAAATCTATTTGGTCCTGGAGGTTTTTTTTTTTCCTCAAAGAGCTCATTTAGGGCTTGTTCAATTTCTTTTTCTAATATAATGTTATTTAAGCATTCTGTCTCTTCTTTTGTTAGTCTGGGCAATTTATATTTTTGTGACTATTCATCTATTTCATTTAGATTATAAATTTAATTGGCATGAAGTTGGGCAAAATGGCCTCAAATAATTGCTTTAATTTCATCTTTATTGGGTGTTCATTTACTCTTTTCATTTTTGAAACTGGCAATTTGGTTTTCTTCTTTCTTTTTTAAAATTAAATTAGCCAGTGGTTTCTCTGTTTTATTGGTCTTTTTGTAAAACCAGCTGCTACCTTTATTTATTAGTTCAATGTTTTTTTTTTTTTTTTGCTGTTAGTTTAATTCATCTCGCCTCTGATTTTTAGGATTTCTATTTTGGTATTTATTTGGGGATTTAAAATTTGCTGTTTTCTAAGGTTTTGTTTTAGTTGCATACCCAATTATTGATGTAAGCATTTAGAGATATAAATTCTCTCCTAAATAAAAGCATTATTTCTGGGCTGCATCCCAGAAATTTTATATGTTGTCTCATAATTGTCATTATACTTTATGAAATTATTGATTATCTTTATGATTTGTTTTCTGATTTACTTATTCTTTAGATTAGATTATTTAGTTTCCAATTAATTTTTCATCTCTGCTTCTATGGCCCTTTATTGAACGTAATTTTTATTGCATTATGATCTGAAATGAGCTCTTTAAATATTTCTGCTTTTCTGCATTTGTATGTGAGGCTTTTATGCTCTAAAATATGGTCAATTTTTGTAAATGTTCCATGCATAACTGAGGCATAGGTATGTGCCTTTCCATTCCCACACAATATTATCCAGAGGTCTATCATATATAATTTTTTCTAAAATTCTATCCATCTCTTTCCCTCCTTTCTTATTTATTTTGTGGTTGGATTTTTCTAGTTCTGTTAGGGGAAAGTTGAGGTTCCACACTGGTATAGTTTTACTCTCTATTTCTTCCTAGAACTATTTCTTCTATTTCATCCTCTTCTTCAAGAATTTGGATGCTATACCATTTGGTGCATATATGTTTAGTATTGATATAACTTTGTCATCTCTGGTTCTTTTTATCAAGATGTAGTTTCCCTGCTTATCTGTTTTAATTAGGTCCATTTTTGCTTTTGCTTTGCCTGAGATCATGATTGCTACCCTTAACTTTTTTTTTTTTTTACTTCGGCTAAAGCATAATAGATTCTGTTCCAGTCCCTTATTTTAACTTTGTATGTTTGTGTCTCTCGTGAACAACTTATTGTTGGGTTGTGGTTTCTAATCCATTCTACAATACATTTCTGTTTTATAGGTGAGTTCTTCCTGCTCACATTCACAGTTACAATTACTAACCATGTGTTTCCCTCCATCCTATTTTCCCCCCGTTTATCTTTCTATTTTTAACTCTGTCCCCTCTTCAAAAATCTGTTTTGCTTCTGACCACTGACTCCTTTAATCTATGCTCCATCTTATCATTTCCCTCCCCCAAGTTTCTCTTAGCTTTCTGCCTTCCTACTTGCTGTTGGTAAGATAAGTTTCTATACCCAATTCTGTGTGTATATCTACACTTCTCTCCTTGAAGCAGTTCAGATGAGAATAAGGTTCAAGTGTTACCTGCTCTCTCCCCTCTATTTCCCCTTCCTTTTTTCCTTCTTTGCACATCTCTTTTATGTGAGATAATTGCCCCCAGTCTTCCTCCCCCTTCTCCTCTCTCTCTCACCCTTCTAGTCATCTTTTAAGATTACCCAAGCATAATAAAGTCACATCCTCTTTTTGAATAGAGTCTTTCTAATTTCTCTAATGATTACAATGTTCTTAGGGGTTAGACATATTATCTTCTCACATGGGAATGTAAACAGTTCAATCTTTTAAAACAATTATGATTTCTCGCTCATGTTTGCCTTTTTTATTCTTCTCTTGAGTTTTGTGTTTGAATGTCAAATTTTCTATTCAGCTCTAGTCTTTTCATGAGGAGCACTTGGAACTCCTCTATTTCATTAAATATCCATTTTTCATATGTAGGATTACACTCCATTTTTCTGGGTAGGATATTCTTTTTTTTTTTTTTTTGCAGAGGGGAAGGCAGGGCAATTGGGGTCAAGTGACTTGACCAAGATCATACAGCTATTAAGTAGGTCAAATGTCTGAGGTCAGATTTGAACTCAGGTCCTCCTTACTCCAGGGCCAGTGTTCTACTCACTGGGCCACCTAGCTGCCCCAGGGTAGGTTACTCTTGACCATAAGCTTTTGTCTTCTGGAAACTCATATTCCAAGCTCTCTGCTCTTAGCTGCTAAATCTCGTGTGATCCTGGCTATGGATTCTTTCTTTCTGGCTGCTTGCAATTTTTTTCTCCTTGCTCAAGCAGTTCTGGATTTTGGCTATAATATTCCAGGGAGTTTTCTTTTGGGGATTTCTTTCAGGAGATAACTGGTGGATTTTTTCAATTTCTACTTTGCTTTCTAGTTCTTTTTTTTTTAAATTAGATTTTTTATTTTTAGTTTACAACACTTAGTTCTATATGTTCTTGAGTTTCAAATTTTCTTCCCTTCTCTCCCCTCCCCCTTCCCTCCCAAGATGCCATACAGTCTGATATAGATTCTACATAAACCCTTAGGCATTAAACTTATTTACACAATAAATAGTCAAGTTGCAAAGAAGAACTATGACCAATGGAATGAATCATGACAGAGAAGAAAAAAACCAAAAGAGAAGAGGAAAAAAAAAAGAGAGAGCAAATAGTTTGCTTCAATCTGCATTCAGACTCCACAGTTCTTTCTCTGGATGTAGCTGTCTCTTTCCATCATGAGTCCTTTGGAACTGTCTTTGAGTCTTGTGTTGCTGAGGAGAGGCAAGTCTATCAAAGTTAGTCATCACAGAATCAGTATGTCTGTGGTTGTGTACGATGTTCTCCTGGTTCTGCTCCTCTCACTCAGCATCATATTATGTAGGTCTTTCCAGGTTATTATGAAGTCTGTATCTTCCCCATTTCTTATTTTGCTCTCTAGTTCTAAGATATTTGGGGAGTTTTTCCTTTGTAATGTCCTGAAATATGATGTTTAGGTTCATCATGGTTTTCAGGTAGTCCAATAATTCTTAATTTATCTTTTCCTCAATTTATTTTCTAGGTAAGTTGTTTTTCCTAAGAGATCTTTCACATTAACTATTTTTTCAGTCTTTTCAATTATTTTATTGTTTCATCGTGTCTCATAGTCATTAGCGTCCACTTGACCAATTCTAATTCTTAAGGAGTTATTTTCTTCAGTATTTTTTCTCTCTCTTTGACTGTGCCAGTAATTTTCTTTTCATAATTTTCCTGCATAGCTCTCATTTATTTACCCAATTTTTCCTCTACTATGTTTATTTGATTAAATATTATTATTTTTGCCCTTTATTTATTCATTTGTTCATTTATTTATCATTTGCTATTTATTTACTTGCTTATTTATTTATTCTTTCTAGGAATTCTTGTTGGGTTTGTGTCCAATCTGCATTTTTCCTTTGAGGCTTTGCTTGTAGATATTTTCAAGTCATTATCTTCTTCTGAGTTTGTGCCTTGAGCTTTTCTATTGCTATTATTTTTATTTTTTGCTCATTTTTTTCCAGTGTACTTCTTGACTTTGGACTTAATGTTAGATTTGGAGTCTCTCACTGAGGGGGATGAATGGCCTAAGCTTATACTTATTATATCCTTTTACTTTCACAACTTCCTCTGAGGTATCTGTTGGTTTATGGTGCCTCCAAAGTGGTGTGATCTAAGGGAAAGTTCTGGTCACTGTCCTCCTGGTCTGGGCTTTGGCCCTTACCTGAATAAGGCCTTACTCCCACTTGACTGGGACTTTCCCTCTCCATCCTGGGAACTGTGACCTAGAATTGAGTAATGTGTGACAGAGCTGCCAAATGACAACCAATCCTGCACCTAATGCCGAACTGGGATCCCCTGGGATCTCTTTCTGATTATCCCTGGGCACTAGTGCCCCTGCTTCTTCATGCTGTTGCCTGTCACCACCACCCCACCACCCTATTGCCTATTCTTCTTGGCTGCACTATTAGATGGCCCCTAGCCCAGTTTCCACAGAGCTTTCCTTCTACCTTCTGGAGTTGCCCTGGGCTAGAAAAATAACTCACTATAACTTTTCTTGGCTTTCCCACATATAATTCTGTTTGGTGTCTTTCGTGATCATTTTTAGGAGAGGTTTTGGGCAAGATTTGACAATTATGACTTTCTCCCCACCATCTTGACTCCACTCTGATAGTTATCTTTTCTGTGCATATTACTTATGCTCTGTCTTTCCACCTGGACTCAACAGCCTTCAAAATAAAGAACCAGATCTTGAGCTTTTTGACAACCCAAGCACCAGAATGTTATAGATAGTTAATAAACTTGAGGATGGAGAATAGAGGGAGGAAAAGAAAGAGGAAAAGGAAATGGCAAAAAGGCAGAGTTCAGCTTATTACCTCTGCTCACAAACAGAAAATTAAGGGAAAGTAGGAGAAAGGAAAACGTATATAGAGAGAGACCCGTTAGATAGTCCAGAGTATATAAAAGCTTTATATAGATTAAACTTACTCTTCACTTCTGGGGGTGGGGTGGGATAGGAGAGTATAAAGGTTTGAGTTGGGATAGGGTAATGGGGAGAAGGGAATAAGAAACAATGGCCAGAAGTTACTGTGCAGCAGATATCAACTTATCATAAAGGAAAACTTTCTAACAATTAAAGAGTTTTAAATGTGAAATAGGATACATGGGGCATATGGAGCTGGGAAAGGGGTTTGAATCCCCTGTCAATGAAGATTGTTAAGAAGGGACTAGATGACTAAGGTGCCTATTTTTGTTGAAGGTACCATTATTATCCTTCAAGTCATTTATTGTTATAGCCTTGAAGCATTCTTGACTCTTCACTATAATATATATTCTTTCTGAGGCAGCCAGGTGACACAGTAGAGAGAGCACGGGGCCTGGAGTTGGTGAGACCTAAGTTCAAATCCAGACTCAGATACTCACAAGCTCTGTGACCCTGTGACAGAAGCTCTGTGGCAAGTCACTTAACCTCCGTGTGCCTCAGTTGTCTCAATTATAAAATGAAGATGATAACAACACCTATCTCCCAGGGTTGCTGTAAGGATCAAATGAGATAATATCTGTAAACCACTTAGCATAGTACCTAGCATATAGTAAGTGCTTAATAAATGCTTATTCCCTCCTTATTCATTCAAAGAACATTTGTTAAATGCCATCTATGCACAAGGCACTGTGCTAAGGATTGAGAATACAAATATAAAACCAAACATATATATATGCACATATACATATGTATATGTATATTACTTTTATGTTTGTATCTCTATTCACACAGCTGAAACCCTGGACTGGGCCCTAATCTTATTATGCCTGGACTGTTATAACAGTCTTATGGTAGGTTTTTGTGGCCCAAGTCTCTCCCCAGTTCCACCCAATGTCTACTCAGCAAACATGATTTTCCTAAAGCATAGGCCTGAGGGGCAGCGAGGTGGTGCAGTGAGTAGAGCACCGGCCCTGGAGTCAGGAGGACCTGAGTTCAAATGCAGCCTCAGACACTTGACACACTCACTAGCTGTGTGACCTTGGTCAAGTCACTTAACCCCAATTGCCCTGCCTTCCCCCCTCAAACAAAAACAACAAAAAAGAAAAAAAAATAAAGTATAGGCCTGACCATCATGACCTAATCATGTCACTATCTTACTCAACAAGCCCCACTGGCTCCTTATTACTTCCATAACCTGTCCCCTTCCTACCTGTTTTCTTACTGTTTGCTCCCCTTGTTGTACCCTAAAATCCAGTGACACCGACCCACTTGTTCTTCCTCATCCTCATTCCTTCCTCCCACGAGGCACATCATCCTCGCTCTCTGTGTCTTTTCACTGGCTGTCCCTCACGTCTCAATATTCTGACCTCTCTTTTCTGCCTCACCTTCCCTGGCTTCTTTCAAGGCTCAGTCCAAATCCCACCTTCACCAGGAAGCCTTTCCCCATCCCCTGCTAGTGTCTTCCCTCGGGAATATCTTGCAAGCATGGAGCTATTTGCAAGTTGTCTCCTCTGTTAGATTGTGATCTCTCTGAGGGCAGGTAGGGTCTATGGTTTTGCCTTTCTTTGTATTCCCAGGGTTTAGCACAGTGCCTGGCACACAAGTGCTTAATAAATGTTTGTTGTTGTTCTTGGCAGCTGTCCAACTGAGTGTGTTAATATTGGGGAGAACAAGAGAACCAGGGGCCTCTTTGATTTGGCAAAGCCACACAGCTCTGGGGAATCTGATTATCTGGTTAGATATCTTTAATGCATCTATATTTGTGTTCTCTTGGGTAGCGTGTGCCTGGGAAAGTTGTACACTTTGGGTTATTCTGTTAGGTGCCTAAAGTTTTAGGCACAGAGTACACCGAAGAGTTGGGATATGATATCCTTTTGTCTCAAGGTGTTGACTGGTGAGAACCAGTTTGATTGGTATTGGCTTCCTGGTCCCCAGAATGTATGTGTTTCCAAATTAATAACCTCAGAGACTGGACATTAACCCTTCTTAGACTCTTGCTGGCATAGTGGCATCAGGGTTAAATGTCCTACTCCTCTGCAACACATTCCTTTTTCCTCATTAGGTAATTTAAATGTTCTGTATGTATAGTCCCCTCCCTCCACTCATACTGCCACAACCACTTCTTACCTGAGAAGCTGCATTCTAATCTCTCTCTCTCTCCCCCCCCTCACCCTTTCTCTCTCTGTCTCTTTCTTACTCTCAAACACATATACAAACACACACAACACACTTGTAGTAGGAAGGCCGAATTTATAATCTCAAATATAATCATGTATATGTTTGAATGGTTCGAAATCTCAAGGTATGAGGGATTCTCTAAGTAGAAAGCAGCAAAACATTTACTAAGGCCCCACAGCAACAAATTCACGAACCAGCCTCCCCATTCTGACATCTTGACCAAAAGACTCCAGGCCCAGTAGGCCCGCCTCACAAGAGTAACCAGGAGGCCACAGAAAAACAAGATAGTATTTAGCCAAATCATATTTACTGGCCTCAAGTCCTTGCTCTCACTCCTGGGTCTACACACGGGTCAGCTCTGCTTCCGCAGCTCCTGCTTTGGCTTTTTTCAGCTTCAGCTGTAGTTGTCCCTTAGCTTGCCTCTCCTTGCAGCTGAG
>CM053622.1:446904325-446925586 GCA_028646595.1 Phalanger gymnotis
CACTCCTGGGTCTACACACGGGTCAGCTCTGCTTCCGCAGCTCCTGCTTTGGCTTTTTTCAGCTTCAGCTGTAGTTGTCCCTTAGCTTGCCTCTCCTTGCAGCTGAGCCTCTGGCGTTCTCAAGCCCTGCCTCAATGACCAGAGTGCATTGGTTTCTGAGTTGGCCCCTCTTAAGTCATTAATCTACACCCACACAGGTTTCACACCTGATAGGGCTTTGGGCCTGGGGCTTAGCACTTAACAGCTGAAAGTACTTTCACTCAAAGTAAACAAAAGCCAAACTCCTCAAGTGCTAAGGAGCCCATTTTGCCTTACCAACACAACACTCTCTCTTTCTTTCTCTTTCTCTCCTCTCCTCCACCCTTTCTCTTTCTCTGTCTGTCTCTGTCACTCTCTAACGTGCGCGCACACACACACTCACACGCACACACATTCCGCCTCTCTCAATTAAGACGGTTGCCTTTATGCATGGCCCCAATACAGATGAATCTTTTCAGCCTGACTGCGTCCCACAGACATCCTCCGCCTCCCCTTACTTAATGGGCTCTAGTGCCACCCATTACCTGCAGGATCAAGTATAAATTTTGACTTTACAAACTCTTCATACACTTGTACCTTTACTAACTTTCCAATTTTTAAATAATTGACTCCCTTTGTAAATTCTATGAACCAGCTATATTGACCCCCTTGCTGTTCCTTGACTACAGCACTCCACTTTTCGTTTCCATGACTTTGCACTTGTCTGCCCCCATTCCTGGAATGTTCTGTCCCCTTACCTCTGCCTCCTGGCTTCCCAAACTTCCTCAGTTGTTTGTTGTTTCAGCTTTGTCTGACTCCCTGTAACCCCTTTTTGTCTTTTGCTTTTGGCAAAGATACTGCAGTGGCTTGCCATTTCCTTCTCTGGCTCATTTTACAGACAAGGGACTGAGGCAAAGAGGGTTAAGTGATTTGCCTAAGGTCACACAGCTAGTAACTATCTAAAGGTGGATGTGAACTCAGGTCCTCCTGACTCCACAGCTGGCACTCTATCCACTTCAACACCTAGCTATCCTTAAGGATTTAGCTAAAGTCACACTTTATGCAGGAGGCCTTTTGTTGTCCCGTCCCTCTCCCCCATACTTAGATTACCTTCATCCAAAGCTGTAATCTGCATATGTTTTATATGTAGCTTGTTAATTACAGATTTTATTTCCTCTCAGAATGTGTGTATGTGTAGGGACTTTCTTTGTATTTAGAGCCCTTAGTATGCTGTGTGGCACATACTAAGCGTGAACACTAGCAATAAATGTTTGTTGACTAATTGATGTAAAATGGTGTAAAAATAAACTAGGATAAAGTGAAGTAGTTAAATTTATTGATTCACACAATAAACCTTACAACTTCTTACATAAAACACTCATAATATGCAAAGTGTTTTCTATTTGCTGCATTGATGCATTTGCATCCATGTTTTACATGATTTGACATTCATAAGATATTGACACATTTTTAAATTCTTCATCTTGGAATCACACCACATTGGATATTAAGTGTACCTTTGACAAATGTGAAGTTTATTTTTCTATAGCTATCTTTGATTATAGCCCATAGGTTCTCAATGATGTTTAAATCAAATGAGTTACTAGCCATTAAAGGATGTTTATTTTATTTATTTGCTTTCTTGGCAAGGCAATTGGGGTTAAGTGACTTGCCCAAGGTCACACAGCTAGTAAGTGTCAAGTGTCTGAAGCCAGATTTGAACTCAAGTCTTCCTGACTCCAGGGCCGTGCTCTATTCATCATACCACCTAGCTGCCCTAAGGATGTGTATAATGAGTATATCCTGGCCCCACTCTCTGAGGGGGCAGTTCTGCTATATAACCCTTCAGCTTTCCAGGGCTCCCTGAGGGGTTTGTGGGTATCTCTTTTCTCTGTTATTGGATTTTACCTTCGTTGGCTGTTTCCCAAATTTTTAGGTGGCTGCTAACTAGGACCTCAGTTAACATTAATTAACTTTCACTAAGGGATGTTTCCTCCAAATATATAGCAAGAAAAATGTACAAACACTTCCTTTAAATACCTCAGAGGCATAATCTATACCACCTTGGTCTCTAATGGGGTTTAGACTCATAATTTAGCTCAGTTCCTACATAGTATTTGTCCCACCAAGTTCACGTCCAAAGGTACCATTACTGCCAGATGATTCCTTCCACTGGGCTAGGATCACTCCCAAAGATCATTCCTTGCTCCTTGGGACATTGAGGCAAGGCTGGCTGTAACACCCAGCCTGGATTCTGTCTCTCAGATTCCCATCCATTTCTTTCCTTGCCTTTAATTTCTCCAATCTCCCAAGGTTGGAAGCTCTACTCCATGCATCTAGGAAAAAAATAAACTAAAAGGCCAATGACCCAGGCCTTTTTCTTGGGACTCACATGGACTCAGAAGGGAAGAAGGCCCTGAGATCTTTTCCTTTATAAAAGAGTCTCTCACCAGAACTGTCACACTACCAGGGTGCAGCCGAAGAAGATAAGTCAAAGATCAGCAAAAAAGTAGGCAAAGCTGACTGGTCTTTTCCAGTGTCTCCAAAGACAATCAGAGAATTTCTTTACAACATGATTAATTGGCCAGAATGGGTCACCAAATGACCCCACGTGCTTCAGTATCTTTAATTTCCCTTTGAATTCCCTTACAGGATTCTCCAGGAAGCATCTTCCTATTGTTACCCATATAGAGAAACCCCATCTGATCCTCAGTATTCTCCATTTGAGGCATGCCATTTGTTGTGGAGACACAGTTTGAGCAAATTGATGGGGTCTGGCCCTTTGTAATATAATGACATATTTGTCAATATCTTTTCTTTGCCTTTCATGACTTGTGGCACTGTGGAAGATCATGTTGCAACAGTTCATCTTCATTTGGGGATTTCTATAATTCTGGAACAATTCTCTATTTCTATAGAGATATCTGTATCTCTATATTTCAGAGTTTATCATTCCCTTCATGGAGACAATATTTCCAGGCCTTGTGGGAAAAATGCCCCCAAACATTTTTTGGATAAATGGGTATTTTACAATACGATAAAAGCACTCAGATCTTATTGGGTCTCTAGCAATTCTTCTGATGATGGTTTTGGGATAATCTTGAATGAAAAAGTAAATTTTATCAGTAAAAGTTACTTTTTTCCCATCAGTTTTTAATGCTCTAATCTTTGTATTGATTTGATCACAGTTCCTTTATTCCTGCAATGGAGATCAGGAAGGAAAGATGAGTGGGGGAAAGAAAGTGTATGCTTGAGGCAGTAAGGTGCTTGAGGAGGAGATTTTGGAGGAGGTGGCCAGAGAGGAATGAAGTGAAGCCTGGCTCAGGCTTTTCTGTAATAGTATTCCAGAAGAGACAGTTAGCATCAGGAGAGATGCTTCAGGACAGAGGTTTCTCTGAGACCAGGTCCTAAAGAGGTACCTGGAGAGGAAGCCTGAAGTCTTTTGAGTTTAGTAGAATTTTCCAGAGATCATATCCACTGGAATAGCTTTTGAGAAACCAGGATCACCTCCATTCCACAAAGAGGAATTAGTGTAGGATTTTCTGTATAGTTAGTTAATATTGTGGTTAATTTGAACTATATTGAAGTGTGTTTTCCCCTACTGAATTAAAAACAATGAGCTCAAAAAGTGCATTCTTTTTTTTCCCCAGGGCCAACGTACATAGAGTCACAGAAACTTAGAAACTTAGTTTCTTAGGAGCCAGCTAGGCCAACTTGAAGCTTGACTCCCCTAGATTGAATCCCCAACAATTAGCTAACCCAGAGGTGGGGAACCTGTGGCCTCGGGGCCATGTGTGGCCCTCGAGGTCCTCAAGTGCAACCCTTTGACCGTCAGTCACTGAAGTTCCAAGCTATCACTTCTAGTTTTAGGAAACTCTTTACTTCTCAAGGAAACTCTTCTTCTTGGATAGCTCTACTTTTCAGGGACTTCTCCCTAATCTAGAAAGGAAATCTACCAGTTCTGGTTCAGTATTTGCAGGGCAAACAGAATAAATCTAATCTTTCAACTTGTGGAACTTCCTAACATTATTAACTCTTTTTGGTGAATATTGGGGAAGGAGTTGCTGGCACATCTACTACACTGACAACTAGGAGCTAGATTTTGAACTCATATGATCTTACAATCATTTATATGTAACCTGTGGTCCAGAACCGAAGGAAAGGATTTTTTGGGTTTACATGGACTAGGTTAAGCTGTGGGTCAAATTCTCTTCTCTTCTCTTCTCTTCTCTTCTCTTCTCTTCTCTTCTCTTCTCTTCTCTTCTCTTCTCTTCTCTTCTCTTCTCTTCTCTTCTCTTCTCTTCTCTTCTCTTCTCTTCTCTTCCCTTCTCTTCTCTACTCTTCTCTTTCTCTCTCTGTCTCTGTCTCTCTCTCTGTCTCTGTCTCTCTCTCTCTCTCTTTCTCTCTCTCTCTCTCCCTCCTGCCCCGCCAAGGAGCCTAATTCAAATCTCCACAAAGTTCTATAACTTTATTGAACAGTTCTAATGATGGGTAATACACTGTCTGTATGTCTGTCTCTGTCTTCTATTTGTGTTTTTGCTCTCTGAAAGAAAAAAAAAAGGCCAAGTCCAATGGTGTAGCTCATGGGGTTGAATGAATCATCCTTATTTTCATATTAAAGGAGAAAGGCCAGGATTAGGTGAATTTATGGTTATTAAATAATCTTATTAGGGAATTTAGTAATTGTCTTCCTTTTTTCTATATTATTTTTATTTCCAAATTCTGTTCCTCCCTCTAACCCTCCCCTACTCATTGAGAAGGTAAGGAATGTGATATCCATTATACATTGGAAGTTATGCGAAACATATTTCCACACTAGCCATGTTACAAAAAAAAGCAAGAAAAATAAATAAGGGAACATATACTTCAGTCTCATTTAGTACTTTTTAAAGGACACTCAAGAGAGACTTAGATCTAGCTAGGGTCCTTCTGGGCCTCTACAGGTGTGCACAGGCTGCATTGGTATTTAGCATAATGTATTTCTGTATTCATGAAACCAACACTTTAATAATAAATTTATTGCCTACATTACCACTGAATTAGTCCAAACTTTTCTATTGTCCTCATTTCTTTCCATGCTGGACAACAACAACCATTTATGTAACATTTATTTAAAGCTTTTTTTAAACTATGCATACATATATGCATAAATGTATATATATATGTGTGTATACATACCCACATACCCATATATCTAAGTGAATGTATATGCATATATATGTATAATGTTTTATTTCATCTTTATAATAATTCTGTAAAGTAGATATTATTATTATCATTATTCAGATGAGGAAATTGAGGCCAAAGGGCCTCTATTTGGCCAAAAGGCTGAGCAACTTGGTCAAAAGGCCAAAAGAAATGACTTGCCCAAGTTCACACATCAACAAGTGTTTGCAGCAGGATTTAAACTCAAGTTTTCCCAACTCCATGTCCAGCTCTCTAACCACTTATAGCATCCAGCTCCCTCCTGTGAATAGCTAGAGTTCTGCAAAGACAAAGCAGATGCTCCAAGCATAGGGGTAGAGAAAGAAGGCTATTCCCTCTCATTGACCAGTCTATAATTCTAGTGCCTTTGGAGGGAGACCTCTGGAGGTAGTGGCGAAAAGCGTACTGTAATGGTCATGATTTAGATATTGTTACCAACTAGCTCTTGCGCATATTGTTTCCCCTTTGTGGAACTCCGTTTCTTCATCTGTGAAAGGAGCAATTGGGCTAAATGATGTCTAAGTATATGTCCACATATGAAATTCTATGATTCTTAACTGGACTTGAACCTGGTCATTATATTATTATAAGGATGGGAATTAAGGGACCGAACAGTCTTTTACCAAAGCCACAGAGAATGTATGAGAACTGCTTCTACAGGCTTGTGAATGGGAAGAGTATTTTTCATGGGTGTAATAACTCGTCTTAATGATGTTGATTCCCTGGGCCATATCAAACCTCTATATTTTAACCATGTCCAGGTAGGAACTGCTGGATGTAGAGCTTAAGGTTAAACTTTACACATGATCTAGATCAGGGGTGGGGAAACTGGCCTCGACGTCACATGTGGCCTTCTAGGTCCTCAAGTCCACTTGAGGACCTAGATCCAGATTCTGTCAAAGAGTCACACTTGAGGGCCTAGAGGGCCACATGTGGCCTCAAAGCCACAGGTTTCCCACCCCTGATCTAGCCTAACCTCTCATCCAATGCAGGAATCCAGTCTCTTCTGCAGTATCTCCCTCACAGTCCTGTAGCCTTTTTTTGAAAATTTCCAGTGATGGGGAATTTACTACCTTCCATGGCACCTTATTCTAAGTTTTGGAGAGCTCTGTTAGAAAGTTCACCCTTATATTAAGGCTAAAATCTACTCTTGTTCTTAAGCAAACTTGTTCCAAATTTCCTGGCGTAATATCAGACCTTAGTATAATACTAGTATTCTCTGAAAGAGAAGAAGCAGCAAATAGTCTGGATTGGACAGAAATATTTCTGCCTCCTTCCTTTCTTTAACAGATTATGTGTTCAGGGACCTGCGGAGATGGGCTAATGGTTTACTCCTCTTCAATACTCCCCCTCCACTCAACCTCTTCTGTTTCCCTCCTCCTCACGGCATATTTTAAAATTTTTCTTGTACATTAAGAGCTTGTGAAAGACTTATTTGCCTTTGCCACATGATGTTCAAAATGTGTTCATTATGCATTACTCACACATACTGAACTTTTGCTGCTAATGTTATTTAACTAGGCTGAGGAGTAGGTGTTTGTAGTAGTTATATAATCATCTGAGTTGCTGACAAGAAATTCAAGTGAAGTTTCTGATTTGAGGTTCATTGTCCTGTCGAAATAAAGCCTGCTGAATATTTGACTACCTTAGCAATAAGGCAGTTAATATAGTGTGTAGAGGCCTTGAAAGGTTGTGGGTGTATGATGCAATGTGTGGAAAAAATACCTCTCGGGTGCTCATGGGACCAAAAACACCAAATATCCATCCTTCAGTATACTTGTTTCCTTAAAAATTCTTCATCTTTGGGTTAAAAGACAATCTACATGTACGAATTGGAATTACCTCCTCAACTACTTAAAATGCAAACTCTCTTCTGGCAAATTATCTGTTAATTAATTAATTAGCTTGAGTCTCCACCTCGGTAAAATTGTGGAAATCTCTTTTTATTGTGTCATTTCTCCTTTCAGTTTCAAACCCCAAATTTATGTTTTTCAGCCAATCAATCAGTCAACAAGCATTTGCAATACTTTTATTATATGCCAGACATTGTGCTAAGTTCTAGGGACACAAAGCAAATGAAAAAAAAAAACAATCCCTGCCCTCAAGCTGCTTACATTCAGATGGAAGAGACAACATATATGTAAATGGGTATATAAAAGATACATGTGAAGTTGATACAAAGTAACCTTAGAGTATTATTTTATGCTAATATTGGGTGGGACCAGAAAAGGCCTTCTAAACATGGTGGCACCAAGGATTCTAAAATAAAATTGAGGAGGGAGAGTATTCCAGGCATAGGGGATAGATAGCTCAAAAGTCCAGAAATGGAAACTGGAGAACCATTTGTGAGGAACAGATAATAAACTAGTGTGGCTACAGGGAAATTGAGGGGAGCAATATGAAAGACTAGATAGATGGGAAAGAGCTTGGCTATAAATTGCTTTAACTATCAGAAGAGTTTCTATCTGATCATGAGAGGGATCCACTACACCGCAGTGTACCTACTGTAGTGCAGGGGAACCTTCTAGGTGCTTGGGTGTGGCCTTTTGATTGAGTCCAAGTTTTACAGAACAAATCCTTTAAGGGGATTTGTTCTGTGCAGTTTGGATTCGGTCCAAGGGCTGTACTTGAGGACCTAGAGGGCCACATGTGGCCTTCAGGCAGCAGGTTCCCCACACCTGCACTAAAATTTATTGAACAGAAAGTTGTCATAGTCAGACCTATACTTTATGAAAATCACTAATTAAGAGGCTGTTACAATAGTTAAGACAAGAAGTGACAAGGATCTGATTTAAGGAAGTAAGTATTAATAAGAAACACAGGTATATATCTGATGTTGTGGAGATAGAAACATATGGCAACTGCTTGGATATGTAGGGTGAGAAAGTGAAGAGTTTTTTTAGAATGATACTGAGGTTTTGAGCCTCAAAACTGGAAAGATTGTCAAGCCCATGACAGTAACAGGGAAGTTTAAAAGAAGAGTGGGCTTCTGGGGAAAGACGTTGAGTTCTGTCTTGGGTTGTTGGTTTTTTTTTTCTTTTTCAATTTGTGATATTCAATAGGCAGGGGATAATCTAGGACTGGAACTAAAGGGCAAAACTAGGGCCAAGTATATAGATCTAGGAGTAATCTTAATAGACATGATGTTATTATCTATAGAAGCTATTAAAATTTTTTCTTTTCTTTTTATTATGAATTTGACAAATATAAAAAAAATGAGCCTTTTGATATACAAAGAGAAAAAAAGAGAGGCTTGTAAGTGATGTGATAAATTTCTGTTATATACAGCTGGTTTTTTAAAAAGTATATGTTAAATATAGTTATAGTATTTCCAATGCAGCTCTGTTTGTCCCTACCCCTTCTTAAAACTCCTGCTCTCTTCTATGTATTTTTTTGTGAATTTCATTGATATTTTCCTCTTTTAAAATATTACTATCATTCCTCCTCTACTACTCCCATAAATCTTTATCCAACATAATAAAAGCCTTCTTTTATAACAAAGCAGAATCAAATAAAATAAATCTATATACTGTCTATTTCAGAAAACATGTCAAATTCTGTACCTTTAGTCCATCACCTCTCTGTCAAGAGATAAGATGTACGAATTGTCATCAGTCTTCTGGAATAATGGTTGATCATTGTGTGATCATTCTAAAGACTTTCACAGTTTTTTCCTTGACAATGTGGTGGTAGATATTATATAAAAATGTTCTCCAGGTTCTGCTCACTTCATCATAAATCAGGTCACATGATTTTTCCTAGGTTCCTCTGAATTTATCCCTTTAATTGTTTCTTATGGGACAATTCTCTTTCATGACAGTCACACACTACAGTTTGTTCAGCCCTTCCCCAAATGATGTTGTTTTCAGTTGTGTCAGACTCTTTGTGACCCCGTTTGGGATATTCTTGGCAAAGAAACTGGAGTGGTTTACCATTTCTTTCTTAAGCTCATTGTACAGATGAGGAAACAGGGTTAAGTGATTTACCCAGGGTCACACCGCTAGTAAGTGTCTGAGGCTAGATTTGAACTCAGGAAGATGAGTCTTCTTGACTTTAGGCATAACACTCTATCCACTTCGCCATCTAACTGCCCTAATGATAGGCACCACTTCTCTTCCACTTCCTAGTTCCTCGTTAACAGCAAAAAAATATTGCTATAAATATTTTTGTACATATTGATTTTTTTTCCTCTTTCTTCTCTCTTCGGGCAATATGCTGGACAAAAGAGTATGTAGTTAGAAGGTTTATTTCCAAATTGCTTCCCAGGTTGGTTGGAACAATTTCACAACTCCACTCACAATACATTAGTATATCTGTCTCCCTATAGCATCTTTAATAATTCTAATTTTCTTTCTTGGTCATCTTTGCCAGTCTTATGGATGTGCAGTGGAACCTCTGAGTTGTTTTATTTTACTTGGCATTTCTCTAATTATTAATTGTGATTTGAAACATTTTTCATACTGTTGTTGTTAACTTGTCTTTTATCATTTAGTAATTACCTTTTCATATTCTTTGATCATTTATGTATTGTATGGTCTAATGTATAGATCCTTGGACTTGGACTGAAGAAGATTTGAATTCAAATCCTACCTGAGACATTTATCAGCAATTTGACCCTGCGGAAATAACTTAAATCTCTTAGTGCTTTAAAGGAGGGGGTTGGATATGATTAATTTTGAGATTTCTTGTTGTTTGTGTATTATGGAATCAATTCACTTTATATCTTAGACCTTTACTAGATAAATTTGCTAAAGTTTTTCCCCAGTTAACTGTTTCCTTCCTAATTCTCAATGCATTGACTTTGTGCAAAAACTTTTCAACTTTATGTGATCAAAATTGTCCATTTTCTCTATATGATACTCTCTATTGTTTGTGTCTCTCTTTCTCTATTCATATTTGAAAATTTTTCTTTTCCTCTTCTAATTTGTTTATGATGTTATCTTTTGTGCCTCAGTCTTATAGACATTTAGAGGTTATTGTGATATGTCATATATGATATTCTAAATCCAATTTCTTGTAATTTTTTAAGAAAATTTTTTAATAGTGAGTCCTTATCCTAGCATTTGGAGTATTTGAGTTATCAGATGGTTCTTGTGTACCTGATCTCTTCCACTAACCATTTTGTTTATTTTTTAAAGCAGAATCAGACAATTTTGATGATTCTTGCTTTGTAATATAGTTTGAAGTTTGGCATTGGACACTTCCTTACTTTGAAATTTATCTCATTATTTTCTTTAAGATTTTTGAACTTTTCTTCTTCCATATGGACACTGTCACTCTTTTTTCCCTTTTTGATTCTGTAAAGTAACTCCTTAGTAGTTTGATTGGTATGGCACTGAATGTCTAAATTAATTTATATAGTATTCAGTTTTATTATACTGGTACAGCATGATCATGCATAATTAATATATCTCAAGTTACTTAAGTCTGATTTTTTTTTATAAAGAGTATTTTGTAGTTGTATTATTATAATTCCTGTACGCATCTTGCTAGGTAAATTCCCAGGTAGTTTGCACATCTTTTAGTTATTTTGAATGAAATTTCTTTTTCTTTGGCTTAGTTTGTTGGTAATATGAAGAAAGCATGATTTTTTTTTGTGGATTCCATTTATGTTCTGCTATTTTGTTAAAGTTATTGTTTCTATTAATTTTTAGTTGAATCTTTAAAAATCTCTGAGTAGACCATTATATTATCTATAATGTGCCAATTTTATTTACTGTTGCCTATGCTTATTCCTTTAGTTTCAATATCTTGCCTTAACATTTCTAGAGCTATATCAAATAATAATATGGATTTACATCAAATATAACAAATAATAACAATGGATATCTTTGCTTTACCCCTGATCTTACTGGAAAGACCTCTGTTGTTGTTTGTTCTTTGTTCTTCAAGAGGACCATGAAATAGGGAGGTGATGACAACACATTCAAATGAATAGATTTAAGTGAGGGAGGGTTGTGCAATGTCATCAGCCTTACTTTCTCCTCTGGAGTTATCTGGGTTCAGTAGCTGGATATGGATCAGCACAACTAGAGATAGAATAGAGCTAATGCTTCTGCTTAGTTTTAGATACTCTTTACCATATGAACAGTAGTTCATTATTCCTTTGCTTTAAAATGTTTTTTTTACAAAGATAAAGGTGTGTTGTATTTTATCACAAAATTTTTTTGCTGCATCTATTGATATGATCATGTGATTTCATAGTTTTTCTTACTAACATTACAATTGCGTATTTTCTAATATTGAACCAATTTTCATTCTACGCTATTATTCTAACCTGGCCATAACGCATAATCTTTTTTATTATGTTACTGTAGCCTCTTTGCTAATACTTTAAATTTTTTTTAAAAAAAATTGTACTCATTAGGATATTATTTTATAGTTTTCTTTCTCCATTTTATCTCTACCTGGTTAATATTTGTTTTCTGAGATTGGGTTATTTAAATTTTCTATTTCTCGTTTTGTTAATCCGAGTATTTTATTTTTTAAAATATTTATCCATTTAGCATAGTGCCACGCCCATAATTGACACATAAAAACATTTGTGAAATTAATTTTAATACTCATTTCAAATGGAATTGCTCACATGAAGTCTTCCATGATCACCTGAGACAAAAGTAACCTCTTCATTTTCTAAGCTCCTTGAACTTTTCATTTGTACTACTTATGTCAATCTTTACTCCCTGTGTTTTTGTGACTGATTTCTCTTGGTTTTCCTGTCCATTTTTGTTATCTTTGCCCATCTGCTCTTTATTAGCTGGAGCCTTATAGTAGTTTTAATTTGCATTTTTTCTAAGTGTTTGTGATTTGGAACACTTTTTCTATATGACTACTGATAGCTTGTACTTCTTCCCTTTAAAACTGCCTGTTCATATCCTTTGACCACTTCTATTGATTGGCAAATACCATCTACTATTATGTTGATTTCACAGGAAAGGCCACTGAGGCTGAGAATATAATCACAGAGCTTGTTTCAGAATCGAGACTTGAACCCAACTCTTCCTGACACCAAGATGAACTCTTAGTCCACTACACCAGACAGCCTTTGGTGAAAAGTTTGGGAAATAGGAAAGACTAAATCACCCATATGTGCTCTTTAGCAAAAGACAGCAAGGGAAAAGCTTAACAGTTGAGCTGTTACAAACCACTATAACCCTTTGACATCAACAAAGGGTTCTATTTTACCCTAGACTTCCTTTATTTGCTCATTCTTTGACTTCTGATTGTGTCTGAAGAGGGAAGGAAACAACATATGTACCATAGAATATAGGCGAGGAAATAGCACATGTGCCGTCAAGACTGTCTTATTGTGATTTGCTATAAAACAGATTCCAGGAACACATTGTGTGCCAAATTGTAGACAACCTGGATATGAAAGGACAATGTTTCTGAGTAATAGTGGTTTTCTTCTTGTTTTTTTTTAAAAGAAATTTATTATTTATTTTAAACATTCTTTTCTTTTAAAATTTTGAGTTCCAAATTCTCCCCCTCCCTCCCACTTCTTTTGCCATCCGCTGAGAAGGCAATCAATATGACATCAATTATATATGTAAAATCATGCAAAACACATTTTCATATTAGCCATAAGTAATGGTGGTTTTTAATGCTTCCACTGAGAACAAGATAAAATAAATACGAACAGAAGGATTAGGCTAAGGGAGAATTAAAAAAAAATTAAATAGTACTAGTATGAGACAGAGGAATGCTAAAACCAAGGAAAACTCTGACAGGTCTTTTAGTGGGAATTTGAGAGTAAACAAGTAAAGTTCACTTCTGGGGATTATTTTAAAGTAGTTACACTGAACAACAGCAGCAATGACAACCAAATGGACTGATTTTCCGCTTTAGACTTCTTCAGCTTTAAAATTTTGTTCTTGATTTTTCTATTGCATGAGCCACCTATAGGGCTACCTAAGCATAAGGAAAATTGTGGTATGAGTCAAGAGTCAATCTGGATTTAAGAAAAAAAACCTCATTATTGTTTAAAATTATAATAATAATAGCAAACATTTATATAGTACTTCTCATGTGCCAAGTACTGTGCTAAATACTTTATAATTATTATCTCATTGATCCTTACAACAACTCTGGGAGGTGGGTGTTATTATTATCCTCATTTTACAGATGAGGGAACTGAGCTAAATAGAGGTTAAGTGCCTTGCCCAATTAAGTATCTGAGGCCAGATTTGAACTCAAGTCCTCCTAACTCCAGGCACAGCAAGCACTCTATCATTGAGTCATCTAGTTGAAAATATGAAAATTTCATATTACGCTCTCTTATTATACTTTCTACCATCAACTTTCTCTGAAATGTTGATGTCCTATTGTTGGTATCTGAACATTTTAGTGTATTTATTTAAGAAAAGTTGACAGAAAAAGAGTTTCTTTTCATTAACAAAAATGAGAAAGCCAGATCTGGTCAAAATTTGAGACTGTCATTTTTTATTTCTCTCTAATGTTTTGCATTACTCCAATACTTACAATGGATCTAGGATCACATTTCTATGTGCATTCTCTCCAAAGATGCGGCTCTGAACTCATCTCCATCTGCTCATTCTGTGAAGGTCTCATCTATGTCCTCCAGGTGGCATAAGTTTGACCCAATGTGCTAAAAATCTTCCTTATTCTCTTTAAAATTCTTTTTCTCATATTCTCTTAACATGGCCAGAATGCCAATGGAGCACAAGGGCTGTCTGTATACCTTATTCTTTCCATAAGGTCAGTTCATCTTCTTTTTTGGGGATTCATCACTTTGTTTACATTCTTCACGTTGACTTTCCCACTTAATTCTTTCTGATGAGTTGCAGCCTGCCTATACTCAGCATGTGTTTCCCCATTGCCCTTTGGGTAATTCTCAACTTCAAACCTTTGGAGATTCACAGTCATACAATAGCACTGTTTTTTGTTTTTACAATGTTATTTCATTTTCTAAAATAATCAATACAAAAATTATCTACTCTCTCCTTGAGCATAAAATACATTTTGACACACAAACATTCCCAGTATCCAGCTAGAATAGCCAACAGCATTGAGAATACACACACCAAAAGCTATATTGAGTTTTTCTCTTTGTAATGGAGATACATTTGCCAATAGGGGAACAGCATATAATGGGGGTAGATTGACTAGGGAGGGATCAGTACTTGGAGCATGTGCTTCCCTGCATGGGTCCAATCCAAGAGACATCATGGAAGCTTGAGGTGAACATATTTCCAGTTATGATTGACCTAGAGGCTTGTACTGTGTGATGTTGTGATGATTCCTTTAATTATCTATGGAGCTAGAAGACCTAATGACTGAGGGGTTGCTGAGTTGGAACTGAGTGTGTATGCAAAAGGAGTGACTCATCCATCTCCTTTTCCCTTTGAGAATTGGCTTTGAAGTAGGAAGACTGAAGTGTTGAATTGCTTCCTGAGAATTACTGGGAGAAGGACAGCTACCCAAGTTTCCCACTCAACCATATCAATCAGTTAATGACTAAACATTTATTAAGCAGTTATTCTGTTCCAGGCTCTGTACTAAGTGGTCTCAAACACATGCCCTGCCTAAACAAGTCCATGTTTGGGATTAGGTTGTCTCTCTTTTCTATTTGTTTCCCTAAATAGGTGACTGAGAAGCAACTTGGAGATAGAAGTATCTAGGTGATGACCTTATGAATTTGGCACATCCCAAAATCCCACCAAAGGACTTGTTGGCAGTCAGAGCTGTCAGAATGGCAATTGAGGCGTACATAAGAGCGAGATGTTGAGAACAAGTGGATGAGGAGAAATAGTCACCTAAAGGATCATAGCTTTAGAGACTTTGATCATGATTCTTTGAAAAGGACTAGCTATGAACTCAATAAAGGTATGGGCCTTCAGCATCTAGATGGGCTACACCCCTAGCAAAGAATTTCTAAAGGGAACTTGATGAAGATGCCACAAAGGGGGAAAGGGGCTTAAATGCCAAGAGTTGTGAGGTACACTTGTTTCCCACATCTGACTCCCTACCTCTGTGTATTAAACTCGAGCCCATCACCCTGTGTGTTTAAGGGAAGTATGCATTCTAGGGTTGGAGGGAATATTTCATGCCGAATGTGGAAGCCCATTAAAAATTTCCTTTTCAGTTCAATGAAAAATGTTAAGAAATATGTATTTCCCCACTCAAAAGGTTTTTTTCTCCTTTCTTTTAGACCTATCTCTTTTCTTTTAGGAAGGCATCTAAAAGGTCAAGAACAAAAGCCAAAGCTGTAGAAAAATGTATTAATGATAGTAACCAAATTTACAATGAGAACTATCTCATGGCTAGTTAAATTTATTGCCTTCCCTCTTTCCCTCAAGGAATGAGTTAAGGGCATAGCTTCTTTCCCCATTTCCTCAGGGAACTATGGTGTTCATCCTAATGATTAGGGTATTGGAGAGGTCTCTTTGATTACTTTAGATTACCTGTGATGGGCTGGGAGATGGCCCTTGAGGGGAGTGGTAAAAGAGGGATGGGTAGTTTTAGGACAATGATTCTTCAGACATATTCCCACCATAGAAAGTGATTATTGTTCTATTAGATGAAGTAGAATATTCACTCTAAATTGTGTTTTATCATATTGTCATTTTTCTAATTCAAGTTTCCTAGAAATGTTACTTCAAAATGTGTTATGTTGTGTTCAAGGACCCAAGGGGTATCTACCAACTTAAACATTTCTCTCTAAGAATAATTCTAGAATTTAGAATTATGTTAAATTAACTTTTGAAGAAGTTTGTGGTAGACTTGTACTTGAAAAATGGAATACAATATTTATATTTTTTCCTTGTAACAATTCTTGCTCTACATTCTCAGTGAATCCATTTTCTAAAAACGAGTGGTACAAACTGGATGATTGTTAAGGGGATGCACACAGGTGGGGGCTCAGAAGCTACAATACCAGAAATATAGCCCCTTAGGGTTACCTAATCCTAGTACTCTGGGAGGAGGAAGAGTTAGTTGCCCTCTGGGAACTCCAACCTGTGTGTGTGAGCGCTCATTTGGAGGAATTTTCCCACCGACAGTGCTACATTTTTTAGAACTGCTATTTAGTTCCCATAAGTTATGCATAAAAGTTTTTTGCTGAATAATATTTAGTAGCCTTGCCTTTCTAAATTTTCTTGTGAAGATTTAGCCACTTTGTTAAGAATATTGTCACTTTAGTCACTACTCCATTCATTCAATAAAAGATTTAGCTCCTGATATCATAGGATTTAGAGCTACAATGGACCTTGGAGATCAGCTAGATTGTTTTACAGGTGAAAAAAATGAAACTTGGGGAAATTAGCTAGTGTGTTCCTGGTGCTCACTTGGCTTGTAATTGTTAAAGTTTGGAACTCTGATTTCTTGACTCCAACTCTAGCACTCTTTCCACAATACTCTTCTCCTGGAAAAGTCTAATAGCTTTGCTTGCTCCTCCTCTTCAGCTACAGAGACCATCAGCTTTAAAAGAAGCCATTCTGGTTGTTTCCAAGAGCCAACACTTCCTTCATATATCAGTTCCACTACTCTGTGGCACTGAATATTTATGCTTATTGTAGAAAATATCTTTAAATTACAAGCAGTGATAACAATGTTTAGAGTCCATCTTTTATCCATAAAGGATCCTGGGGTACTACGTTGTGTACGTGTAGCCTGACTGAAACATAGACAAGCAATAAACATATGGATATACTGCAACAGCAAGTTAGAGGAGAGACAGAGACAGGGAGAAAGACAGAGAGACAGAGACAGACAGACAGACACACACACACAGGCAGAAAGAGAGAGAAAGATAGAAAGCACCACACAGACTTAGCAGCCCATGGAGATGTGCATCATACTGTAGTTATTGAATAATTTTTTCTTCTAATTTATATGCTTCTTAAGGGACGCAGCAGGTGCTATTTATTTCATCTTCTACTCTATGATCTCCTGCTCTGCACATCCTGGATTTAATTGAGATTATACAAATCATTGTTTTCTTCTGAACAAGAGACTTCCAAAGCCACCTTTGAATGTATCACATAATAGATTCAACTCATATGTGAGTAATGTTTTCATGTTTTAAAGTCAATGTAAACAATTAAGCCTATCTACCTTGCATACCTCAGAGTTAAAAAGCACAAGTCCTGAGATGAATAATTCTGTTGCATGCCACCAGAAGAAAGCTCCCACTTCCTCATTCACTAATAGATGGATACAGAGCTGTATCTGGCCCCATCGAGTGCTGCTTGCCTCTACCACTGCTCTTAGAAAAGGCATTGATTCTATTCTTGGGAAGAGATTCCAAGGATTAGGCTACTTTGTAGTGGGTGTACATTTTGGTGGTTGTTTCCTCTAATATAAATGTTAAAGAACACACACACACACACACACACACACACAAACACACACACACACACACAAGGGAAAAAAACTCAGTATATATTAAGAGTTCAGATTTATGTGGTACTTTATAATTATCAAATGGATGACAGAATTCTAGAGGCAGCTAGACGGCTCAGTGGATCGAGTTCAGGGCTTGGAGTCGGAAAGACCTGAGTTCAAATATGACCCCAGATACTTAATACCTGTGTGATCCTAGGCAGTCATTTAACCTCTGTTTCCCTAATCTACCAGAGGAAGAAATGGCAAACCATTCCAGTATCTTTGCCAAAAAAACCCTATACTGGCTCACGAAGAGTCAGATATAACCGAAGAACAACGCAGCCTCTTAGGAAGGAGGCTTACCAATAATTTATTATAATCCTCCCAATCCATCCTTCACCCCTTTTTCAGATTATGGAATCATAAGATCATAGATTTAAAGCTGGAAGGGACGTTGAATATCATTTAGTCGAATCCTCTATGTGCTCACCAGCATATAGTTCCTAACCCCTTGCAATCTGACTTCTGATTCAAATCTGATTTAACTCACATTGCTCTAAGATTATTAGGGATCTCTTAAGAGTTAAATCTCATGGTCCTTCTCAAACTCATCCTCCTGCTCCCTTTGCAATGTTTGATATTGTAGATTTTCTAGGGATTTTTTTTTCTTCTCTCTTGGGTTATTTTGACACTATTCTGAAATGGTTCTCCTCTCTGTCTTCTTTTTAGGATCAGCATCTCCAATTATCCCTTCTACATGGAGTGAATTAGGGGCATGGTGCTTCCATGATCTAGAAAATCTGTGTAAAACTTTTTGGCCCTCTCTTTATACCAGAGAAGTTTGAATTACTAAAAGATATTAAAAGTATTATTAAAGTATAAATATATGTAATATATAATATATAAAAATATAAATATATTAAAATATAAAATAAAAATTATATTACACAATTATGTATTATATAAAATAAACACATTAAAATTATTATATGTAATATCATATATTAAATATATATTAAATAAAATATAATGCAGAATTATATATTATATGAAATTAAATATAAAAGTATGATTAAAAGATAAAGTGTGTTGATATTATACAATACTACACATATTTTATGCATTTCTAAATTTCTAAACTTTTTCTGTGTTGTTAGCCTTTGAGTATCATCCGCAGCTTCCACAAAGCTCTCCAAAATTTATTATTTAATTTCCCGTGCTGACCTGCAATATATTGAAATCACAGTGGGGAAAGTTGTGATGTGGAAAGGATAACTATCTCCTTTTGATGATCTAATCAACTCACATAGGTTCAAATATCATCTCTATGCAGATGATATCCATGCCTAAATATCTCTCCCTAATTTTTCTACTGAATTCTAGTCATAAATCATTGGTGGCCTGAAAGGTAACTCTAGATGTCACTCAGTCATTTTGAGCTGATGTTTGAAATGAAATTTGCTATCTTTCCTCCCATTTTGTCCCCTCCTGTAAACTTTCCTTTTTCTGTTGAGGGCAGCACCATTTTCCCATTCACTCAGGTTCATGATCCCATAGTCATCATTGATTCTTTCTTCTTCCTCATCTCCTCTATCTAGTCACTTGTCAAGTGTTGGCAGTTTTACCTCCATAATATCTTATGTCCATCTCTTTTTTCACTTTTGTGAACAGCACCCTGATTTAGACCTTCACCATTTCTTTACTGGATTACTGTTACAAAACACCTAGTTCCTCCCCCCCACCCATGATGTATGTTTGATAAGAATTGTATAAATGCGATTATATTTTTACTGACAGCTTCCCTCAGATTCTAGCCAATCTATAGGTAACACTTAGGATGCTGTGAACCTTGGACTTCTTTTTTTAAATTCTAATATTTGATTTTTTTCCCAATAACATGTAAAAACAAATTTTAGTATTCATTAAAAAAAATTTGAGTTTCAAATTCTCTCCCTCTCTTCCTCCCCACCCCAATTGAGAAGGCAAACAATTCTATATAGGTTATACGCTCAAAGCACCTACTTCTCATTCTGTGCCCTACAATCCACCTTCTACAGGATTTCCAAAATAATGTACACAGGGCATATATTTGTGCCTAGTTGGCTCTCAATTGCCCATAGAATAAAATGTAAATTCTTTAGCCTACTGTATTTAGTATTTAGAGTATTTAGCCATGTGGCCTTGAGGCCATGGGTTCCCCACCTCTGATAGATCTTCAGACACCTTCATACGTAGAATGGAGTGCTGAAACCCACAAAGGAAGGAGTTTAAACCCTCACTAAAGAGGTTGAGCTTGTAGTCTCTTTTATCCTCTGTCCCAAGAAGAAATAGAACATTGAGCAACTTGGACTGGACTGGGGGTAAGAAGATGCTACCCTGAGATAGACTTTTGAAGTCCTCAAGAAAATGGCAAGAGATATAGCAGCAGTGATGGTGATCTCTCCTCTTCCCTTGCCAGTCCAAAAGAGACTTTAATCTGTTCATGGCAGGCTCATCTTTGCTGACCATGCTTCTGGTCATGAGGAAATATCTTCAAGGAAGAAGAATCCATCTCCCTCTCAGATGCTGAGGAAGCTCTAAAAGGTTTCTCTCTTTAGCTTTCCCCCTCCCGTGAATTATTATTACCTTGTGTTTTTATATGATTTGATTTCCCACTATTCCTTATATTGTTTCTTCATCCTGATTTTGCTTTCTCCTTACATAAAATCTGTTGTTGCCATGAGGGCTATGTATTATATATTTGTACATTGGTTGAGTATAGCAGAGTTAATGAGAGATACCAGCGACTGACTAAAATTCATGCTAGATTACAATTTCCATCTCCACAGCTTTGCTTGGTGCCTGGAACACAGTAAGTGCTTAATAAACGTATGTTGACTAACTGACAATAAAAAAAGAAATTCTCTTCTCTGGCTGAAAGAGAATTTCCTAACTTAGGGACTTAGGAACTATGCTATGGTTTTTTAAAAAAAATAAACTTATTTTTTAATTTTTAGTTTACAACATTCATTTCCACAAGTTTTTGGGTTCCTAATTTTCTCTCCCTTCCTCTCCCCACCCCACTCCCCAAGACAGCATGTAATCCAATGTAGATTCCACATATACCTTCACATTGAACTTATTTATATAGTAGTCCAGTTGTAAAGAAGAATTATAACAAATGGAATGAATCACGAGAAAAGAGAAATGAAACCAAAGAAAAAAGGGGAAAAAAAGAGAGCAAAAAGTTTGCCTCAATCTGTACTCAGACTCCACAATTCTTTCTCTGGATGTACATAGCTTTTTTTTTTCCATCATGAGTCTTTTGGAGCTGTCTTTGAACCTTACATTGATGAGAGGAGTCAAGTCTATCAAATTTAGTCCTTACAGATACTGTGTGTTTGTAATTGTGTAATGATCTCCTGGTTCTGCTCCTCTCACTCAGCATCAGGTCATATATGTCATCTCGGGTTATAACGAAGTCCATCTGCTCCTCATTTCTTATAGCACAATAATATTCCATTACATTCATGTACCACAGTTTGTTTAGCCATTCCCCAATTGATGGGCATCCCTTTGATTTCCAATTCTTTGCCACCACAAAAAGAACTGCTATAAATATTTTTTTTTCTTTCCCACTTGTGTGATCTCTTTGGGATACACCCCTAGAAGTGGTATTGCTGGGTCAAAGGGTATTAAGCTATGATTTTTTTT
>CM053622.1:446926086-446941414 GCA_028646595.1 Phalanger gymnotis
ATTCAAATCCCAATACATAGTTACCAGAGTTCAACAAAGTCTCAGCATCTGGGTTTACAAGCTGGAGGACTCCTTAGCTACAGCTGCCTGGAGTCTCCTCATCAACACCATCTCAAGAGCCCTTAACCAAATTACAAACAGACAGACCCAATACAATTCATAGTTACCAGTACCAACATCTGGGTTTCAAAGCTGGGGGGCAGTTTGCAGCTTGCCCAGAGTCTCAACACTCCTTCCATGAATGTGCCCCAAAAATCAAATGCTAAGCTCTCCCCAGTTATATCCAGTTTTTGGAGCTTTGAAGGCTTTGACCTCACCCAGGCTGAGTCTGGGAAAGTTCTCCATCCCCAAGATCACATCATATACAGATCAATGACTCCTACTTGTCTCTGCTGAGAAATACTCCAAGACAAAAAGATCCCACTTTATCTGCCCCAGAATCATTAAAGGCACTTAAGAGAAGAAAAGCAAAATGTCCCACCTTAATTACTATTACATAATAATGTTAATGTTACACCTAATAGGGGTTTGGGCCTGGAGCTTAGCACTTAGCAAGATTCAATGAACTAGCTGAATCACTCAAAGCAAACAAAAGACAAACTCTTCAAGGGCACTTGTTGAACTAAGTGCTAAGGAGACCATTTTGCTTAACAACACACTATAGTAATCTAGTGTTTAATTAATCCAAAGATCCAAGCCTTTAGATCAAGAACTCACCTGGGGCAAGAGCTCACTATTGACAAAAATTGCTCAGAAAACTGGAAAGGTGTTTGTCAGACACAAGGCATAGACTGATTTCTGACACTGTATAGCAAAATAAGGTCAAAATGCATAAATGATTTAGACATTAAGGGTGATATTATAGGGGAACATGGAAAAATTTGCCTGTCAGTTCTATGGATAAGGGAAGAGTTTATGATCAAGTAAGAGACAGAATGAGTTACAGGAAGGAAAATACTTTTGATTACATGAATTTAAAACGTTCTTGCCCAAACAAATCAAATACAGTCAAACTTGGAAAGAAAGCAGGAAACCAGGAAAAGTTTTTACACAAACTTTCCATGATAAAGCCCTCTGTTCTTAAACATACAGAGAACTGAGTCAAATTTGTAAGAAAACAAGCCACTCCCCAATTGATAAATGGTCAAAAGATATGGACAAGCAGTTTTCAGAAAAAGAAATCAAAGCCATTAGCAATCGCACAAAAAAAAATGCTCTAAATCATTCCTGATTAGAGAAATGCAAACTAAAACTAATCTGAGATACCACTTTACATCAATCAGACTGGGTAACATGACAGAAAGATAAAATGACAAATGTTGGAGGAGATAGTGGAAAAAAATGAGATACTAAGGCACTGTTGGTGGAGTTGTGGAAAACCATTCTGGAAAACAATTTAGAACTATGCCTAAAGGATTATAAAACTGTACATATCCAGCAATACTACTACTAGGTCTGTAGTCTAAAAAGATCAAACAAAAGAGAAAAAGGACCTATTTGTACAAAAATATTTATAGCGACTCTTTTTGTGGTGGCAAAGAATCAGAAACTGAGGAGATACCCATTCATTGTGGAATGACTGAGCAAGTTGTGGCATATGATTGTAATGGAGTACTATTGTGCTATAAGAAATGATAAGGAGTATGGCTTCAGAAAAACATGTGTAAGCCTATACGAACTCATACAAAGTGAAGTAAGCACCATCAGATCATTGTATACAGTAGGAGCAATATTACAGTGATGATCAACTGTGAAAGACAATAGAATGATCCAAGACAATTCCAAAGGACTCATAATGAAAAATGCTATCCACCTCCAGAGGAAGAACTGGTGAACTCTGAGTACAAATGGAGGAATAGTTTTCTCACTTTATTTTTCTTGCTTTTTTGTAACATCGCTAATATTGAAATATGTTTCATATGACTTCACATGTCTAATTGGTAACATATTGCTTGCCATAGTGGGTAACAGAGGGAGGGAATGTGCAGATCAAAATAAAAAAATGTTAAAAATGAAGAAATAATAATTAAAAAAAAAGAAATTACATTGAAGAATCAGGACCTAAAGGTAGACTAAAATTTCCTAAAGAGAAATAATCCTTGGTAACATACAGTTCAAAAGGCAAATTTAAGCCAGGAGGCTAGCTACCTAGCACTAACACTGCTCTGTGTTCCAAAGAGCAAGGGCAAGGAATCTTTTCTGAAAAGTAAATACCCATTCTAGACAAGGTTTTGCAAAATAGACAGACCTCTACTTACAGCTGAAAAAACGACCAAGGTTCTTTCTCTAATCTAATGCCTGGGTATTTTAGGGTTTTCCCTGTCTAAAATGACCATAGTAGAAAAAGCTTCTGACAAGGAACAAAAACAGAGCTGGAGGAAAGAGAATATTCTAGATGAGAACTGCAACTAATGGCAGAAACTAAAAGCAGAAAGAACTTCTCTAACCTTGTACCCAGTGGAGCTGCACTTGGCAGCAACTACCAGTGAGTAAAAGACCTATAGAGCAACACTGCGGGCCATCTCAATTCATCCTAATCCATATCTTGCCACTGGACCCAGATGGCTCTGGAGGAAAAAGTGAGGCTGGTGACTTTCCATGACTCTCCCTCACTCAAATCCAATTCACTTGCAAGTCATGGCATCACCTTCCTGATGTCATGGTCCTCTTCAGGAATAAAGGACAACCTGTGAGTAGCTCAAGCTGCTCCACTGGGGTCCAACTGGCCAGTTCCAGTTGGGCACACCTCCTTCCTCCTTTCCTTCTCCTCTTCCTCTCCTCTCCTCTCCTTCTGTCCACATAGGGTATCATACCCTTACCTGTGGGTGCTCTACCCAAAGAAATGTAAATTTTGATCACTGAAACCTTGCAAGATATCTTGGGGTTTATGGGCTAAATTTCTTTTCTTAAGGACCATGTTTTAAACTCAAATCACTCTGGCTGTCTTTGGCCAATGATAGGTCCCAGACCAAGCCCAACGTGGTCATTGTTTCAGCCCTTGATGGTTCAGAGTGAATGTAATTGGCAACTGTTTCTATTTTGTAGCGTCTTCCCCTTCCATATTGATTTTTTGGGGGGATTATTCTCTACCTCATTTCTTACCCAGCCTTAATCACTGAATAGGCTTTGCCTCAATCAGACTGAGACCTGGGAAAGACTTTAGCTTAAAAAAGCCAGGGTCTCGCACTGCAACCAGGGCCGTCTCCAGTCATCTTGATCTATATCTTGCCACTGGACAGAGAGGGCTCTGGAGAAGAAAGCGAGGCTGGTGACTTTTCACAACCCTCTCTCACTTGAATCCAATTCACTTATGAGTCATGGCATCACCTTCCTTGGAGAACAAAGGGTCAACAACAGAAGAGCAACTTTGAGCAGTAAGTCTCAAGATAAGCACCAAATAACATCCAGCAGAAACAACCTACTACATGAGACTATCATGGTGTAGCAGCTCCAGCAAGAATAGCATAATGACATCAGTCAATAAACATTTATTAAGCACCTACTATGTGCCAGTCATTATGCTAAGCTCTGGGGACACAAAAAGAAACAAATGACAGTTCCTGCCCTCAAGGAGCTTACAATCTAATGGGAGGGAAGGGTGAGAGAGCAGGCAAACAAATATGCAAAACGAACTATATGTGGGAAAAATAAGGAATAATTAACAGAGAGAAGATATTGGAATTCAGAGGGGTTGAGGAAGCCTTCTTGTAGAAGGTGGGGTTTTGGTTGGTTCTTAAAGGAATCTGGGGAGGTCGCTAGACAGAGATGAGGAAGGAAACATTGCAACCTGGGGACAGTCACAGAGAATGCCAGGAGCTGAGAGGTAGAGTGTCTTGTTCATGAAATAGCCAGGAGGCCAGTGTCATTGAATCAAAGCTAAGTGTTAGTGAATAAGGCATAAGAAGACTGGAAAAGTAGGAGGGGGCTAGGTTATGAAGGGCTTTGAATGTCAAACAGAATTTTGTATTTGCTCCTGGAGGCAATAGAAAGACACTGAAGTTTGTTGAGCAGGAGAGTGACATGGTTGGACCTTGGAAAATCACTTTAGAAACTGAATAGCGGATGGATCAGAGTGGGGAAAGATTCAAGGTGAGCAGACTATTGCAGGAATCAAGGTGTAAAGTGATGAGGGCCTGCACCAGAGTGATGGAAGTGTTAAAAGAGAGAAGGGGGCATATTTGAGAGATGTCGCAAAAGTAAAATTGGCAGGCCTAGGCATTAGCTTGGATTTGGGAGATAGTGAGAAATCCAGGATGACTCCTAAGTTGTGAGCCTGATGGACTGGGAGGGTGGGGTTGCCCTCTACAGGAATAGGGAAGTTGTGAGGAAGGGGAAGGGGTTTTTTTTTTTTGGTGGGGGGAGACGGGGTGGAATAATGAGCTCTGTTTTGGAATGATGGGCTTAAGATATCTACTGAAATCCAGTTCTAGATGTCTGAAAGGCAATTGGAGATGCAAGATTGGAGGTCAGCAGAGAGATTGGAACAGAAAAAATTAGATTTGAGAATCATCAGCATAGAGATGGTAATTAAATCCATGAGAGCTGAAGAGATCACCAAGCAAAACAGTATAAAGGAAGAAGAGAGGAGGGCCCAGGAAAGAACCCTGAAGAATATCCAGGGTTAGAGTGCGTAATCTGGAGGAGGAACCAACAAAGGACATAGAGAAGGAGCAGTCAGATAGGTAGGAGGAGAACCAGGAGAGAGTGGTGTCCTGAAAATCTAGAGAAAAGAGTATCAAGGAAGAGAGTGATTATGAGCATCAATGCCACAGAAAGGTCCAGGAGAATGAGAATTGAGAAAAGGCCAGTGGATTTGGCAAGATAATTAATACCTTTGGAGAGAGCAGGTTCAGTAGAATGATAAGGTCAGAAGCCAGATTGTAGGTGGCCAATCACCAGAAGACATAGACTACTCCGTAGTCCTGGATACGAGTTGTTGTGGCCACATGTGTTTCCTTCATTTGTGTACTACACATGAGTCCTGGCCATAGGTACATGCTGTTACCCTCGTGTGCCTTGATTACACATGTTCCCTATGTATGTTCACTCTTTTCACTGATGCTATATGTATTTGTAGAAGACTAATTTCTAGGTCTCTTACTATGCTATTTCATTAAATGCCTTTGCTTTGAACTAATCGCACCCTCTTTCTGATTAATAAAGTTAAGCTTATTGAACTCACAATCTATGATTTCAAGTTGATATAGACCTACAAAGTTATCTTGTACCCAGAGCAGTTTTGTCCGGAGAACCCACAGTATGAGTTGTGGGGCAGTCTGGCCTGAGATAATACTCAAATGGATACACATACCAAGATTTTAGATGCATGAAAATTTGGATAGAAGCCTGTCGATCCATGTAACCTCTTTAGGCAGACATAGGAGTAGAGATAATCCCTTAAAGAAAGGTATTGGGAGCTTCTACAAGAGAAGGTGGAGGAAAAGACATCCAACTTCACTTAGACCTGGAGAGAAGACCACGGACCAGATCTCTGTAGTTTCAGAAGAGAGGAGAGACTACTACAAAAAGGAACCATGATGATGAGGAATAACTCAGACCTATCCCTTCACTGGCGCTGTGAGTTTTTTGGACTAAAGAGGTCCAAAAGAAATGAAGGAAGAAGCAAGTGATGCTTGATGGCCTTCAGAAGAGGGAAGAGAGTTTCCCTTACTGTCAGGTATGAACCCATTCTATATTTTTATTAGGTTAAATAAAACATCAATTTGAAGGGAAAAAACCCAGTGAATTGATCACTTTTTATCATTTTAGGTGACTTTTGGAACTAGGGCAATGCTGCCATTTAGAGAGGTTTTATTACTATTCTGGAATGACCTACTGCTTTGGATGGGTTTGGCCTAAGATACTCAGCTTTACAACTTGGAGGATTTTCATTTGATAAATTGTAAAGTGCCCTACACAAAGAAATCAAGTAGAATCAAATGTAATCATTTCTGGAAATGAAGAAAACTGTGTAAAACTCCACATTCAGATGCCTGAAAAGGAAAAAAAAAATATAAGCAAGATCGCAAATGTGCATAAGGAAAATGTCTAGGAAGTTTCTTTTAAGAGAGGCTCCACTATTATACTATTCAGTCATTCAGTGTATTAAGCACCTACTATGTGCCAGGGGCCATGCTATACAAAATTATAGTATTTTACTTGCATGGTACAGTGGACGTCCTCGTAAACTCCTCTGATTGTGAGCCAGTGTGGGTTAGTAGTTGCTCCCAAATGACAGACTATCTGGCTCTAGGAAACAAGATGTGACTCCATTAAGGAAGGAACATTCACTTCAAAAGGAAGGCAGGAATCACTAGAGGAAACTGACGATTATTGTTCTCTAGAAAGGGGCCTGGTTATAGAAAATTCCTTAGAATTTTAGGGTTCTTGAGTTCCTAAGAACTAATGGACCCCTGTCTTAGTCCAGACTGTCAATAATTCTGGAGTTATGATGATCCTCTAGCTTCCTATGAAGCCAGCTTCTACCATTGGCTTTGCATGGGAATAGTGGTTTCTACAACCCCCATGTTGGTCCAGAAATAATCTTGCCAAGGGTGAATTAGTTACAGTGCTCACTGCATTAGGAATGACATTAGTAATAGCTCTTATAGGGAGACAAGGGACCACCTTTACTGCCTCAATAGTCTCTCTTGTAACTGCTACTTAGTGGTTGTTTGACCACAGGCAGGCTGTTTAACCTCTCTGGGCCTCAGTTTTCTCTTCTGTGAAGAGGAGGTTGTCTTCCCACTCTAAATCTATGATCTGGTGATTCCGTGGTAGCACCATGAGCACCAACTGAGAGGGAAGTTCAAGAGCAAATGCCAATGCTGAAAAATACATAAGAATATTTTAAGGAAAAATAAACAAATGGCTTCACCAGGATTTCATGTCCATTTCTTGGAAAGAGCTTTAGAGGAAAAGATGGTTGATGAAAACTGGATTTATGGCATCTGGAAATAGCATCATAAGTTTGTATAACGGAGTTAGAAACATGACTGAGTGAATTGGCTTTCTGCCTACAAATAAAATTCCAGATTCTTAATAGTATAGGGCATGAATCAGATTCTCTTAAGGGCTAAGGTACTCAAGTGAGCCATCTTTGGAAGTTTCTCAAATCCTTTCTGGTCCGTAGAGGAGGCATTTAGTACTTAATGCTCTAGTGCACTTGAATCAATTAACTTGGCAGCTCAGAGTCCATGAAGTTTCCAAGGAACTTCCAGAAGAGGAAGTGGTTTGGGCCTCAGGACATTTGGGCTCCTTTAGTAACTATTTTTAAGTACCATGACCAAGGTCATTTAAAGCTACATCATGAATCTTCTAAATCAGGCCACAACTAGACTCAGAAGTCGACAATGATGATGACTGTACAATAAATAATAGACTTTTGTCAGGAGAGTGAGAATGTTTGTGCCAAAAACACTACAAAATTTATTTCTTCCCTTAATTATATTCTCTGTAAAATGAAGCAATATAATAACATATCATTATACTTATATTGATGACATCTTTGTCTCAGAGAACAATTCATTTGAAAAATAGGTTTTGTCCCAAGAAGACAGATGATCATTTAATCATTTTCAATACTTTGTTCCTGGGTATGTTTCTATTTATGGAAGCATATATACATATGTAGCATATCATCAATCAATTGGAGTGAATGGGGTGTTCAGGAGGACTACCACTGCTGGCGTAAGGGCCTTTTTCAGGGTTGCTCGTCCACTTTTGTTGTCCCTCTAATTTACCCAGCTCTCTCCTGTGGCTCCAAGAAGGTGTAGCATGTGCAGTGCCTACACCCCAGTAAACCATTTCAGGTTGAGGGTAACTGACAGGCCACAAAGCCATCAGTGAGTTAGGTAGATGTCTACCCCAAGCATGTGAAGATTTTCCCCAGTAGAATGGGTGGATGAGACCAATTTGTTCCAATGGCCAAGAAGGTGGCTGGAGTAGGCACTGTGGAGCATTTAGAACTTGCTTAGACATCAAAAATGCCAAGGTCATCCACTGCATCTCAGGTGATCACCAGTTGTCCTGACTTTTGTCCTGCCACCAAGTTTCAATGTCTCAGGAAGAGAGATTGAGGCTGATGACTCGTGCAGCTCTGCCTCACTTAAATCCAATTCATGTACAAGTCAAGACATCACTCATGATGTCATTGGTTCTCTTCAAAAACAAAAGACGAACAGCATCATCAATCAGTCATCAAGTATTTATTAAGCACTTACCATGTGTCAGGCACTAAGTTTAGTGCTAGGGATGCAAAGAAAAAAGTCTCTTCCCTTAAGTTGCTTACATTTGCCTGGGAGAGACAACACACACATAAAGAAGTATATGCAAGATACATATAGGGCATGGAAGGTAGCTTTAGAAAGGAAGTCATTAGCATTGGGAGGACTGAGAAATATGTCCTCCAGCAGGCAATATTTGAGCTGAGTCTTGAAGGAATCTAGGAATTCTAAAAGGCCAAAGGGAAGAGGAACAGCATTCCAGCCAGTAAAAAGGTGGGGAGATGGGAGATGGACTGTAGTGAGGAAAAGCACGTAGACCAGCATAGATCGACTGTGAGTATATGTGGAAGGGATTAATGTATAAGAATACTGGAAATATAGGAAGGAGTCAAATAGTGAAGAGGTTTAAATGCCAACAAGTGACTGTATATTATATCCAAGAAGTAATAGGAATCCACTATAATTTATTGAGTAGAGGCCAACTAGGTCAGAATGGCGCTTTGGGAAAATTGCTTTGGCTCTTGAGCAAAGGGACATAAAGCAGAGAGACCAATTAGGAAGCTTTCGCAATTGTACAGGCAGAAGGTGATGAAGGCTTGAACTATGGCTATGCTTATGTGAGTGGAGAGAAGGGAATGTATCCAAAAGATGTTGTTGTAGGAAAAGAAACCAGATGTGACAACTGATTGGATATATGTGGTGAGTGGGAGTGAGGAATACAGGGTGTCATTGAGGTTGTAAGCCTGGGTGACTGGAAAGATGATGACACCTTCAACAGTATGTATATTTGTGGGGGTAGAGGGAAAATGAGATCTTCTGTGGACATATGGAGGTTAACATGCCTATAAAACATTTAATTCAAAATTAGATTGGCAGTTGATTCAGGATTTGAGCTCAGGTGGGAGATGGATGTATATAGATCTTGGAAACATTTGCCTAAGCATCAATGATTGAACCCATGGGATACCATGAGGTAACTATGCGAAATAGTATAGGGAGAAAAGAAGGCCTAGGACAGAGCCTTGAGGAATGCTCATAGTTAGTAGGCCTGAATTGGATGAAGACCCAGAAAGAGAGACAAAGAAGAAGGAGAATGAAGAAAAAGAGGACAGTGTCATAAGGCCAGAAAATAGAGTATCCAGGGGGAGAAGGTGGTTGCTAGTGGCAGTTTATCACTGATCACGGATAACTTTGGAGAGAGTAGTTTCAGCTGAATGGTGTGGTTGGAAGCCAAGTTTCAGAGAATGAGAGGACAGGAAGTACAGACATCAAACATAAATAACTTTTCTAAGAAGTTTAGCTGAGAAAGGGGAGAAGAAATATAGGACGATAGTGGAGAATGTTAGGATCTAGATTGGGTTATTTAAAGATGGGGAAATTTGGACATTTTTGGAGGCCTTAAGTAAGAAACCTGTAGATAGGAAGAAATTTAAGATTAAAGAGAGATAGAGGATGATAGTGGTGACATTCTGCTGGAAGAGATGAGAGGAAATCATATTAATGGTTTATTTAGAGAGGTTGACTTTGTAGAAGAGAAGGGCTATCTCTTCATCAGAGACTGGAATGAAGAAGATAGTAGGAGATGATATCCAGGAAATCTAAGAGGTGGAGAAGAAGGTAAATGAAGGTAAAATATTAGCGTTAGTATTAGCAAAGCCCAGGGGAGATGGAATGATAAAAGGTTACGATTGAATAAGGAAATTTGAGAGTTCCTGAACATGGAAGTAAAATATGTATGGGTTATGTGTATAGCTGAGGTAAAGTGGAGTAGGTCATGGGAGATGAGTAAATTTAGGAGCTTAGAAGATAGAATATTTGAGGAAATATCAACATGCATATTGAAGTCCCCTAGTATAAGGGCAAGAATTGGAATTAGGGAAGGAGACTGAGCAAGGCATTGAAAAAACATTGAGAAAAGAAGAAGAACATCCTGGGGGTTGGTAGATAATGACAACCAGTATCTGGATTGGGTGATAAATTTGGATAGACTAAACTTCAAAGATGGAGAGATTACAGACTAATGGTGATAGAAGGAAAGTCTGGAAATGGTAATGGGGAGAGAAAAGTGTTCTAACTCCCCTATTAGGAGCTGTGAAAGGACTGGAAAGAATGCCTTGGGATTTATCAAATGGGATAATCTACAAATACTTTTATGAGAGCATTTGATCATGGGAGTCTCTGATGAAGTTGAGTAGTTCTCTCATAAGCCTGATGAGATTACAAGTCTTGGGCTATTATTATTAGTTCATGAACAAATTGAAGAGTCTCTCAATCAAACTGATGGGACGCAGTGATTAACTGACTGAAAAATCAGCCACTTATTTTCATGGCCCATAAAAATAAGATGATCATACTCTTTGGAATGCTCATCCCTCAAAGACTTGTTTTTTCACCTTTGTAACCCTGCATTAGCATTACCATGAAGATGAAAGAAGCTTTACCAACATCCACCAGCCACTGATGTCGAGGAGTCGGGGCTTCTTAGACTTTTTGTGAAGTCTGGGGAGACAGATCGAAGAAAGAAGAGTCTGAGTCAAGACTAATTGAGTTCAAAGTTCATCCTCCATCTTGAAGCCATGTGGATTTTAGAAAGTCAAACACTCAGCTGTGTGTGTGTGTGTGTGTGTGTGTTCTAACTAGCTGTATGACCCTGGGTAAGTCACTTAGCTTCTTTTTGCCTTAATTTCCTAAATTGTAAGAGGAGGATAATAATAACACCTACCTCCCAGTGTTGTTGAGAAGATCAACTGAGATAATAGTTGTAAAAGGCACTTAGCACAGTACCTGGGACATAGTAGGTGCTACATAAGTGGTTATTCCCTTCTCCTCTCTTCCCATATAGATTACACAAATTTCCATATGGATTTGTCAAAATGTGGTGCAGGGAACCAATAGCTATCACTGGAATATCATCCAGCCCTCTCAAAGAGAGACTTTGATTCCTGCCCAGAGGGGAAAAAGAAATTGGTCATAAGGCACTATGTTCTCCTCAGAATGGGTTACTATGCTAGAATTATATCTATTTGCCTTCTCTTTCCTCCACTCCAATATTGCTAGTTTAAGGGAAATGATTTCATTCATCTATTGAAACCATTTTCCTGGTTCCTATCCCTTAAAAGGAACCAAGTGACCAAGTAATAGCTACAGACTTGACTTCTTCCCACTAGATGTTATTTACACAAAAGACCATTATAAATAGTGGAAAACAAATAAACCAATTTATTCAAACAGATACCACATAGAAATCAGGGAAGTATACAGATTAGAATATACTATAAAATATATAGAATTAATGAGCTCTTCCTTTGGGAGTGAAATATTTTAGAAAGAGTCCCTGATCTCACCCAAGGGGAGATTCCTGGAAGTCTCTAGGGACACAGACTGTAAATCAGGGACATGTTGAGGTACTGGCTTTACATCCCGAAGTATTTTTTCTTTCTTCAGGGAATTCTATCTGAAGAGAGCCTGGAACAAAGTGTATTTTCTCTGGAAGCCTGAAGCTAGAAGCTCTCTCTCTCCTTTCTTGACTACTCTACTCCTCATGAAAGCACACAATGTTGGGCAATTATTCTCTCCACCAAGGAGGAAAGTCATACAAGTGAACCAGGCTTGAACCCCGGGTTACACCCATAAAGGTGTTGCCAAGGTGGTTGTTGATGGGAGTATTTGCTGTGTTGATTGGACCAAGCCTGGCAAGATGACCCAGCTGTCCCAATATTCATCTCCCATGACTTCAAGTTAAAGGAGGAAGAAGCAACTATTAATTGTTCCACTTTTCTGGAACTTTGCTTCAACTCTTCCCTTGGAGAGGAAGGAGATAAATCAGGGGAAAACCTGTTATACTTAGTTGTGTCCATAACTGACTCTGTTTATTCACAAATATCCCCTTCACTCTGTCTTTCATGTTCCTTCTTTGATAGCATTTATTCCCCCTGCTACTACAAAAAATAGAAGCCACTAACCCTTGTTGTATTTTTGTTTTTAGCCATTCTGATAGATATTTGGGAGGAATGATCAGTGTTGTGTTGTATGGTTGTGGTTTGTCCTTCATTCTCAAAAAGGACCATGACATCAGGAAGATGATGCCATGACTTCAATTGACTTTGATTTGAGTGAGGGAGGGCTGGCCAAAGTCACCAGGCTCACTTTCTCCTCCAGAGCCATCTGGATCCAGTGACCAGATACAGATCAGGACAACTGGAGATGGCCCAAGATGCAGTGGGAGACCTTGGCCTTTTTAAGCTAAGGTCTTTCCCAGCTTTCACTTTGACTGAGGCAATGCCCATTGAGAAGAGTGGGAAACCTAGCCAGTCTTTAGCATGAAACATAGGGAGGTAACAGAACGGTAATCACAATCTTTTGATCACACTGCTATCCTACTCCTTAATCACCTTGGAATTGATTTACAGGAAAAACTATAGACAAAGATTAATAATCTGTTATTGAGTCAAAAACCCCTAGACACAGTAAAAGATATTTTTTGGATCAAAGGGAGGGTGAAAAAGATTGTCTTCTGTATGCAGCCTATGAGTTTCCATTACCAGTGGATATGCTGCTCCTCTATACCTACTTTCTCTCCTAGTAAGGATACAAGCAGGTAAGGATTTTACAGGGTGAGGGATTCCACCCCCCCCATACACACACATCTCCTCTACCATCTCTGCACTTGCATTTATTTATTCATGGAGCTATGTCCCATGGAGTTTTGTTATTCTCACAAGTGGAGATAATTAATTAGGCCTTTTCTCTTGTGCCTTCTCCAGAAGCACAGCAAGTGGCAAAGGTAAAATAACTTTCCTCCCTCTACCCTTACAAGCAAAAGCAGCAACTGGCATTTAGAGCAGTTGCATTTGGCATTGATAGACATCCTTTCATGTGACCCGAGAGGAGAGTTCAAAGCCACTGTTTCTTAATTCTAACCTCCTGTTTAAGGGAAAGGGAATACATGATCTTAGAGTCTAGCTTTATATGAGAGAAAGGAGATTTTTAGGCCAGCATCGGCTCTGAGAATCATTTTATGGGTAACTCCAAGTTCAGGAGTTTCTGAGTTGCAGAGGTCATGCCCTAGAACTTCTAGAGACATAAGATTTCTTAGTGTATTTTGCTCCTTGCTGTAGGAGAAAGATGGTTGCTGTGTAGCATCCAATTTGGAAATCAAAGCCAATAATTTACTTAAATAGTGAAGGCATAATAAAGAAATATACTTGTTCAGCAATGTCTTACAGGGTTTTAGGGAGACTGAATGAAACCCTGGGAGAAAAGGTCACCAGAGTGTCAAAACTTACCCCAAAATAACAGAGGATTGCCCCAATAATGACCCCAAGTTCAGATATTTCCTTTCAGGGTGAATGGAAGGTGGAGGTGGGGTAGAATTCTAGTACTTTGTTCATGGACCCCTGTGAGTTCTTAACATCTCATACATTTTCTGTGAGGTGAAATAAAGTCTATCTCATACCCAACAAAGATATTTTATTTTTTAAAGCCTGTATAGAATTTGAAGATCCTACCATCTACATTTAGGGAGGAGTTATACCTAACTGTTATCTTGGAGATTTTCCTGGATCAATCTAGGTGGGGGCAATGAGCCAACAGAAGAGATATTAACCTTTCTGGCCTCATCTGTGAGTCCAGAATCCTTGGGAGGCTGTGGGTCATGGGTTGCACTTGTGCAATACAAATGCATTATTCTTCTATTTCTTTGTTCCTGGCAGGGAATTTTGCTGGAGTTTATTTATATGAAGAGGCAAGTTGAACAAAAGTCTCTTGAAGTTTCAGATATGTAGTGATGTCTGCCTGAACCCCAGTCACTGGAGCAGATACTATGAAATACACTGTGGCAAAGTTTAGGTGGCACTAACACATAAGTCTGTGGTCTCACTATACACAGACACCTGATTCAGAAAAAATTCTCGCTTTAGTAACCAATTATTTCCAGAAAGTCATTTTCATTTTTTATGATCTCCTGTGGTATTCATCATGTAAAGCACCCCCTGAATTGCTTCTTCAAGAATGAATTTACGATATACAGGCATGAAGCTTCCTATTAACTTTTGGTCTCTTTTGTTTATGTTATGGATCCCCTGTGTCCTTTTCCAATGCATTTTTTCTTATGGAAAGCAAGGTGAAAGAAATTTCATTCTTGTGTAGTTAGGACACAAGTGACATTGATGAAACCTCACTTAAGCGAGCCAAGAGTCATATTTGGGCAAATTTTAAATATCATTACTTATTTCAAATATTTGACTTTGGTATAAATTTGATGTAAATTAACTGCTGACATTTTTTGATCTTAATCACAGTTAAGGTTAAGTAGAAAGGAAAATGAAAAACTAGATAGACCTGAAAAAATAAACCCTGAAAATATAATAGTTGTTCTAAATACAACAGCCTGGTTTTAGAAAACAAAGCGTGACTGGTATAGAATGACAAGCAGCTTCAAACTGCAGTGTTGTTCCTCATAGATTGTTTGCCTACAGAAAATTAGATAGAATATTGATACCATTCGGGGCAGCTGAAATGAATTGTAATGGGCTGTACTTAAGGTATCAACAGTAAAACTCAACAATCTCATATGATTACTCATCTGTGTGGGGACAGGGCATTATATGAACAATAAAGTTAAGAATATCACACTAGCAACTCAAATTGTTCAGGATGTCTGAAGGAAGAATACCTATTGCACTTATACCCCACAGGCTCAAAGCCGAGGCTGATGTCTATTTAGTTTTACTGTGCTTTAGATCTCATGAAGTTGTAATAGTAGCTGAACCCGTGAAGAAAAAGAGTATTGATGAAAAAAGAATCTGTGCCTGGGTGCTTTCATGACATTACACAAAAATTGCCTCTACTTAAAACATAATCTCAAATTTCCTCTCCTCTTCCTTTCCCTCCCCTCTTCTTCCCTACTCTTCTCTATCCCCTCCTCTCCTCTCCTTTCTCTTTCTTTCCTCTTCTCTCCTCTACATCATCTCCCCTCTCCTCCTCTTTTTCCCCCTCCCCTCTTTTCCTCTCCCTTCCTTTCCTATCTCTTCCTCTCCTCTCCTCTCTCTGCAACACAGTAAGTGAGCCACAGGATTTGCCAGACAAATATTTACTAAGTGCTT
>CM053622.1:446941914-446960008 GCA_028646595.1 Phalanger gymnotis
ATACCACAACTTATTTAGCCATTTCCCAATTGATGGGCAGCCCCTTGATTTTCTTTGCCACCACAAAAGGAGCTGCTATAAATATTTTTGTACATATGGGTCCTTTTCCCACTTGTATGATCTCTTTGGGATATAGCCCTAGAAGTGGTAATCCTGGGTCAATAGATATGCACATTTTTGTAGCCCTTTGGGCATAGTTCCAAATTGCTCTCCAGAATGGTTAGATCAGTTCACAACTCTACCAACAATGCATTAGTGTTCCAATTTCCCCACATCTTCTCCAGCATGTATAATTTTCCTGTTTTGTCATGTTAGCCAATCTGACAGGTGAAATGTGGTACCTGAGTTGTTTGAATGCATTTCTCTGATCAATAGTGATTTTCCTTATGTCTCTTGAAGAAAAAATTGTCTCTTACAAGAGAAGCACGTGACAGAATCCAGTGGAGTAGAGTCCAATTGCTGCTTTGCTGTTTGCTGCTTGTCCTTTATTCTTGAAATGACTATGACATTGAGAAGGTTATGCCATGACATGCAACTGAATTGAATTTTAGTGAGGCAGGGCTTTGCAAAGTCACCAGCTTCACTTTCTCCTCTGGAGCCATCTGGATTTGGCAGCAAGATATAGATCAGGAAGACTGGAGATAGCCCAAGATGCAGTGGAGACCTTGGCCTTTTCAAGCTAAGGTTTTAAACAGGTCTCAGTCTGATGGAGGCAATACCCACTCAGTGATTAAGGTTTAATAAGAAATGAGGCAGAGAATGGCCTCTTTAAAAAAATCCATCTGAGAAGATAACACCATCAGGGTTTCTGGCCAAAACACACAAAAAAATTGCTATTTACATTCATTCTAAGCCAATCAGGGCCCAAACAATGACCAAGTAGGGCTTGGTCAGGGAACTATTGTTGGCCAATCAATGAGAGCCAGAAGGAAAGAAATGAGTGCCAGAGATTAAAATTTACATTCCTTTTGGCAGAGCACATGCATGTAAGGGTGTGATACCCTATGTGGACAGAAAGAAGAGAGAAAGGAAGAAAGGAAGAAAGGAAGAAAGGAAAAAAGAAAGAAACGAGAAAGAAAGAAAGGAAGGAAAGAAGAAAGAAAGAAAGAAGAAAGGAAGGAAAGAAGAAAGAACAAAAAAAGAAAGAAAGAAGAAAGAAAGAAAAAAGAGGAGGAAACAAAGAAAGAAAGAAAGAAAGAAAGAAAGAAAGAAAGAAAGAAAGAAAGAAAGGAAGGAAGGAAGGAAGGGAGGGAGGAAGGAAGGATGCTGTGTTACCCAACTGGTCAGTTCCAGTTTGGTCCCCAGTGGGCAGATCCTTTTCTACTGACAGAGGTTGTTGTTTGTCCTTTGTTTTTGAAGTGGACATCAGAGAGGTGATGCTACGACATGCAAAGCAGTCCAATTGCAGAGCTGAGATGAGTCCACGAAGAGTTGAGAAAATGATTCCCAGAGCTGGGATGCTGCTCAGGAGATAGCCTACTGGCCCAACTCTGTGGTTTCTACCTCTTTATAAAAGTGCATTAGCAGTAACTTGGGCTACGATATCAGTTGAGTCCAAAGCTGGAGAAAGCAGAAACCACAATTAAGCTTCAGAGCCATACATTTAGCCCTGGATCAGGCCCAGGGGCCTCAATAGATAACATTGCCCATTAGAGACACTGCTCCCTGTGAGGAAGGTAGCTATGTACAGAATTAATTTTATATATAGGGTGAGGAAGAATGATAATTTCTCAGTGGTGCTGTAAGGATAAGAAGGGTGGGACTTTTTATTTTTTTACTGTTTTCTCTTTTGGAATGCTGAGGTAATCAAGTACCTTTGATGAGTTTTGCCTTTGTTTCAGTTGGGAGTCTTTGAATCAAGACTCTTTGACGACCTGCTTAAGAAACAAGAAAGCCCCAGGCCCCACACCCTTTTGCTAAGTAGGTACTAGGCCCTAGGGCCCTGAGAAGGGTATAGTGATCTCAGGTTGGCTTTTTGTTTTATGGCTCACACTCACTGGAAGAGTATCCTGTGATTTGACCAGATGAGACTCTGGGTAGCTATCCCAGACCTCTCCGCTCCCCCCGGCTTTGAAAACCTAGATGCTGATGCTTTACTCTCTGGTAACTGTATGTATTGCTATAGTTAAATGGTTAGAAGCCTGTCTACTGGTTTATGTATATTTGCTCTGTTTACATAATGTATGCTTGTAATTCCTGTTTGCATACCATCTGAAGTTCAGGGTGCTGGCTTTTTCCCCTGAACTAAGTGAATGATATATGTATATTTAATTAAAGCAAGATTATAAACCTCTTAAAATTGCTTTCCTTAGAAAAATAGATCAAAGAACATGTGCTATAGTAGCTCTCCTGTGCGCTGTGATCACAATCTATTGCCATTTTTCCTTTCCTATTGCTTTCCACTATCAAACCCTGTTCTTCATTTACATTAAGATCTCCTATCTCTTGACCTCTCAGTTTCCTCCCAAGCTATCACTCCTGTCCTAAGGAAGGGAATAAGCATTTATATAGCACCTACTAAGTGCTAGGCACTGTACTAAGTGCTTTACAAATAACATTGCATTTGAACCTCACCACAATCCTGAAAAATAGGTGCTGTTATTATCCTGATTTCACAGTTGAGAAAATTGGGCAAACAGGTTAGATGATTTGGCCAGGGTCACTCAGCTATTAAGTTTCTGAGGCTGGATTTGAACTCAGCTCTTCCTGAATCAGGGCCCAACATTCTATCCATTGTGCTACCTAGTTGCCTCAGCACTACCTACCCTTTTCTCCTCTACCCATCTTGACTTTTTGGTGAACTGGTTCAACTCACAGTCCTTTTCTTGAGTCCCTTGACCCCTTATCATATCACCATTTGTGCCCCACCAGGCCTCAGTCTTGGATCATTCATACCAGTTTTTTTCTCAATGATATTCCTGAACAAAGGTAGAGAAAATCATGCAACCACGATGACTGGATCCAATACAAATGTGTGTCGCACAATCTCAACTGCTGCTAGGCAATCCTTTTTCACCTTCTTTTGTAACTAATTCACTACCCCACTCTACATGGTGGTTTTTCCAACCTTTATCATTCCTCCTAAAACTTTCCATGACTGTCCCTCTTCCCACCTCCTCAGCTAAGAACCTTGCCTCATATTTTAGTGTAATGAAGAAAATGGAAACCATTCACTCTTCTTTCCTTTTCTTTATCTCATATCACCGGGATGCCTTATGCCACTATCTTCTCCTTCACCCTTGTCTCACATAATGAGGCAGCCCTTCTTCTCATCAAAGACAACCCCTATACATTCCAACCAGTCTTCTCTAGCAAATTGTCATCTCTATCATTCCCACTTTCTCACTTATCCTCAATTTCTCTTTGTCTCCTGGCTGTTTTGCCACTGCCTATAACCACCCTCATGTCTCCTTCATCCTCAAAAAAAACATCACTTGATCCATTTATGCCTTCTAATTGTCTTCTCTTATCTTGCCTCCCTTTTATGGTTAAACTACTGGAGAATGCCATGTAGAATAGGTGCCTCCACTTCTCTTCTCGCTATCTCTTTAACATGCTAGTCTGGCTCCCAATCTCATCATTCAACCAAAAATGCTCCCTCCTAATTACCATCGATTTCTAAATTGCCAAATCCAATAGCCTTTTCCCAATCCTCATCCTTCTTGACTTCTCTGCATCTTTTGAAACTGTTTATTCCCCTCTTCTACTTGATATTCTCTTCTCTCTAGGTGTTTAGGACACTACTCTCTTCTGGTTCTCCTTCTACCTATCCACATCTCAGTCTCCTTTCCTGGATCCTCATCTGGGTTACAGCCACCAACTAAAGATGTCCCACTGGGCTATTTCCTGGGTGAAACAATTTTACTTGGTGATCTTTTCAGCTTCCATAGATTCAATTATCATTTTAATGCTAATGATTCTCAAATCTATCTATCCCTAACCTCAAAGAGGAAACCTTACCTTAGAGAGGAAAACCCCTGTATACAAAAATATTACAATATCTTTTTTTCTACTGACAAAGAACTAGAAATTAAGGAGTTCTCATCAATTCAGGAGTGACTGAACAAACAGGAGCGTATGCAATATTATTGCACCGAAAGAAATGAGAAAAAGGAAACTCAGGAAAACTTGTATGAACTGACGGAGTTTAAGTGAGCAGAACGCAGAGAATAATTTATATGATAATTTCAACATTATGAAGAAAAGCAACTAAGAAAAATTTAAGATCAATACAAATGCTGATGAAGCATGCTACTCACCTCCTGACAGTGAGGTCATGCAACATGAAGAATGAGATACATACATTCATACATGAGCAGTGTTTTTCTTGACTGTGCATAATTGATACGTGGGTTTTGTTTTTGTTCCTTTCAATTTTTTTTTTCAGGGAGCATTGGGTGGGAAAAGGAATATGAAGAAGGAGGTTAGTGACAGGGTTACCAAAATAGAAAATATATACATATTCCTATACACATATATTTGTAAACATGCACACACACACACACATATACACATACAATTATTTAATGATTGCGGCATCTTAAATGCACAGAAAATAATAAGAGAAAGGTCATTAAGAAACATAAACAAGCCAGAGAGCTCTGAAAAGAAGATGCTGGTTTTTTTTTTAATATTCAAAGGGAGAAGCGAACTGTACATGGTCTTAGCTGCACCTACGATCCTTTTTTTCTGTTCCGATTTGTACATGGAAATATTGATCTTATTTGATATTTTTGAGTTCAGAATAAAAACAGCAAAAATAATGAAACGAGAGAAGAGCAGTCCAACCATGTTAGGTTCTGGACTTGTGAGTGAACACAACTCTTCTGAACACTGGTTAAAGATAATGAGAATGTTTATCCCAGAGAAAAGCAGACTTATTGTTGACATGATAACAGTCTTCAAGTATTTGGAAAGCTCTCACACAGAAGATTGATAAGACTTGTTATTTTTGCTTTCAGAATAACAACTAGGAGCAATGAATGAAGTTGCAAAGGGAAAATCATCAGCTTAATGCAAAAATAAAACAAAAAAAACTTTCTCAAAATGAAAGCCATCCCAAAGTGGAATGGGCAGGCTTGGGAAGTAGTAGATTCCCTGTCACTGAAGTTCCACAAGGAAACACGGCACAAATAGAAGGGAATCCCTGCTCACTGCATATTGACTTAGAAAATAACAAATTAGCATTGTATTGCATTGTATTTATATTTTTAAAAACATTTCCCAATTACATTTTAATCTGGTTTTGGCAGCACTTGGGCCTTGGCTGCCACCTAGAAGATAACTGATTAGAAGTATTGTAAAGGAGACCAAAAAAATGTCATTTTTATGGATAAATTTTGTTTCTAAATCACCATCATTTGTGAAATGCTATCCACATCCAGAGAAAGAAAGATGGAGTGTGAATGTAGATTGAAGCATACTATTTTCTCTCTCTCTCTTTTTTTTTCTTTCTTGTGGTTTTTCCTTTTGGTTCTAAGACTTCTTTACAATATGACTAATGTGAAAATATGTTTAATATGATTGTACATGTATAGCCTATATCAGATTACACACCATCTTGGGAAAGGTGGAGTGGAGGGAGGGGGAGGAAATTTTGAAATCAAAATTTTGTAGAAGTGAATGTTGAAAAGTAAAAACTAATAAATAAATAAATAATGTAAAAATCACTATCATTTCCAAATATATCCCTCCTTTCTATTCATCTAGCCATTCCTTAAAAATTATAAGAAATGATTGGGGAATACAAGTAATTACTATACCTGTGATTTCATTGATATAGGGAGAGCCGCTGTAAATGGCATAGTTTTAGCATCATTCATCATGTGGGACCAGATTGTTAAGACAGAAGAATCCTTTACTCCTTCAGAAGAAAGAAAAAGATGCATTTCTTCTCTTCATTTTCCTCTATGCTTGGTCATTCTTTCAGGGTTTTTTCCTTGTCTTTTTGTTTTTCATTTGCCTGCACTACTTCTCTTCCAGTGATGCCTGTACCAGGCATCTTATACACCCAAGGTGAGAGATGTTAGGGCTGTACTGAGGCCATTTAAGTAATGGAAGATCCTCTGGAACAGAGGTGTCCATTATGTAGCCCATAACACTACCAAGCTTTTATGGTAATTAGGGTGGGACTTTTTTTTTTTTTTACTGTTTTCTCCTTTGGAATGCTGAGGTAATCAAAAATGAGTTTTGCTTTTCAAATGTAATGGCAAGCAAAGTGGACTTTTTGTTGTCTTTGTTTTGGAGTGCTGTTCAGCATTAAGGAATCTTTGAATTGGGAGTCTTTGATGACTTGCTTATGTCAAGGGAAGGCCTAATTCTGCCCTCTGATCTTGAGCAAGCATTTAAGTCACAAGAAGGCCTAAGATATGTGGGTTTGAGCCACATGGTTGTGATGCCTTTTGACTCTGAAGAAGTGTATATAAACTCAGAGGTTAGCGTTTTGCCTTTGGGGGCATACTCTTTGAAAGAGTATTGGTGATGAGACTCTGGGTAGCCGTTGAAAGAGCCCCCCTGGCTTTGAAAACCCAAGTGTTGGTGCTTTTCTCTGGTAACTGTTGGTGTATTGCTTGGACAGACAGCTAGAAGCCTGTCTGCTGATTCGTGTTTATTTGCTCTGTTCATATAATGAATGCTTCTAATTTCTATTTGCATTCTCTCTAAAGTTCAGGGTGTTGGCTTTTCTCTCTGAATTAAGTGAATGATATATGTATGTTTAATATATATAATATATATATGGATATATATATCCATATATACATATGTTTATTTGCTCTGTTCATATAATGAATGCTTGTAATTTCTGTTTGTATTCTCTCTAAAGTTCAGGGTGCTGACTTTTCCCCCTGAACTAAGTGAATGATATATACATATATATATCTATATCTATCTATCTATATATATCTGCATATATATGCATATATGCAGATATATATATATATGTTTAATTAAAGTAAGATTGTTACCCCTTCAAGTTGCTTTCCTTAGAAAAGCAGATCAAAGAATCTGTGCTAGCAGCCCTTCTGTGTGCTGATGTTATTGGCCTTACACAGCCACAGCAGCAGCAAGCAGCATTGTTGTTACACAAGGATAGCTGAAACAGATTAAAATGTAATTAAGAAATATTTAACAAAACAAATAAAATATAATAAAACATAGATAACCTTATGTTTTTAAAATAGTTTAATATGCAGCCTGTAGGGATCATTTTATAGTTTAATGGCCTTCTTTTCTATCTGAGTTTGACACCATTTCTCTAGGATCTTGGGACCAAGGGGAGGTAGGAAGGAGAATGTGGTGAAACACCAACTAAGCTCCCTGAAATGTAGGCTAAGCTAGTTTTTTTTCTTAAAGGACAATGAAAATGGCCTGTCACTTAATTGTCCTGGAGGACCATTGATATGACTTCCTGGGAGCCTATGTACAAAAAGCAGAGCATACAAGGAGTCAAGAGTTCCTCAGGCTCGATGCATCAAGAAATTCTGCCCCTGATATGTAGGACCCAGGATGTGAGAGAAGGAAATAGTTGGTCAGTTAGTCACATTAAGTGGCCCAAGGGAAATAATACTGTAGTGTGTACTTGGAGAGACACAGTAATGATTAATAGTAATCTCTCTGATTTTGTAAGGCTCCATTGACCTCTGACTCCCATGATCTTGGGCCTAGGAAAATCTGAGAGAGAAAAAAAGGAAGGCCTCAGAAGGCATTTCCAAAGATGTAAATTTATCACTGACTTTGTGCCAGAGGATCCTGACTGCCTAAGTCTTTGAGTAGATCTTGAGACTTAGCTTAAGACTTCTTTTTTTTTTTTTGGCAGGCAATTGGGGTTAAATGACTTGCCCAAAGTCACACAGCTAGTATATGTGCCAAGTGTCAGAGGTCAGATTTGAACTCAGGTCCTCCTGACTCCAGGGCCGGTGCCCTACTCACTGTGCCACTGGCTGCCCCTAGCTTAAGACTTCTAATAGCTTGGAGTCCAGCCCAGTACATTGGACGCCTTTAAAATACATATAAAAAACACAGAGGAACACAGAGACAAAATAATGCAGTGGAAGGTGTGCCGGACTTGGGTTCAAATACTGGCCTTGCCACTTACTACTTGTATGCCTGAAGCAAATTATTTGGCCTTTCTAGGTCTCAGTTTCCCCATCTACAAAGTGAATGAGTTGGACTAGGTGGCCTTTTAGGTGCCTCGATACTCTACATATGCATTATGTCACTTTAAGGCCCTTTACATATAGAGCAGTTTAAAGCTAAAAAGGGCATAAATCATGCTTTTACATAAAGAAAAAGATTTAAATAAGCTGTTAAAGGATGTAAGATATTGCTGCAGTTATCGATGAACATTTTGATGCCTGAACAAAGTAAAGAAGGAACTTTGTTTCCCATAAAAACTGCTAACGTTTCTAGAATGAAGGAAACCCAGAAACGCATCTACTGTATCACTGGTGAGAGCAAAGAACAAGTGACCAGCTCTCCGTTTGTGGAATGGATATGGAAACATGGTTTTGAAGCAGTATACATGACAGAGCCCATTGATGAGTACTGTGCGCAGCAGCTAAAGGAATTCGATGGGAATACCCTTGTCTCTGTTACTAAGGAAGGGTTAGAACTTCCAGAGGATGAAAAAGAAAAGAAAAAAATGGAGGTGAGCAAGGCAAAATTTGAAGACTTGTGCAAGCTAATGAAGGAAATTCTGGATAAGAAGGTGAGAAAGTGACGCTCTCCAATCAGCTCCTGTCTTCACCCTGCTGCATTGTGACTAACACATATGGCTGGACAGCCAACGTGGAACATGAAGGCCCAGGTATTGAGAGACAACTGCACAATGGGCTCCATGATGGCCCAGAAGCACCTGGAAATAAACCTAGATAGCCACGTTGTGGAGATTCTCAGGCAGAGGGCTGAGGCGTCAAGGCTGTGAAAGACCTGGCAGTGCTGTTTTTTTGAGACAGCTCTGCTGTCTTCAGATTTCTCCCTTGAAGATCCCCAGACTCACTCAAATAGAATTTACCACATGATTAAATTAGGTCTTGGCACTGATGAGGATGAGGTGACAGAGAAGAACTCAGTGCTGCTGTTCCTGATGAGATCCCCACTTGAAGGAGATTAAGTTGTACCCTGCATGGAGGAGGCGCATTACGTGAACCTGTGCTTCAGACCCTCACCCTCTGCATAGTTCCCTGTGTTTTCCCACAGCAGCAGTAGAGGCCTGGCTCCATCTGCCAACGTCTAGTGGGTTTTTTTCCTCCCGTTTTCCAGTGTATTAGGGCAGGGCTTACAGGGTCCCTGTTCCCCCTCTCCTGATCTGGGGAGTAGAATGTTGTGTATTGTGGCCTGTTAATGTTTATTTTATTCTGAAATTAAAGTATGCAGGATAAAGAGAATGCAGTTTTTACACAGAAAAAAATTAAAAACTGCTAACATACATATATGAGGAAACTCAGCTTCCATATGAGATTGGAAGAGAAAATGAATTATGGTATAAGTATAAAGACTCAAATCATCTTCTAAAAAATGTAGGATGATGGCTCGTTCACATATGAATAGTTACATGGTTTAAAGTGGCAGAGGAAAAAATATCTATTTTTTTTCAAAGACTAGTAAAATGTATATACAAAAAGTGATTTCAAGGATACAAGATATGTTATTAACCAAGTTGAGAACTTAAGTGATTCAAGGCATCGTGATTTCTTAGTTTATTTCCACATAACTGTTTTATGACTTGAGAACATAAAACTAAACAAAAAATGAGAAATTCTATAAATATTTGGAGACTGAAGTAGGATTAGAAAAGAACTATTGTTTTCATAGGGGAAATTTGTGAGATGTTACCTGTTAAATGAAAGGTGAGTCACTGAGACAGAGGAGGCTCTGACCTAAGCCATTGATGTAGGTATAGGAGATGTAAGACAGAGACTGAAGATCAAGACTAAAGAACCTGATAGAAAAGGAAAGAAACAATAGGGGTTTAGAAAAACCTGTCTGTTAAACCTGTCTTTGAGGAGATCAGCTAGGTGGTGCAGTGGGAAGAGTGCCAGGCCTGGAATCAGGATGACTCATCTCTTTGGGTTCAAATTTGGCCTCAGGCACTTACTAGCTGTGTGACCCTGGGAAAGTCACTTAACTCTACCTCAGTTTCCACATCTGTAAAAAGAGCTGGAGAAGGAAATGGCAAACCACACTGATATCTTTGCCAAGAAATCCCCAAATGGGGCCACAGAGTCAGACCCAATTGTAAAGCAACTCAACACCAACAAAACCCCATAATTACTGATTCCTTACAAAGAGGTTCAACCTCATTGAACAAGGGCTTTACTTCCAGGCATTGTTCCTCAGAACCCCCTAGAGTTTAAGAGCCATGGATGAAGCTGCTTCGAAGCGTATGTTGCTCTTTGCTGCCCCTTCTGGTTTGAGAGACAACAGCAGAAAGGGAGATACAGGTACCGTGTCTGCTTTGCCCTATAAGAAGAGGTAGGTAGGATAGTGTGGTGCCTTGACTAATGAGGCAATCTATGCTGTTTGGACTATGCTGTGAATGGATAATGAAGCATCCCATTAAGGGAGGCTTAAGTGAGGCTGTTACATAGGCATAGGCTATACATATGCTTAAATATGTGTTCATAGCATAGGCATAGCCTATGCCTACATAGATATAGCCTACACCTACATATTTGGTCTGTATAACCCAGACATAGCCAGCCTGGTGAACTTTATAGTTGTCTGACTTAAAGGGAACTACTATTCAAATCATACTCCCTTTTAAAAGCGATTTTAAGTTTGAAGAACCATTAAATGCTATTTTTGAATATAGAGTAGAAGAGGATTTGTCCAGCTCGAGATCAGCGAGGATCAATGGATAAGCAGATAGCAGTGATGCAGTTTTGTGTGGTACAGATGGTCATGAATAGACCAATGAAGTAAAAGCCTGAAGTCCAGAGTTGGAAGGCATACTGAACCTATGCATTTTCCCTCCTCATGTGCTTTCTTGCCAGTGTGTGATGTATAAACACGTGACTATTCTCCTCCATGGATATTGGGTTCATTGGTGGGAGAATGTGACCTAGGTTTGTGTGTGGATTGTGATTTTTTTGTTTATTCATTTACTTGTTTAATATGAACAACTACAAATTTATAATTTCTTCTGCTTTATTGCTAAGTAAATGGTTACTTTAATGTCTCCAAGTATCTTTATTGGGAATGACTAATTTGTGTATGCAGAAATGCGCTGGAATGGGCTCCAGTTGGAGTATCGAGTAGAAGCAATATATTCCCCCTAAACATGATAATCTATAGGACCCTGAGAGAGTTTAACTGTAACCAGATAGTGGTGGTATATCTCTATAACACTAGATCTGAAAGTATGAGAATGGGTTGGAGTGAGCAAGCTAACCTAGAGATAGAATTAGGTATCCATACAAGATGGGTAAAGGTATGAGGCCTGTGTAGTGAAGATGACAATGCCACCATTGTTCTACTAGGATACCCAGAGATATACAGGGCCAGGCAGTTGAAGAGTCCACAGGCATAGTTGCCCTTCTCTGCCACAGAGAATAATATCCCTTGGCTCTTGATTCTGGTGTAATAGTCAGCTCTGCAGAAGGAAGGGTAGTAGAGGACTACCAGGCCTTGGCTTTCATAGGAAGCTGGATTCATAGGAATCTTGACTTGTGGCTACTATGGCTGTGTAAGGCTAATAACACCAGCACACAGGAGGGCTGCTAGCACAGGTTCTTTGAAATGCTTTTCTAAGGAAAGCAACTTTAAGGGGTTTACAATCTCACTTTAATTAAACATACATATATCATTCACTTAGTTCAGGGGGAAAAGTCAGCCCCCTGAACTTCAGAGAAAACACAAATAGAAATTACAAGCAGAAATTATACAAACAAAACAAATAATACAAATCATCAGGTATAGCAATACATACATAGTTCCCAGAGAGAGAAGCACCAACATCTGGGTTTTCAAAGCTGGAGAGAGGGGCTCCTTAACAGCTACCCAGAGTCTTGTCTGGTGAAATCACAAATCACATTCTTCCAATGAGTGAGCCCCAAAGCAAAATGCTAACCGCAGAGTATATATACACTCTTCTTTAGGGTCAGAGAATGTCACAGCCATGTTACTCAAATTCATGTGACTTAGGCTTTCTTGTGACTTAAGCAGGTCATCAAAGACTCTTGATCCAATCAAAGACTCAATCAAAGGCCCTTGGTTGCCTTAGTGCTGAGAAGCACTCCAAAAGAAAAAAAAAACAGTGAAAAGTCCCACTTTGCTTGCCATTACAGATGGCTACTGACATCTTCTGAGAAGGAGAGAATAACTAGAGTTCCGGTCAGGTCTATTGCCAACAACTGCTCTCTTGTTGCTTAACAGATCAGTTGCCTTGTCTTCTGAATTACGGCAACACTCTTAAGGAATCCATTGGATTGCTTCTCAACCCATATGGCTGTGGACTGGCAGGCACCATGCTACTGCAATTTTTACTGGTTTACAAAACTAACTTCTAAATCAATCGTCTGCCTAAAAGAAAAAAAAAAGATTCACTTTTGACCAAATGTACGGTGTTGCAAAAGTCTTAGCGTATTCTTAAACTTTAGTAGCTTAAGTAGCTTAGTCTGATGTTTGGCCTGGAGCTAGAAAGTATTTGAGGCTAGATTTAAATTCAAGACTTCTCTGACAAATCTCCTCCCTAGGATGCCCCTCAGGGGATGTAATACCAAATCTTTTCCCCTTTAGAGGACTCTGTTGAAGGGATAGCTTTTGCAGGGATCAAGTCCCAGACAGGGATATTGACTGCCATTAAATTTGCTAAGGGATCCCCTTTCTTCCAGCTAAATTCACATTCACCATATATACAGAGGCAGTCTCACTTCTTCCCATGTTGTTAGAAAGCAAGGTACCTCCCAACAATTCTACCTCATGCCTTTTCTGGGAAGGAGTTGTCTGAACCATCCTAGACAGAAAGGAGACATCAGTTGAGAAGGACCTGAGCCTTTTCCACAGTGTGTATGGAGCCCCTGAGGGGTCAAGGACCTTGAAGCACCAGGTGACTTAACACAGGGGGCAGAATAAGGAAGGGCAAGAGAGGGTGAACTAGGATTCAGTTCAGCGCTCAGTTCAATTGTTTTTCAGCCATGTCAGGCTTTTCTTGGCAAAGATACTGGAGTGATTTGGGTCACACAGTTAGTAAGTGTCTGAGACCACATTTGAATTCAGGTCTTCTATACTCCAGGCTCTAGCCACTGGGCCACCTGGCTGCCCTGTTAGGGACTTTGCTACATGTTTTTGCTACCACATCCACCTCCCTTTAGTGTAAAAAGTCTTAAAGGTATTCTAGTGGACCTTCTACCATTTAAATAACCTTAGGGTCTGCATTTTATCTTTTTTTTTTTGGAAGGGGGAAAGGTGAGGCAATTGGGGTTAAGTGACTTGTTCCAGATCACACGGCTAGTAAGTGTCAAGTGTCTGAGGCTGGATTTGAACTCAAGTCCTCCTGACTACAGGGCCAGTGCTCTATTCACTCTGCCACTTGGCTGCCCCACTTTTTTTTTTTAAATATGTGATACCTCAATATATTTAATATTAATAAAAGTAAGCTCTACAAAAGATCTTGTTTTACGTATTATACAAAATGTATAGGTCAGTGTAGCCGTTTGAGCCACACTGTTCAGTCATATATAACTGGAAGACTTGAAATTAGAAAATTTTACAGTTTCTGCGGCTCATCTTCCTCCTGGTAACAGACTCGTGCAGTGTCTTATCACACTTTGTTTCCTCCATTAGAACCAGTTTGCTCTGACTGTATTTTAAAATCTTCACAAAACATCATGTCATATAATGCCATCTTATTTTCCAAAAAATTTAAAAACAAAACGAAATAAACAAAAACAAAATGAACCCCAAACCGTATCAACCTTTGGCTGACAAGCTATCCACTCCCATGAAAACATGGTGGAGGAGCCTAGCTGAATCAGCTCTACCCAGTTGAGATCTTGTTAAAATGCTTTTCGTGAACACGTCCCCCTTATTCTGATGCTATGGAGGTGAAAATCCTGGTTATGATATTCCTGAGTTCCAAGCTGAGTAAGCAGGTTCAGTTTTGTTCGACAAACGTGTCCCGACAGATGACAGTGAGGTGTGACCATGGTTGTGGCATGTGACATGCACTTTGGAAACCATTTTCTACTTTTTTTCCCTTAAAAAAAGAGAAAGAGAAAGTGAAAGTGAAATCTGACTTCGTCAGCTTCTTTAGGTTTTAGTATTCCTCTCTCTCTCTGTCTGTGTTATTAGGTATTCATGTGAATTAAAAACTCCAACAGCATTTTCTCTTTGTACTGATGCTAAAATGGATAAATTTGGCATATATATGTATATATATATGTACATACACACACATATATGTACATACACATATATATGTACATATACATGCACGCACACATATATACACACATACACACATATTTATATATACACATATTTGGATATACGTATATATACACATTTTTTTCTTAGCATCCATTACCACCAAATTGTCCTATGAGATCAGGCTGTGTAGTTTTCTAGCCTTGCACAAGTTCAAAGACTGATCCTTTAAGGTTTCCCATTAATCAACTTCCCTCCTGCCCCTGCTTTTGTAACTCTGACTCATAATGGTATTATAATGATTTTGTCATGTGGCTGACCCAAACTTCCCATGGTTATTATCCATAGACACATGGGTCTTCTCCCAAGGAGATTCTTAATATTGTCTATAATATCCCTGTGGCATAAGAGAACTAGTCTTGGCACTACCTATAGGTGAGACATATTTTTATGCCTCAGGCATGCTTTTTTATGACTTAAGCATACTTTTCAGCCTTCCTGTTGGCAAGCCTAAATAAGGTCTTCCAGATTTTGATAAACTCCTCTCCATCAGTGAGAGATCTGGAGATCAATTTCCAGATTCTATCTGTTACTGTCCATGGTATCAGGAATCTTTGAATAATTATATGGGTCTAACAATTCACAAATTTCTTTGGGATAGACCTGATCTGACCCAGCTATGAATTACTTTATCCTTCTACAAATCTTTCACAAGCCTTTTGAATGATTTCATAATATCCTTATTTTTATATTCAAGATCTACTCCTAATGTCAAGATACCTCTATGCATCTCTATAGTCATTATTTAAAGTATTCATGACATGGTGTTTGTATTCAGCAAAGCCATATTGTTGAACTAAGTACTAGAGATGTAGCACTCCACAGTAGTAATACAAATAAAGCAATAGTTACATGTAATTAATTTAATATAGCAATTAAAATAAAGGAGGTGCTATAAAAAATGACATCATGTGAAGAGTAGTAGCATAACTGTACCCATATATCAATAATTAGTATGAGTAGACAAATAATATTCATTAAATCAAACTCACGCATATGCTCGAAACACAGATTGTTAATGAATTGTGAGCACCAATAGCAGGCGCTTTGCATTTAAAATAGTACTCTTAATTCAGTGGATTGATCATGAGAGAGGGGATATACAAGGGCAAAAAAATTGAAATACAAAGAAAACAAAGAAAAAACACAAGAAAACAGGATGTTGAAAATACGCAGGACTGGAAAAAATTTCAGTGAGCAGACAAAACACATTTCAAAAAATGAGCATCTGAAAGAATAAAAAGCAAAAGGAAAAAAATTAGTAAATAGAAAGAATACCAAACCAAAATTCAGGTCAAATCTCAAATGCATCAAGGGAAAAAAAAATTCCCGAGTTATCTTCAGTGTAATGTCTCGATGATGTAAATCTGCTTTAAAAGAAATACAAATAACAAACATAAGCAATAAAAGAGAAAAAAAACCCCAAAACTAAATCTCAGATACTAGTCCTTCATATATAACTAGTTGAGGGAGGGGGTTGACTGTGTGCTTTATGAAGGATATAGTTACTTACACAAACATACCATCTTCCACCTCTCACAACTACTGGCTTATTTCCTCATTAAGTTCCTCTCCAGGTTCATAAAATAGTCTGAGGTATGAATAAGCTAAGAAATTACTAAAATTGCTCAAATTTCCTCTTTAATCAGCTCTTAGTCCCTATCTCAGCCTTAACTGAGGAAAATTTCCTCTCCCTTTTGGGCAAGCTCTCACCTTTCACTCTCAAACTGTACATTTATTGGTTTGGACTAAAAACATTGTAAATAGCCATATACTTGGACAGAAATTATAAATAGCATAGAAACACAAACAAATATTGTTCAGCTAAGGTGGTTGGATCTCTTCCCTCCCTATACTTGTCCTCCTGTAACAACAATGGTACTTGCCGCTACTGTAGCTGTGTAAGACCAATAACCCAAAGCACACAGGAAGGCTGCTAGCACAGGTTCTTTGATCTGCTTTTCTAAGGAAAGCAACTTTAAGGCGTTCATAATCTCACTTTAATTAAACATACATACATCATTCATTTATTTCAGGGGGAAAAGTCAGCAGCCTGAGCTTCAGAGAAAATACAAACAGAAATTACAAGCAGAAATTATAAACAGAGCAAAATAACACAAATCAACAGACAGGCTTCTGTCTGTCTGACCATAGCAATACATACACAATTATCAGAGGGAGATATATAGGTATATATGTATATATGTATATATATATATATATATATACATATATACACACTTTCAGGGCCTGAGGGCTTCATACCTTTTGAGGGATTCACATCTCTCCTGACCTAATTAGCGAAAGGGTGTGAGCCTTCCTACAAACAAAGGCAAGATTCAATCAAAGGCACTTGATACATATATACCTATATATATACATATATATACATATATATACATATATACCTATATATATACATATATACACACTTTCAGGGCCTGAGGGCTTCATACCTTTTGAGGGATTCACATCTCTCCTGACCTAATTAGCGAAAGGGTGTGAGCCTTCCTACAAACAAAGGCAAGATTCAATCAAAGGCACTTGATTGCCTTAGTGCTGAGAAGCACTCCAAAGCAAAAGACAACAAAAAGTTCTACTTTACTTGCCATTACGCCTCCTCCCAGGCATACAAGAAATTGAGAAGAAAGTGGTCAGTCAGGCAAGTGAGGAGGCAATTCCCTGTGAAGTGCTTCAGTGAAGCTATCAGAAGACAGGTACTACAAACTGGATTTTGGTAGCCCTTAGTCACTGATAAGGCATTGCTTCAGACAAACTGTGGCCTGAGAAAGATCTTATTTTAGAAAGGTCAAGGTCACCCATTGTATCCTGGGCCATCACCAGTCATCTTAACTTATGTCTTGCCACTAGACCTCCATGACTGTAGAGGAGAGAGTGAAGCTGATGACTTAAATCCAATTCATGCCCAAGTCAAGACATCACCCTTATGATGTCATTGGTCTTCAAGAACAAAGGATGAACAACAACAGTAGTTTCAACAACCACAGTCTGACCAAATTGGTTTGGTCCAATTTGTTACTCCAGTCTACGTGCATTGGCCAGTCTAATTACATCTCTTCCTGACTCCATCCACGCGCCACTATACCATGGCATAAGATCTAGGTTCTGTTTTGTTTTTCTTGCTTTCTGTGTCAGGGGCAGTATATTGATTTATAGCAGATTCATTTAATGTTAACACATGACATGGCTTTTTATAAACAAAAAAAAACCCATTTTTTGAAGGTTAACAATTATAACTAATTTTTTTTGTTTATTTAATATATTTAGTTTTCAGCATTGATTTTCACAAGAGTTTGAATTACAAATTTTCTCCCCATTTCTACCCTTCCCCCCACTCCAAGACGGCATATATTCTGCTTGCCCTGTTCCTCAGTCAGCCCTCTCTTCTGTCACCCCACTCCCTTCCCATCCCCTTTTCCCTTCCTTTCTTGTAGGGCAAGATAAATTTCTATGCCTCATTGCCTGTGTATCTTATTTTCTAGTTGCATGCAAAATCTTTTTTTTTGTTTTTGAACATCTATTTTTAAAACTTTGAGTTCCAAATTCTCTCCCTTCTTCCCTTCCCACCCACCCTCCCTAAAAAGTCAAGCAATTCAACATAGGCCACATGCGTATCATTATGTATAACCCTTCCACAATACTGATG
>CM053622.1:446960508-446994702 GCA_028646595.1 Phalanger gymnotis
TTCTGCCTTTCAAGGCATTCTTCTCCTCATTGGCTTTTTGGAGCTCTTTTATCATTTGACTTAGTCTATTTTTTAAGGTATTGTTTTCTTCAGAATATTTTTCAGTATTTTTTTGAGTCTCCTTTAGCAAGTCATTGACTTGTTTTTCATGGTTTTCTCTCATCCTTCTCATTTCTCTTCCCAATTTTTCCTCTACTTCTCTAGCTTGTTTTTCTAAATCCTTTTTGAGCTCTTCCATGGCCTGAGACCAGTTCATGTTTTTCTTGGAGGCTTTTTTTTTTGTAGGCTCTTTGACTTTGTTGACTTCTTCTGGCTGTATGTTTTGTCTTTTTTGTCACCAAAGAAAGATTCCAAAGTTTGAGACTGAATCTGCGTGTGTTTTTGCTGTCTGGCCATGTTCCCTGACAACTTACTTGACAGTTGAGATTTTCAGCGGGGTATGACTCCTTGTAAAGAGTACTTTGTTCCATCTTGGGGGGATGCGCTGTTGTTTTCAGAGCTATTACAGCCAGCTCTGCCACACCAGCACTCCTTCTTCCCCAAGAACCGCCAACCCAGACTAGACTCAGATCTTCAGCAGGCTCTGCACTCCTGCTCTGATCAGCCACTTAATTCCTCTCACCTGGTGGGCCTGGGGCCAGAAGCAACTGCAACTGTAGTTCTGTAGCTGCCCCACCTCCACTGCCCCCGGGGTGGTGGCTGAACTGCAGCTCTGTCACCCTGTCCCCAGCAGCTTTTCCCACTAACCTTCTCTGTTGTCTTTGGTGTTTATGGGTTGAGAAGTCTGGCAACTGCTACAGCTCACTGATTCAGGGCGCTAGGGCCCACTCTGCCTGGCTCCTGGTCTGGTTGGTCTCCATGACCCACGCTGGGCTCTCCTCTGCTCTGCTCCACTCCCAGCTCCATGGGGGATAGACCTTACCCAGAGACCATCCAGGCTGTCCTGGGTTGGAGCCCTGCTTCCCTCTGCTATTTTGTGGGTTCTGCGGCTCTAGAATTGGTTCAGAGCCATTTTTATAGTTTTTTGGACAGACTTGGTGGAGAGCTCACAGTAGTCCCTGCTTTCCAGCTGCCATCTTGGCTCTGCCCCTCTATAACCAATTTTTAAAAGTACAAGTGAGGCTCTCTGAGTTATAAGCAATTTGCCTGTTTCTTTTTTTTTTTTTTTTGCCTTTCAAGTTTACAGATATTAAAGATGATTACAGGAACCAAGGTGATTTGTCTAGCCCAGGTGAATTCTGATCTAACCACCTGGGGGAATTCATGAGTGAGCATAGGCACTCATTGCCTTGCTGGTTTGCTATGGTAGCATCACTAGGCCAACCTCACATGCACATTTGGTTTTCTCTAGGTAGTCTACAGTGCTTGCTTCTTTTCCCTCTAGAGGTTAGCTTCTTTGAAATACACTGAGGAACCACTTACTGAAGGGATGGTGAATGGTTTTTCGCAGCATGCTGACTTCCTGAGCTCATTATTTCTTTTGTAAAATTATCCATTTTGTAAAAAGGATATTTTAAAATATTTAGTCCCCAGATGTTTCAGTAAGATTTGTGGCATATAACACCACTTTGCCCACCTTAATTCTGGCCTCCTTCCTAGCTCTTGCTGAGCAAAGAAAATATCCCCCTTCATGAAGCAGAGAAATTCTTTATCTTCTTTTTTATGTACTTTTGTATATTAAGTAATCCATATTTTGAGTCTTTTGTTGGCCCAAAATTTTATCATAAGATAATGACTTAATACTGAAAGTAAACATCTGGAAACCTAGCAAGTTTCCAAATCTCCCAGCTACCTTCAATAATAGTCTAGTAGGGTTAAATAGTAAAGGGAAATTTTAGAAAAGGAATGGATAACATAATTTGGCTTCTCCTTGAAGGAAAGAGGCGGGGGAAAAGAATCATTGTCTTTTCATCACAGGTTAGCTTCGTTCAGCAACTAAATTCATAATTCATACCTGGGATATCTCTATAATACCCTGACCCAGGTGATCACTCTGCTTATACTGGCTCCTTCCACAACTAACTTGTGGTGGCTCTTGGGGTCTTCCACCTGAGATGACTTATTCCTATCTGCTAAACCCCTAAAGCTGAAAGTTAGGGAAGACTTGAGAACATGGAATGCTGGATAAACCACATACCTAGTGGGTCAGTTCCTGAAGTCACAGCCTCCTGAGGACATGACCAAATACAGGTTATACATGAAGACACCTACAGGGAGCATTACGTGGAGGGTCAGGCCTAAAACTGTCTATGTTTCCTGTAGCAAATTAAGAGCAATCTTAGACAAGTTCATCCACTTATTGTCTATCTTGGTATTTAACATCTTTTGTGTGTTGGGGGGGCAGGGTATATTCCTGGTCTTTGACCAATCAATGCTCCTCCCTATCCCCAACCAATTGATGTAAGCACAGAAAGTAATGGGGTAGATAGCAGAGGTAAAGTAGTAAATTTGCTGATTACCTTGAACTTTGTTGATTTTTGTTTCTCAGTTGAGCCTCTTGATCCTATAGCTCTGTGACCTGTATCCTAGTTACAAATCTTTGGGTTTTTATCATTTTTTAACATATGTTTCTAGTTCCAATGTCTATAGGTGTTAGATGCTGGGGATACTGACAAGGGGAAAGCAAGGCCAAGGCTATGCAACTGGGTATGCAGTCGATTACAGGTATCAATAATCCCTGAGAGTCTTTACAAACGTTATGGTGTTCTTTTGATGTTAATGATGAAGTGGACATGGTAGCATAGGATTGCCCTGAGTGTGTAGCACACCTTTGGGTTACACCTACTTGCAAGGAATTTACACTTTTAGGGGGAAAGGAAATATGTACGTGTATAAGTGTATATAGAATAATTATAAGGATAATAAGTCATACCACTGATTATTGTATTGCCCAGGACATTTCTATGCTATCATGTCCACTGTGATGAATGCTGAGGATACAAAGAAAGGCAAAAGACAATCTCTGCCTTAAGAGAGCTCACAATCTAATGGGGAAGTTTACAGTGTAATAAGGCCATTCATATGTTTCATAATTATGTTTCTTTCATGGACAGAATTAGTATGAATTTGGGGCCTTTTAAATCTGTCTCATCAGGCTACATCATCGCAGTGTTTAGCACATTGCAGGATCTCCAGTCTTTCTGATCTGCATCTTGCCACTTGACCCAGATGGCTGTGGAGGAGAAAGTGAAGCTGGTGACTTTGTGCAGCCCTCCCTCGCTCAAATCCAATTCATTTGCATACCATGGCCTCATCTCCCCAAAGTCATGGTCAAAGAACAAACAACAACAGGTGTTTAATAAATGTTTATTGACTCTCTCATGACTATACCCCCAATTAAAGGGCGAAAACTCTCCAATAATTGGTTGGTAGGGGAGTGGGGGGAGGGGTTGCAAACTGAGCCTGGCACTAGAAAGGGTGACTTTTCCTTTCTTGGCTCTCAGAACTGTCCTGAGCCTCATGTTTAGAACAAGAGGAAACAAGGAAATGCAAAGGACAGAGTTAACCAGAAGTGTCTAATTAAGTTAGATGCAGTCTTTAACAGAATAAAAAGATACACTTGGAAATAGATGTTAGTTGTACCCATAGGAGGTGAGGCTAGGAACCACTGGTTCTTCTATATCAGTTTTTCTTTTTTTCCTTTCCTCAGTGCTCCAGCCACCCGAGTGAGCCTTCTTATCTTAAACCTTAAACCTTTGTCCTTTCCCTTTTCCCCTTTAGTTTCCTACACCTGGGTTTGAGGAACAAAACTGCTGTCATGATATCATACTGCTATTCTATTTTGCAAAGGAGCCAACTCTACCGCCTCTCTGTGTGTTCTCTCTCACAAGTCTTCAAGAGATCTTTAAAATTTCCAAGGTAGAGAAAAACCTCTATTCTCTAGTCCTTATCTCAAATTAGCTTCTTCTCTTCCCAAACTGGAAAGAAAGACAACTTCAAGGTTCTCCAGTGACTTAGGCTCCTCTTCCAAGGAAGTTAGCATGAGCCCCACCAGAAGGATCGTTAAATTTCAATTGTTTCATTCTTTGTATTTGTGTACCCAGTGCCTAATATGGGGGCTGCTCATAGGAACATTTAAGAAATTTAACACATTTAAGAAATATATTAAAATAATAAAATAAAATAAAATGATTAAAGTAAAATATTAAATTTTAAGTTAAAATAAACTTAATTATTTAATAAATGTTTGTTGACAGAGTGAGCATTGATTGATCCCCTGCTGCTAGCCTCTCCATCTCTCTCAAACTGATAAATTGAGATAATCTATACTTCCCATTAGGGTTCTCTGTCCTCTTAGAATATATGTATTTTGAAAGAAGTGAAAAGGTTGATGAACTAGTTTCAGTTTAACCTGCTTCTTCACATATACTCACAAAATTGAATAACCAAGATACTTTATCACAAGAGTAGCAGTGATTTGAATAGGGAAGTGAGATCTGTAGTAGATTGCTTGCTTTAAGAACTTTTCTGTTTGTTGTCATTGAATAATCAAGATTTTTTTAATAAGCAAATCCTTGAAGGGCTTCTAACTTCCTTTTAGGTCAGTAGTTTTAATAACTGTCACCAGTGGTACCTCGGGTTATGGTGCCTAATCTCAGGAATTAGGCTAGGTGTGCATGTGGATAACCAAGGGTTGTGAGTAAAATAACATAATCCATTCAATAATCCCATTCCTATAAAAATGATCTCTTGATTAAAGTAATTATATAAATATTTAAATATCGATAGGCCTGGACCAGTATAGGAATCCCCACGGGAGGACACTCCTGCTGCCAGAGCAGGTTGGCACCCTCTCTACACTTTAAGATTGTTGCCTATAGCATGAAAAGGTTAAGTGATTTAATCAGTATCAACAAGTCATTATATATCAGAAACAAGGCTTGAACCCAAGATTTTCTGGCTCTGAGGTGAGCTCTACTCACTTTACCACAATGTGATTTAAATAATTATTATCATTTGCATAATAAATTCAAATTCAGATACGTTATAGAACAAATAAAAGAACCTCCATGTAGAGTTTTAAAAACCTGGCCATTGAACTTAATTATTAATTACTCCTTAATTCTAGAGCTCTCCCAGACCTAATTTGCAAACTTACTGTGACTCCTTTCTGGAAAGCCAGCAGGCCCTATGCTTACTTTGATCCTCTGTGTTGTTGTGATTTGTCCTTTATTCTCAAAGAGGACCATGACATCAGGAAGATGATGTCATGACTTGCAATTAATTGAATTGGATTAGTGAGGGAGGGCTGTACAAAATCACCAGCCTCACATTCTCCTATGGAGCCATCTGGGTCCAGTGGCAAAATATAGATCAGGATGACTAGAGATGGCCCAGGATGCAGTGGGAGACCTTGGCTTTTTTAAGCTATGGTCTTTCTGAGTTCTCACTTTGACTGGGGCAATGCCCATTCAGTGAATAGGCCTGTTTAAGAAGTGAGTCAAAAGATAGCCCCTTTGATAAAAAAAAAATCAAATTGGGAGAGGAAGATCCTCAGAGTTGCTGGCCAGAAGAGAAACTATTACTATTTATGTTCACTCTGAGCTAGGAGGGCCTAAAAAAATAAACATTAAGTAGTGCTTGGACAGAGACCTACTGTTGTCCAATCAATGAGATCCAGAGTGAATTGGGTTTGGTCATGGTCTTTAAGAAAGAAATCTTGCCAGTAAATCCCAAGTTACCTAGGTAGGTTTTGGCCATCAAAATTTACCTTCTCTTGGGCAGGCCACCCTCAGATGAGAGAAGGGAAAGAAAGGGGAAGGGAGGAAGAGATGAGTTGCCCAAGTGGCACTGGCCATCTGGGCCCCCATTGGGGCAGCTTGGACTACTCATAGGTTGTGGTTGGCCCTTTGTTCTTGAAGAGACCATGACACCGGGACCATGACTTGGAATTGAATTGGATTTGAGTGAGACTCTATATTCAGCTGGTAGGAATAATTAAGAACTAATACAAACAATCCTCTATTGAGCTCTCCATCAGAGAGGAGGCATCATTTTTGTTCCTCAGCAATGTTTTTTTTTAAATGCTTTATTTTATCTTTATTGATATTGTCTTTTGTTTTGGCATCATATTTGCTTTCAAATAAATCTCTCTCCTCTATCCAGAGATCTGTCCTTAAAATGATTTTAAAAGGAAGAAAAAGAGGCATTCAATATAACTAACCAAGACTTTTGTTGTATCTGACAATATATACAATATTCCATACCCATAGTCCCCAAGTCTGCAAAGGAGTGTGGGGGTAGGGGAGGTATATCTTCTCAACTCTCTGGGGTCAAGTTTGGTCATTATAATAATGCAACTTTCATTTTCATTTTTTATTCTTTCTGTTTACATGATTGTAATCATTGTGTATATGTCTCCTTGTTTTGTTTAGCCGTTCATATGTCATCCCATTTTTCCATGAATTCTTCATATTTACCATTTCTTACAATGCAACAATATCCTATCACATTGATATACCACAGTTTGATCAGCCATTCCTACATCAATATTTTCAACTCCTTGTTGATGTCACAAAAATGATGCCATGAATATTTTGATGTTTATGGAACTCTTCCGATTTTGACCTCTTTGGGGTATATATCTAGCAGTGGGATGTTTAGGTCAACACTTTCTTTAGCACAAGTACAAAACACTTTTCAGAATGGTTAGACCAATTCATAGTTCCATCAACAGTATATTTTTGTTCTTTTCTTTGCAAAACTCTTCAAAAATAGATCATTTCCATATTTTCTCATTTCTGTCAATTAGTTCCTTTGATTTGTGTTTTTTGTTATTTGTGACTTGGAGCAATTTTTCATATGGTTGTTAATAGCAGGCAATTCTTGAGAACTTTTTGTTCATATCTTCTGACCATCCATTCATTGGATAAATGGCTTTTGGTCTTATAGATTTATCATAATTCCTTATATTGGTTGGCTTTCAGATGCTTATCACAGATACTGCTTCTCAGCAATCTACATGAATCTTAGATTTATCTCCCTAGATGTCCTTGTTCTTTTTCAGTCCATTGAGAAGAGCTTTGTCCTGATTATTTTTATCCTGGATAGCTAATAAAAAGACACAAAGAAACCTGGTGTCACATACTATATCATTTCCATGACTATTTCTTATGATGGAAAATTTATTTTAGCAACCACAGTGCTGTGGTCATTCAAAGTCACATGTCCTCTCTCTCCCTCCTTTTTGATACGTGAATCTTTGGCCCAGAACTGAGTTTTTATTGACCATGAAAGAATATTTTATAACTCTGGTTTGCATCATTGATACCTTCTTTTGTAAAAAGCCTTTTCCTTTTTTTCTGTTGCACATTTTAAACAGATTTGACACATAATCAAACAGTTTAAAACAGTGTTATACAGTGGTTTCATCACAGGAACCATGTATCGTCATTACATAGCAAAGATGACTCTAATGACACACACACACACACACACACACACACACACACACACACATCTACACCACTTTGTAAAAAGTATTAGGAAACTTTTGATTTGTCTATCTGCTTTCTCTTCCTGACTGCCCTAGATGGAAGTGAGTTTTCCTAATAAGATCTCATAACATTTTGTGTTATACATTTACTGTATTTTGATTTCTGATTTGTGTAGTATTTATCTCTTTATACGTATATTTAAAAATTGAGATGGGGGCAAGATTGAATAAATCAATCAAATCACTCAATCCCACTTAAAAGTTATAAGATGCTGTGCCCTAGTACATTAACCAAGTGAAACATGTATCAATCAAAAACTTTAGATGTGTTAAAAGCCCTTGAAAATCATTGGATGAATTGGAATGACACTGACAGAAATTTTTTTCTAATGAGTTGATACATTTGATCATGCCCTAGTGTGCTTGTATAAAAAACCAGGAGCTAGTTCAGAACCTAAGATATTTGCCTGTTAGCATCTTTGGTATTCAAACTCAGTTCAAAAGCTACCTCCTACACTGAAGGCCTTGACTATTTCCCTCTGCTTCTTGTACCTCTTAGACAAAATTGCCTTTGCACAATGTATTGCATTTATTTTGCAATTATTTTGAGCACATTTAATATGCAAAATGTTGTTTCATCCATTAGAATATAAATTTCTTGAGGGCAGGACCTGTTTAATTTTGTCTTTGCTTCCCAGCACCTCAGTGCCACAGTAACTGGCTTACAGCAGAAGTTTAATAAATGTGAATTGATTAATTGATTCAGATGAAGTAAAGAAACCATACTGTAAACTGGCTTCCTTGGCTTACTTCAAGTCCTGACTAAAATCTCATCTCATACAGGAAGCCTTTCCCAACCCTTCTTAATTCTAATGTGTGCCCTCTGTTAATTATTTCCTAACAATGTAGATTATTTGTACATATTTATTTTGTCTCCTTCATTGCATTGTGTGCTCCTTGAGGACAGGAACTGTCTTTTGCCTTTCTGGACCAGGACCAGATGGATTCACAAGTAAATCATACCATACATTTACAGAACAATTAATTATAATGCTACATAAAATATTTAGAAAAATAGACAATGAAGGAATTCTGTCAAATTCCTTTTACAATAGAAATATGGTGTTGCCACCTAAACCTGGAAGAGCAAAAACAGAGAAAGAAAACTATTGACCAATATCCCTAAGGAATATTGATGTAAAAAATTTAAATAAAATACTAGTGAGTAGATTACAGAATTATATCACAATATATAACTATGAGCAGGTGGGATTTATACCAGGAATGGGTCAATATTAGGAAAACTATCAGCATGATTGACTACATCAATAACAAAGCCAACAAAAATCATGCGATCATCTCTACAGATGGAGAAAAAGCTTTTGATAAATACAAAACTCATTCCTATTAAAACATTAGAAAGCATAGGAATAAATGCAGCTTACATTAAAATGATAATTAGTATCTATCTAAATACATCAACAAGCATTATCTGTAATGGGGATAAATTAGAAGTCTCCCCAATAAGACCAGGGTTAAAACAAAAATGTCCACTGTTATTCAATATTTTCTAGAAGTGCTAGCTATTGTAACAAGAGAAGAAAAAGAAATTGAAGGAATAAAAATAGGCAATGAGTAAACAAAAGTATAACTCTTTGCAGATAATGTGATGGTATGCTTACACAATCCTAGAAAATTAACTAAAAAGCTAGTTGAAATAATTAACAACTTTAGCAAAGTTGCAGGATATAAAATAAACCCACATAAATCATCAGCATTTCTATGTATTATCAACAAAGTCTAGCTGCAAGACATGGAAAGAGAAATTCCATTTAAAATAATTGTAGACATTATAAAATACTTATGAGTCTACCTGCTGACACAAACCCACTATATATGAACTATATGAATTATATATGGACTACATGAGCACAATTATAAACTACATTTCATACAGATAAAGTCAGATATAAACAATGAGAAAAATATCAATTGCTCGAGGCAAATCTCTTAGGTTCTGAACTAGCTCCTGGTTTTTTATACAAGCACACTAGGGCATGATCAAATTTATTATATTGGCTGAGCCAATATAATAAAAATGACAATTCCACCTAAATTAATTCACTTATTCAGTTGCAAACCAATCAAGCTACGAAAATTATTTTGTAGAGCTAGAAAAAATAATAACAGAATTCATCTGGAAGAATAAAAGTTCAAGAATATCAAGGGATTCAATGAAAAAAAATGAAGGAAGGCAGCCTAGCCATACTAGATCTCAAACGGTATTACAAAGAAGCAATTATTAAAACAATCTGGTACTGCCTAAGAAATTGGTGGACCAGTGGAATATTCTAGGTATACAACACACAGTACTAAATGGCCATAGTAATCTAATGTTTTATAAATGCAAAGATTCAAGCTTTTGGAACAAAAACTCACTATTTGAAAAAAAAAACTGCTGGGAAAACTGGAAAGTTTGGCAGAAAGTAGGTATAGACCAACGTTTTATACTGTATATCAAGATAAAGTCAAAATGGATACATGAGTTAGACATGAAAGGTGATACCATAAGTAAATTAGAGAAGCATGGAATAGTTTCCTGTCAGATCTACGGATAAGGAAAGAATTTATCAAGAGATAGAGAACATTACAGGATATAAAATGGGTAATTCTGATTACATTAAATTAAAAGCTTTTTGCACAAACAAAACCAATGCAGTCAAGATTAGAAGAAAAGCAGAAAACGAAAAACATTTTTACAGCAAGTTTCTTTGATAAAGGCCTCAATTCTCAAATAAATAGAGAATTGAGTCAAATATTTAAGAATACAAGTCATTCTCCAACTGATAAATGGCAAAAGGAGGTATGTGAACAGGCAGTTTTCAAATGACAGAATCAAAGCTATTTTTAGTCATATGAAAAAAAAAGTTCTCTAAATCACTGATTAGAGAAATGCAAATTAAAACAAGTCTGAGGTACCTAGTAATACCTGTGAGATTGGCTCGTATGACAGACAAAGAAAATGACAAATGTTGGAAGAAATGTGGAAAAATTGGGAAACTAATGCACTGTTGGTTCAGTCATGAACTGATCCAACCATTCTGGAGAGAAATTTGGAATTACAGTCAAAGGGCTATAAAACTGTGCATACCCTTTGACTCAGCAATACTACTACTAGGTCTGTATACCAAAGAGATTTTTTAAAAAAAGACCTATATGTATCAAAATATAGCCCCTCTTATTGTGATGGCAAAGAATTAGAAGTTGAGGGGATGCCTATCAATTGGAGAATGGCTGAACAAGTTGTGGTATAAGATTGTGATGGAATATTACTGTTCTATAAGAAATTATGAGCAGGATGCTTTCAGAAAAACCTGTAAAGATTTACATTAACTGATGCAAAGTGAATTGAGCAGAACCAGGAGAACATTGTATACACTAACAGAAATATTGCATGATGATCAACTGTGAATGACTTAGCTATTCTCAGCCATACAATGATCCAAGACAGTTCCAAAGGACTTATGAGTAAAAATGCTATCTGTCTCTGGAGAAAGAACTGATGGAGTCTGAAGGCAGATCTAAGCATACTTAAAAAAAAAAAACTTTCTGTATTTTTCTTGTTTTTTTGGGGGGAGGGGTGTTTTCTTTCACAACATGACTAATACCGAAATACGTTTTGCATGACTGCACATGTATAACCTATATCAAATTGCTTACCTTTTCAGTGAGGGTTGAAGGTATGTTGAGAGTTTGGAACTCAACATTCTAAAAAATGAATGTTAAACATTTTTACACATAGTTGGAAAATATTTTTATAAAAGATAGAATGTGGGAGCAAAGAGGTCATTTTGACTGGATGACAGAGGGCATGAAGAAGTGAAATGTACACAAGGTAGAAAGGTAGAAAAGTACTAGAAAAGTGGGTGGGAGTGAGATTATAAATGGCTATAAATACCAGAATACTAGAGGACAAGTTATATTTTATCTTAGAGGCAACAGGGAGAACTAGAACTCTGAACAGAAGAAAGACATGATTATATTCCTTCTTTAGGACTATTATTTTGGCCAATGAATTGGAGAAGGTGAAGACTCGAGACAGGGAGATCAATCAGGTCAATCAGATCAATCGATCAATCAATTAAAATAGACTAGGTGAAAGGTAATGATGGACTGAACAACTATGGCAGTGACTATATGGAAGTAGAGAAAAGGAGTGTTTAAAGATCATAGGACTTGGCAACTGATTGGATATCTGAGAAGGGAGAAAGACCATGAAGAGTCAAAGATGATTGCGAACTAATTTAGAAAGAAGGGTGGGTTTTTGGGAAAAGGTAACAGGTGCTGTTTAGGACATTTTGAGTTTGAGCTGTCTATGGGAGCTCCAGTGGGAAGAATCCAATAGATAGTTGGGACCAGAACTCAGAAATGCCCAGGACTGGATTTATTAGGTATGCAGCACTTTTGTGTAGGTGAAGTGTGAAACTCCTGTGATCACAGGACGCATGTCTGTGCAAGTGAAAGTTGGTGATTTTCCTATACATATGGAGGTTATGCATATGTGTGAGTCGAGTCAGTCAATAAACAAACATATATCAAGTACTGCGCTCAGTGCCCTAGATACAAAGCAAGGCAAAAGACAGCCCACGCTCTCAAGCTCACAGTCTATTGGAGAAGACCAGATGCAAACAGCTATGTACAATCAAGCTATCTACAGGATAAATTAGAGAAAATTAATAGAAAATCTTCAACAAGCATCTATGAAGAGCTAAGAGCTTATACTACAGTGCATGTGTACATAGATATAAAGCCTGGATGTGTTTGCATGTTTGGGAAGACAAATAGCGTTACTGGAATGAGTTAAGACGGTTAAGATAATGATGGCAATATATGAGCTCTATAATTATAATACACATTTACACATCATGTGATATATATTAACATTTACAGATTTATAGCAGCATTTACACATTTTAAGGTTTACCGAGAACATGGGGAAGGTGTATCTGTATGGGTTGATTTGCAAACACGGATTAGAGATACAGCTGTGAAAATGAATGCGGAGTGAACTTTTGAGGGATGGTTCGGTTAGAATTTCACGAATCCATCCACGCCCTGCCAATCTCCTGGATTCAGTGACCAATCTCCCTGAAGAGGCGACGCCCCTTCCAGCCCGGTGACGTCAGACTCGGTCTCTAGGCAACGGGACGCCAACCACCCACAGCCTCTCGGGGAGCCCCTTTGCAACCTCCTCCCGGCCCTCCCTGGACCCGGCGCCATGTCCCTTCCGCTGCTGCCGGGATACAGCTTCAACAAGAACGTGAGTAAAGCTGGCAGGGGAAGAAGGGGCCCGCAGGCCCAGCCAGGCAGGCTGCGGAGAGGAGCCGGGAGGAGCGAGGGCGGAACTGGAGGGCGGCGAGGAGTCGCCCCGCTCACCCACGCCTGCGAGGACCCCGGGCTCCCTGCAGCTGCTCCTTAACGCCCGGCCCCGGAGCAGTTTAATGCCCGGGGTGACGCTCAGCCCGTGCAGCCCTGCAGCGGCCCCGCTCACCCGGACGGGCACATTTACTGTGGAGTGCGTTTAAAAAGGGGCGTGTTGGCTGGTTTGGTTTTTTTAAGTGTCTCTGTTTGTTTTCTTGTCTCTCCCTACGCCGCAGCGCCCCCCCAGGCAGAGGAAAAAATCACAATTTGTGTGTGTAAAGCGAAGTGGTAGGAGAAAATCAGGGGGATACATGGTGACCTGGTCACCTTTGTGTTGGTGTGGTCACCAAATCCCCAAGCAACGCCAACTCTCCCAGCTCTCGGCAATCTATGCAAGCCATGGTTGTATACATTAAAATATGAGAAATAAAAAGGAACTTTGTTTTCCTTCCTTCCTTCCTTCCTTCCTTCCTTCCTTCCTTCCTTCCTTCCTTCCTTCCTTCCTTCCTTCCTTCCTTCCTTCCTTCCTTCCTTCCTTCCTTCCTTCCTTTGTCTCTATCTTCCCATTCCACCTCTTCTCTCTTCTTTTTCTTTCCCTCTCTTCTTCCTCTCTCTTTTCCCTCTCTCCCCTCTCCCACTCTTCCCTCCCTTCTCTCTCCCCATCTTTTCCCCCTCTTTTCCATCCTCTTCCTCCTCCTTTCCCTTCCCTCTCTTTTTTTCTTTCTCCTGCCCCCCCCCTTTTCTTTTTCCTCCGCAGAAGAATTTGGTGTTGAACTTCATCCTCTGGAAATGTTCAACCATCTAGTAATGGGGAAAAAAGGCACATATAAGCTACTAATATTTATAAAAACTCATATTAGGAAGGTTTTAATGTGAAACATTCAGATTTATGGTTTATGGACAGTGTGTTGTACCCCCTGTATAGACCAATATTGTTAAATATTTGCCTTGATACACTTATCTATTCTGTCCTCTGTAATCCATTGTCTTCTTAGATCCTCTGTGTATATAAAATGACATCCTCAAAACTTTGTGAGCCTTCATTTAAGCCTAATTAAAATATCCATTTCAATAATAAGAGCCCAGAGCATGAAAAAAGATCCTGGGTCTAAAATGTCATTTTAATAAAAATAGAAAACACCATCCTCCAACTATAATAACATGAAGTTATTATAGATGTCCTCTAGGCCTATCCTAGCCTTTAGAGATATTATGATATATGGAAAGGGAGAGTGTTGTCAGCCAAGATTAAAATCTTTAAAAAAATCTGCAAGCCTGTAGTAAATTTGATTTTTTAAAAAGGCATTTCAGTTATTAACTTTTTGCTTGAGGCAGGTAGGATTTTATTGTAGAACTTGGAAATAGAAGGTTACATGTCAGATGGTTTGGGGGATTAATCATTCAGCATAGTCAGGCCGTCAGTAAACATTTATTAAGTACATGCCTCCTGTGTCCCAGGCACTGCGCTAAGTGTTGGGGATACACCAAGAGGCAAAAGGCAGTCCTTGGCCTTACGGAGCTCACCATCTAACATTTTTGCTGAGTGCCCATTATCTGAATGTACTTGAATTTTCATCTCTTTATCCTGTTTTTAAATGTACTGCTGGATACCTTTTTATATTTTTGGTAATATTTATAAAATTCATATTTTGGTTAAAGGGACTATATGACTTAGTAGAGAGAATATTGAACTTGGAACCAGGATACCTGGTTCCAGCCTCAGATGCTTATTAGCCGGTGTGACCAGCTTGGTTTTTCTCATCTATAAAACAGGGGAAAATAACACACTAAATATGAATTATTAAGGTGTGGAAGTAAGCCTTCAGCATATCATGACCAGGAGATTAAGGCTCTTTATTATTATCAGTAAATGAAAAACTCCTGGCCTCTTTCATGCAGCATCATTACTTTGTTCTTTAGGTTTAAAATTAGGACCAATGCCAGTGTGGAAAGTTTATTATTTTTAGGGAGAGGAGAGAGATAAAAACCCTGTGATTTCATCAGTGTGGGGAGTGCCCTCCACCAGCTCCACAGCTGATCTAGCATGGTGCTGTGGAAAGCTGTAGGACTGAGTCTGGACCTCAGCATCCTCATCTCCTCATATTTTTCCAGAGTTTTCTGGAGTAATGAAAAGTGACCTGTCTAAAGACGGACAGATAGTCTTTTGAAAGGAATTGAACTCAGGTCTTCCTGATCTCCAGGTCTGTTCTCTATCCATTCACACTGCCTTTCAAAAATAATAATGAATGTCTGCAGAGTGCTTTATATGTGTTATGTTATCTGATTTTTACAACAACCCTTTGAGGTAGGTGTTATTAATTCTCTTTATTTAACAGATGAAAGAAACTGAGGCAGAGACAGATTAAGTCACTTGCTCAGGGTTATACTGCTATTAAGTGTCTAACCTGGTAGAGCTGGAGCTCAGTTCTTTCGCACTCCCAAGTCCAGCCCTGTATCCACAATGCCACCTAGCATAAGAATATGACTAGAAGAACACAAGTTCTGATAGATTCTACCAAACTAGAAAATATTTTTTCTTATTTTATTTTTTAAAAATAATATTTTATTCTCCCATCAATTGCACATTAAAACAATTTTTAATGTTTTAAAAAAGTTTTGGGTTCCAAATTCTATCCCTCCCTTCCTCCTTGAGATAGGTTATATATGTACAATCATGTAAAACATTTCCATATTAGTCATTTTGTACAAGAAGACTAGAATTAAGAAAGAAAGAAAGAAAGAAAAAGAAAGAGAGAAAGGAAGGAAGGAAGAGAAAAATATCATGCTTCAGTCTGTATTAAGACAATATTAAGCTCTTTCTCTGGAGGCGGACAGCATTTTTCATCATGAATCCTTTGGGATTGTCTTGGATCATTGCATTGCTGAGAATAGCTAATCCATTCACAGGTGATCATTGTTCAATATCGCTGTTACACCATTTTCCTGGTTCTGTTCCCTTCATTTTGTATCAGTTCATGTAAGACTTTACAGGTTTTTCAGAAATCACCCTGCTTGTCATTTCTTACAGCACAATAATATTCCATTGCAATCATATGAATCAGTTTGTTCAGCCATTCCCTTAAATTTCCAATTCTCAGCCACCACACAAAGAGCTCAAGCTGGAAAAGTTTTAAGCAATGGCCTGGCATACTTAGGATGAGCCAAGCTAAGTTTGGAGAGACTCATCACCAGAAAGCTTATAGGAGAGATACTATACCTAGGGAGATCTACTGTGCTTCCTGTGATGTCTACTTACTAATGTATAGAAGGGTTTCAGTCAGTATGGGTGGAAGGCATACCTTTATTATTATTTTTTCATTCCAAATGATGCTTTATTGATTAGAGAAGGATCATCAGTGGTTTACACACACCTACAACCTTCCTTACCCCCTCCAAAACAACAACAAAAACAACAACCCACTAAGTTCCATGAATATGGAAAAGGAAGGACTTGTCACTCCCTCTTATCACATACCCTTCTGGACAGAGGAAAGAAAAGGGGTTCCCAGCACCAGCCCTATCACCTGTAAATCAATAGGGATTCTTTAAAAGGGGAAAAAAAGAATCGAATAGGAAAAACAAACAGATACATGAGGGAGGCTCCATGTTCGGAAAGAAAAAGGAATAGGTTTTGCAGGTTGAAGACAGGAAAGATATTCTCACAGAAGAGACATCATATATCCCTGAAATATTGAAGTTAGTACAATATAGAGAATTATGTGTTTCAGAAATACTTATTGTACACGTCAAGCTTTCCATGCAAACATAGGCTTAATTTTTTCTCTATTTGGCTCGTAGTAATTCCCATTTATGTTTTGATATTTCATATTCCTAGACTCTTTGAACCAGCATTTATGGGTTCTGTTTACTAATTTATTATTGCAAGTCCTGTAGTGTTCTGTGGCAGTAGTTTGGGAGACCAAACTATATGATTCCCACCCCTGACACTCATATATCCAAATATGAGTTATTACTGATGTTGTTCTGATTGGATCACTAAGGACGTTTTATAAATATTCTTTGATGTGTATTAATGAAGATATCACAATTACTTTCCTAATGCCTAAGTCTGATGACTCTCTTAGGGACATCTTCAGTTTCTTTAGGTTCCGTTATCATCTTTACGTACATGACTTCCATGTCAGCATGTCCAATCTTTTTTTTTTTTCTGAGCCCTAGAAATCTAACATCAGGAACTGCTTTTTGAACATTTCAAACTGGATGTCCCATAAGCATCCCACATTCAACATGTCTAAACTATAATTGTTTATTTTTCCCCCAATATACCTTCTTATGAACTCCCCTCTTTCTGTTGAGGGCACCACGGTCCTTTTACTCATCCAGAGGCACAACTTCAGAGTCTTCCTTCCCATCTCTGTCACTTATCCCCCACTGTCTAATTGTTTGTTAAGTCTGCTTGATTCTACTGCCACATCTTTTATTGTAATCATCCTCTTGTTTCTACCTATACGGTCACTTCCCTAATTTAGGTTCTTATCATCTCTTGCCTCGATTATTGTGATAGTTTCCTAATCTCCCTTCCTCAAGTCTTCTCCTTGTCCATCCTCAACTGCTATGTCTTTTTTTTCTCTTTTTTAAATAGTATTTTATTTTTATCCAATTAGATATGAAGAAAATTTTTAACACTCCTTTTTACAAAATTTTGAGTTCCAAATTTTTTTCCTTCTCTCCTTCTCCTCCCTTCTTCCTAAAACAGTAAGCAATTTGATATGGGTTATATATGTACCATCATGTAAAACATTTTCATATTAGTCTTGTTGTGAAAGAAGAAACAGACTAAAAGGAAAAAACTATGGGAAAAATAAAGTGAAAATAGTATGCTTCAATCTGCCTTCTGACTCCATCATCAACTGCTATTTCTAAAGCATAGATCTGACCATGTTACTTCTTTGACTAGTGATTCCAGTGGCTCCCTATTACCCTTGTATCAAATACATATTTCTCTATTTGGTATTTAAACCCCTTCATAACCTGGCTTTAACTTGCCTTTCCAGGCTTATTAAACATTTCTCCCCTTCATACGCTTCTCTATCCATCCAAACTGGCCCATTTGCTCTTCCTCATACAAGACACCCCATCTCCTGTCTCTGTGCCTGTGCCTGGAATATCTTTCCTTTTTGCCTTTGCCTTTTAGAATCCTTATTTTCTTTCAAAGCCAAAGTCTAACAGGAACTCCTACATCAGGCCTCTTCCCCAACCTACAGAGGCACACACATAAGCAAACACACAGCAGCTCCCATCCCTGGCTCTTCAGAGTCCTGTCTAATGGTGTCCTCAAGCTTCTGTCTCTGGATGCCGTGTCCCTATTGGGGAGGTCACTAAGCTGGGATCCCTGGCCTTGGCTTCTGCTGGCCATGGTGTCTCCTACTGGGAGATTTGCTGAGCTGCTCTGCTTTATAAGCTTCACTGCTGTTGCTGGAAGTTCCAGAGTCCACAAGATCCATGTTGTTCTCCATAGCTGGCTCTCTTCTTTGCTGCTGGAGATGATTGCTCAACTGACTGTGTTCTTTTTGCTTGACTGACTCCAAAGTTTGTTCTAAAAAGCTGTCAGGGGGGATGTTGGCTACTCCTTCAGCAATCTTGCCCCATAATCTCATTATTATGGAATTTGAAGAAATTCCTCACCCTTTCTAAAGGAACTAAGAAGTTTAAACTTCAGGCCTGGCACTTCATGCACTGTACCACCTAGCTGCCTCTCATGTTTTTATACGACCACTCATGGGATCTATTATAAATAGGCCATCACCTAGATACATGGTAAAACAAACACAGTCTATTCAACAGGGAGAAGGGAATTCTTTTTCTTCATCATGGCAAAGTTTTGAAATATCAGATCTTACTCTCTTACTCTCCCCACCCAAACCTCGTTAATCAATAAGGGAAAATTCTTTGCATCCTTATATGGGATTATATTGTTCTATATATGTTATGTATATATATATATATACACACACACACATATTTTTGTCAATTTTGAGAATAGTACAGTTATTATGATAATTGAAAGGGATACACATAGACTGTGGGTGTCAGTATAAAATAACTGATATGATGATAAAGCGTAATTAAGAGATGTAAGGGAGGGTTTTAGGAGAAGAGGTAAGGAGGTAGTAGAAAAGGGTAAATTATATCACACGAAGAGGCACAAAAACATTATAGTAGATGGAAAGAAGGGAGGGAGAAGAGTAGTATATGAGTTTTACTCTCATTGGATTTGGTTCAAGGAGAGAATAACATACTCTGATAAGCATAGAAATCAAACTATGGGCAGTAGGAGGGGAAAGAAGAAAGAAAATGGAGGGTGGTCAGAAGGGAGGGAAGAAGTAGCAAGGGGAAAAGGGTAAGATAAGGGAAGGAAATCAAGAGGGTAGGATAAATTGAGGAAGGCAGTGGTCAAAAGCAAAACTCTTTGAGGAATGGAAGGGAGGAGGGAGAAATAAAAGCATAAACAGGGGGAGGGAAACAGGATGGAGAAAAAGACACAGCTTGTAGTCATAACTGTGAATGTGAATGGGATGAACTCTCCTATAAAATGGAGGCAGATAGGAGAATAGATTAAAAACCATAATCCTATAATATGTTGTTTACAAGAAACACATTTGAAAGAGGGTAAACACAGGGTAAAAGCAAAAGGATGGAGTAGAATATATTGTGCTTCAGCTAAAGTAAAAAAAGCAGGAGTAGCAATCCTAATCTCAGACAAAGCAAAGGCAAAGATAGATCTAATTAAAAGAGATAAGGAAGGACACCATACCCTGCTAAAAGGTACCATAGACAATGGAGCAATATTATTATTTAACATATATGCACCAAGTGGTATAGCATGCAGATTCTTAGAGGAGAAGTTAAAGGAGTTACAGGAAGAAATAGACAGCAAAACCATACTAATGGGGGATCTCAACTTCCCCCTCTCTGAGCTTGATAAATCTAGCCTCAAAATAAACAAGAAAGAAGTTGAGGTGAATAGAATTTTAGAAAAGGGAGATGTCACAGACCTCTGGAGAAAACTGAATGGAGTTAAAAAGGAATATGCTTTTTTCTCAGTGGTACATGGCACATACTCAAAAATTGACCATGTACTAGGGCATAAAAACCTTACAATCCAGTGCAGAAAGGCAGAAATAGTCAATACATCCTTCTCAGATCAAGACACAGTAAAAATTATTTGTAATAAAAGACCATGGAAAAAAACTAAAAATTAATTGGAAACTAAATAATCTGATCCTAAAGAATGATCAGGCCAAAGAACAAATCACAAAAACAATAACTTCATTCTAGAGAATGACAATAATGAGACAACATGCCAAAACTTATGGGATGCAGCAAAAGCAGTTCTTAAGGGAAGTTTTATATCTCCAAATGCTTATGTGAATAAAATAGATAAAAAGGAGATCAATGAAATGGACATGCAACTGAAAAAGCTAGTAAAAGAACAAATTGAAAGTCCCCCATTAAATATCAAATTAGAAATACTGAAAATCAAAGGAGAGATTAATAAAATTGAAATCAAGAATACTATTGAACTAATAAATAAAACTTAGAGCTGGTTTTATGAAAAAATCAATAAAATTGATAAACCCTTGGTCAATTTGATTAAAAAAAAGAAAACCAAATTACCAGTATCAAAAATGAAAAGGGTGAATTCACCTCCAATGAAGAGGAAATTAAAACAGTACTTAAGAATTATTTTGCCCAACTGTATGCCCATAAATTTGATAACCTTAGAGAAATGGATGAATATTTACAAAAATACAAATTGCTCAAGTTAACAGAAGAAGAAGTAAATAACCTAAATAACCCCAGCTCAGAAAAAGAAATTAAGCAAGCCATCAATGAACTACCTAGGAAAAAAATCTCCAGGGCCAGATGGTTTTACATGTGAATTCTATCAAACATTTAAAGAACAATTAATTCGCATACTTTATAGACTATTTGGGAAAATAGGCAAATAAGGAATCCTACCAAATTCTCTTTATGACACAAATATGGTCATAATACCTAAACCAGGAAGATTCAAAACAGAGAAAGAAAATTATAGACCAATTTCCCTAATGAATATTGATGCAAAAATCTTAAATAAAATATTAGCAATATTAGGAAAACTATCAGCATAATTGATCATATCAATAACAAAACTAGCAGAAACCATATGATTCATCTACCTAAAACCATCAGCATGCATTATGTGTAGTGAATCTAGCAAGCTAGATTCATTCCCAAGAAGATCCAGGGTGAAACAAGGATGTCCATTATCACCCCTCTTATTCAATTTGGTGCTAGAAATGTTAGCTTTAACATTAAGAGAAGAAAAAGAAATCGAAGGAATTAGAATAGGCAAAGAAGAAACTAAATTATCACTTTTTGCAGAGAAAGAGACTGTGGAGTCTGAATGCAGATTGAGGCAAACTATTTGCTCTCTTTTTTTCTCTTCTTTTTTGGTTTTGTTTCTCCTCTCTCATTCATTCCATTGGTCATAACTCTTTTTTGCTACTTGATTATTGTGTAAATAATACTAGAGATTCAAGTAAAAAACTACTTGAAATAATAAACAACTTTAGCAAAGTTGAAGGATAGAAAACCCACACAAATCCTCAGGATTCCTATATATTACCAACAAAGCCCAACAGCAAGAGATAGAAAGAGAAATTCCACTTAAAGTTACTGTAGACACTATAAAATATTTTGGAGTCTACCTGCCAAGACAAACCCAGGGCCTATATGAACACAATTACAAAACACTTCTCACACAAATAAAGTCAAATCTAATTAAATGGAATAATATCAGTTGCTCATGGTTAGGCCGAGCTAATATAATAAAAATGACAATTTTACCTAAATTAATTTACTTATTCAGTGCCATACCAATCGAACTACTAAAAATTATTTTACAGAGCTGGATAAAATAATAACAAAATTCATCTGGAAGAACAAAAAATCCAGAATATCAAGAGAATTAATGAAAAAAATGCTAGGGATGGTGGCTTAGCCATACCATATATCAAACTGTACTATAAAGCAGCATTCATCAAAAGTACCTGGTATTGGCTAAGAAACAGAGTGGTAGAACAGTGGAATAGTTTAGGTGCACAAGATGCAGTAGTCAATAACTATAGCAATCTACTCTTTGGTAACCCAAAGGATTCAGTTTCTAGACTAAGAATTCACTATTCCACAAAAACTGCTGGGAAAATTGGAAAATAGCTTGGCAGAAACTGGACATATATGAATATCTTACACCATATACCAAAATAAAGTCATAATGGGTTCATGATTTAGGAATAAAGGCTGATACTATAAGCTGTTTGGGAGATAAGGGAATAGTTTATCTGACAGATTTATGGGAAAGGGAAGAATTCATGACCCAAGAAGAGATAGCATTACAAAATGCAAAATGGATAATTTTGATGATGTTAAACTGAAAAGTTTTTATATAAACAAAGCCAATGCAGCAAAGATTAGGAGGGAAGCAGAAAATTGGGAGAAAATCTTTACAACCAATGCCTCTGAAAAAGGCCTCATATCTAAAATATACAGGGAACTGAGCCAAATTTATAGGATTAAAAGCCATTCATTCCCCAATTGAGAAATGGTCAAAAGATATGAACAGGCAGTTTTCAGAGGAAAAAATTAAAGATATCTATAGGCATATGAAAAAATGCTATAAATCACTATTTATTAGAGAAATGCAAATCCAAACAATTTTTAGGTACCACTTCTCTTCTGTCAGATTGGCTAACATGAAAAAACAGGAAAATGATAAATGCTGTAGAGAATGTGGGAAAATTGGAACATTAATACATTGTTGGTAGAGTTTTGAATAGGTCCAGCCATTTTGGAGAGCAATTTGGAACTATGCCCAAAGGGCTATAAAAATGTGCATACCCTTTGACCCAGCAATACTACTTATAAGGATATATCCCAAAGAGATCACACAAGTGGGAAAGGGACCCATATGTACAAAAATATTCATAGAAGTTCTTTTTTTGTGGTGACAAAGAATTGGAAATCAAGTTGATGGATTCCCATCAACTGGGGAATGGATGCACAAGTTGTGGCATATGAATGTAATGGAATGCTACTGTGCTATAAAAAATGGAGAAGATACGGATTTCATAATAACCTAGAAAAAGTTATATGATATAATGCTGAGTGAGAGGAGCAGAGTCAGGAGAACATTCTACACAACCACAGACATATTGATTCTGTGATGATTAACTTTGATAAACTTGGCTCTTCTCAGCAATACTTGTATTGCTCAAAGACAGCTCCAAAGTACTCATGATGGAAACAGCTAGCTACATCCAGAGAAAGAACTGTGGAGTCTGAATGCAGACTGAGGCAAGCTATTTGCTTTCTTTTTGTTCTCTTCTTTTTTGGTGTTGTTTCTCCTCTCTCATGATTCATTCCATTGGTCATAATTCTTCTTTGCTACTTGATTATTGTGTAAATAAGTTTAATGTAAAGGTTTATGTAGAATCACATCAGACTGTGTGCCATTTTGGGGGGGGCGGGGAGGGAAGGGGAGAAAATTTGAAACTCAAGAACGTGTAGAACTAAGTGTTGTAAACTAAAAAAAAAAAAAAGCCTTACTAAAATATAAGTGGCCTGAACTGTTCTTGTTGCAGTCATGGTGGCTCTTGGTAATTACCCCTTCCTACTCTGGCCAGTCATCTTTTTAGTGATCTGTTCTAGAATTTTTCAAGGAATCTGATTCAAACTCTTACAGTTGGCTTATAGTTGGCACATTCTTTCCTATTTGATGGTGGTTGTTTTTTTTTTTAATTGAGATAATAATCTTGTAGTACCCATTTTCCTCATTCTTTCAAATTTTACTCTAAATGGCCCAGCATTCATTTTCCACTTCTTTTGGAACCTGGGCATATAATTGAACTGAATCAGGTGACTTAAATTCCTCAAGGTCAACGAAGTGCGCTCTTAGCAGCCTCTCCTTACTTCTCTTGGGTACCAATTCCCCCTTGGCCATTGGTGTCCTTTCTTTTCCAGGGCAAGTGTCATACTCTTTAGCATAGAAAACAGAAGGAAGATAAGACTTGAACAGCTCTTCCTTCCCTCTGTTGTTAGTTTTCCTCCCACCCACCCCAAGCAAAGCTCCTGTCCTTGCATCGGTTCCCCATTTTTTCTCCCAGGATAGCATTAAAAAACAACTCTTTTTGTTTTCCCTCATTTCCCTTGTGTCAACTGCCACTGATTTCCCAGCTTTAGCACTTCTGATGCTGTTTTTATAGGACCAGGCCACACTTTTATATCCATCATCACTTATCTGATCTTACTTCTGCTTTCTGTACATTAAAAAAAAAACTTAAGTTGGTACTAATAATTCGTATGACAACTAATAATTAGAAATTCAGAAGGGATGGATATAAATTCCACCTTTAGGTTCAAAAAGTCAACTTCATAAGGTGAGGGAGACATGGTTTGACTGTAGTGTTTTTTTTAAAATATTTATTTATTTTTAGTTTTCAACATTTACTTCCATAAGATTTTTAGTTCCAAATTTTTTCCTCTTCTCTCCCCTCCCCCCACCACAAGAGGGCATGTAATTTGACATAGGCTCTACATATACATTCACATTGAACCTATTTTCACATTAGTCATGTTGTAAAGAAAAATTAGAACCAATGGGAGAAACTACGAGAAAGAAGAAACAAACAAAAAGAGAAGAAAAAAAGAGCAAATATTGTGCTCCAATCTGCATTCATACTCCATAGTTCTTTTTCTGGATGTGGGCAGCATTTTCCGTCATGAGTCCTTTGGAGTCGTCTTGGATCCTTGCATTGCCAAGAAGAGATAATAGACTGTAGTTTTTCTGAAGAAAAAAAAAAGATGTAACTTTTTAGTGGACTTTGAGCCCAAATAGAATCAGCAGTAAGGTGCTGTGGCCAACAGAAGCTGGGGAACGTGATTCCACTGAGAGAGCCATGGCTTCCAGGACTAAGTAGGTAAGAGTTCCTCTGAACTCTGGCCTTATCAGATCTTATCTGGACTATTGTGTACTGTTCTGGGAACTATAGTTTAAGAAGGACATTGATAAGATGAGGAAAGGCCAGAGGGGAGCAACAAGGCCTGGAGTCCATGTCATAGGAGGATCAGCTGAAGGGACTAGAGCTGAAGGGATTAGGTAACTCAAGACAGGAGAAAGGCATGATTGTTGCTATTGTTGTTCAGTTGTGTCTAACTCTTGGTGACCTATTTGGGATTTTCTTGGCAAAGATGCTGGAGTGGCTTGCCACTTCCTTTTCCAGCTTATTTTACAGATGAGGAAACTGAGGCAAACAGGGTTAAGGGACTTGCCCAGGGTCACAGGGCCAGTAAATGTCTGAGGCCAGATTTAAATTCAGGGGAGAGGGGTCTTCCTGACTCTAGGCCTGCTATTCTACCCACTATTCACCTGGCTGCCACAAAATGAATGATAATTATCTTGAAGTATTTGAAAAGCTCTGATATGAAAGAGGGATTAATTAGCTTTCTTTGACCTCAGAGGACAGAACCAGAAACAGCATCTAAGAAGCAAATTTAGGCTTGATGTCAGGAAAGACTTTCTAATTAGAATCCTCTAGAAGAGGAATGTGCTGCTTCTAGAGGATCAGATGAGATAATAGTTATAAAAGTACCTTAGCACAGTACCTGGCACATAGTAGGTGCTCTATAAATACTCATTCCTTCCCTCCTGAAAGACTTAGTGGGTTTCCTTTCTTTGGAGGTCTTCAAGCTGAGGGTGGTTGACTCCTTTTCAGATAAGCTGTAGTAGGCTTTCTTTTCATGTTTGGGTTGGATGAGGTCCTGGCTCAGGTCCTTGCCAATTCTCAAAATTCTGTGATGCTGTGAAGATGAATCACTGGATGCATTCCCTACTTACTAATTTTTTTTCAAGAGACAAAATATGTAATTAAGAAAAATTGTTTAATTAGGCCTTTATACAAGACTCTCCATGATAAATTTTATTTATATATGTAGGCGAATCACTGAATGTGAGAAACATATAAATTAAAAGTTGACTTTATCATGTGCTTTGTAGAGTAGCCCACCTTTGATTTTGTTTGACTATAAATTATAGCATAATTATAGAGTTGTCAGTCATTATATAGTGAGACCTTTATACTAGGAGAAATCTCTTTATCAGAAATTCTACTTCTAAATCACTGGGTTATATTTTTACTGGAAAATGAAATTGACCTACAGAGCTCTCTATTGCTCATTAAATTTGGACCCAGATGGGAAGGGCTGTTCAAAGATGCCTGGAGCTGCTTCCTGAGCCATTCAAAGAAAAATTAAGTTTCTGAAGGGCAGGTATTGTTTTACTTTTTGTCTTTCTATCTCCAAAGCCCAAGCAATACACTTAATAAATGCTCATTAAACTGAATTGAATTGAAACATCTCAAATTAACAATCAAGATTCTACATCACCTGGTTCCACTTTTTAAAATTTATTTTTATTTTTTATTTAACTTTATCTTCCACCAGCCTCCATGCTGTTCTTTGTACTATACAATCAATCTCCCGACTTTGAGCATTTTCTCTGGCTATTCCCACCCCCTCCACTTCCCCCTGCCCTGGCCCCACATGCCTGGAATATTCTCCCTCCTCATCTCTACCTTCAGGCTTCCCTGGCTCCCTTCAAGCCCCAGCTAAAATCCTATCTCCTGCAAGAAGCGTTTCCCATAAATCATTAATTTTAATACCTTCTTTCTGAGATTATCTTCAGTATAACCTCTACACATCTTGTTTGTACATAGCTGTTTACACGTTTTCTCCCCAATTAGACTGTGAGCTCCTTGAGAACTAGGATTATCTTTGGTTTTTGACTTTCATTGTATTCCCAGCGCTATGCACACTTAGCTTGGCATTTAGAAAGCAAGTAATATGTGCTTGTAGACTGACTGACTGCTCCCAGAATCCTCTGCTCCTTCTTGAACCCTTTACTGGTTATTCCAGCCTCCTTACCGCCTGCCAGAATCTGCATGGTGTTTCTGGCTGTCTTTACAAAATTTTGACTCCCCCCAACCCCTCAGCAATCTTTCCCTCACAGAATTTCTAAAGCATTTACAATCTAACACAAGTCAGCATTCAAATGCATACAACCTTTAGAATCAGAGAGCTTGTATGATCTTGGCAGATCACTGTATGATCATACGACGTACTATGTGGTCTTGGCAAGTCACCATCCGATTGTGTGACATACTGTGTGATCTTGGCAAATCACTTAACCTCTCTGTGTGTCAGTTTCCTCATTTGCAAAATGGTGGGGTTAGACTAGACTTCTCAGGTCAACTCCAGTTTTAAATCAATGGTAAAAATGCTGCAATAAATTCATTTCACTTTTTAAAAATTTAGTTTTAGTTTTCAGCATTCTTTTCCATAAGATTGTGAGTTCCAAATTTTCTCCCCATCTCTCCCCCCACCCTCAAGACATTGTGTAATATGTAAAGAAGAATCAGAACCAAAAGAAGAAACCATGAGAAAGAAGAAACAAAAAAAAATTTTAAAATTCATTGCACTTTGGGGCCTGGAGGAAGGCAAGTACAAAAGAACTGTGTTTCCTTTTGATAGCCTTTCAAGTACTTGAAGATGGTAATCAGAGTAAGCTTGTGGTTCACTAGAATCTCCAGATCTTTTTCAGAAATGTTTTTCTTTTCACAGCCAAACTTCTAGGAAAACAAAACAAAGTATCTGTGCTCACTTCTTTCTTTGACTCATCTCCTAGTCACTTCTCAACTCCCACAAATATGGTTTATGGCTCTACCGCAGGCCTGAAATTGCTCTCATAATGGAGACCAGGAACCTTTTAATTATCAAATTCACTTGCCTTTGTTAGTCTTTATCCTTGACATTTCTCCAATATTTTAAACTGTGGGCTTTCCCTTTCTGAATAATCTCCTTCTATTGTATTAATGACTTCGCTCTCTTCTGGTTCTCCTCCTATTTCTATGATTTATTTGCATATGTAATACAAATAAAAAAATGAGACATTTTCTGCTGTCCAGGAGCTCCCATTCCAATTGGGCCATTGGTCCTTTTCATCTGTGAAACCTCCTATCTATTCTAGTTCCCTTAGTTAGCATGTAGACGCTTTGAGAGTAGAGACTCTCTATCCCCTTTCTTTTTGTATCCTAGTACTTGGCACAAAGAAAGTAATTAATAATTTTTTCTCCTATTCACTTATTCACTCACTCACTGAAATTTTCTTTTCCTGTATCATCATCTTTGTGCCATCTTCTATCTGAGGGTATCCCTTAGGGCTCTGTCATTGGCCCTCTTCTCTTATTTCTCTCTGATGGGCACCTTTTATCTCCTGCTGTATGTATGTTCCCTAAAGGAAGGCAACAAGGAGGTGATGTAGGGCTGGGAGACTTCCATCTGCCCCATAGTAACTTCTCCATGAGCCAAGAGTCTAACATTTCCTGCTGCATTGCCTGATCTCCATCCAGTCTCAGGTGAGAAGAGGAGTGAGACCTTCCTCTGATCATCAGCCCTCCATATTCTTTTTTCCCCATGACCACTTCCAGGGTTTCTCCCTACTTTCATCATTCAGTTAACCTCTGTTCCTTTGAGGTGCATGCAATTCATCTCTACCACCCAGTCAAAATCTTAGTAGCTGCTGTCTGTAGACCTCCAGGCCATTCCCCTTTCTTCTTAAATGAATTCAGTGCATGGCTCACAATTTTTCTCTTATCCCCAACTCCTGTTCTCATATTAGGGGACTTGAGCATACATGTTGACTGCCCCTCAAATCCCATAGTCACCCAGTTCCTCAACCTACTCACTTCACATGAGCTACTTCTCCATCCCGCCTCATCCACACACAAAGAGGGTCATGCCCTTGATCTTGCTATCGCCCACAAATGTACCACCTTCATGTTTATACATTCTGAAATCCCCTTCTTCACCCATAATTTATTAGCTGTCTACCTTTTCCCATGCTGTCCCTTACCAAACCATATTTTTCATCTACACTATGACCTTTAGTCCCTTGACTGCTCAGTTATCTCCCAGGTTATTAGTCCTGCACTAGCCACTCTGTCTTCTTTTCCCCATCTTTATCTTTTGGTGAACCAGTTATTCTTCTCAACCTCTCTACCTCCTTTGACCTCACTGATCACTCTTCTCTCTTTTCTCTAGGTTTTCAAAACATCACTCTCTCTCTTGGTTCTTCTTCTACCTATCAGACCACTTATTCTCAGTCTCCTTTGCTGGATCCTTATCCAGATCTCTCCCACTAATCATAAATATCCCACATGGCTCTGTCCTGGGCCCTCTTTTCTTCTCCCTCTAGACTGCTGCTCTTGAAGATCTCTTCAGCCTTCTATGCTGATGATTCTCAAATCTACCTTTCCTGCTGTGGCTTCTATGTTGACATCTCGTCTCATTATCTCCAACTGCCTTTCAGACATCTCCTACTGGATGTCCAATAGACATCTTAAACTCAATGTGTCTAAAACAGAACTATTATCTTTCTCTTTAAACTCTTCCCCTCTTCTACCTTCTCTGTTACTGTAGAGGGCAACACTATCCTCCCAGTCCTTCAGGTTCATGACCCGGAAGTTATCCTTGACTCTTCACTATCTTTCATACCCCATACCCAATCTATTGGCAAGGCCTATCAATGTCACCTTTGCAGCATCTCTTGAATTCATCCCCTTCTCTCTTCTGACATTGCCACCACTCTAGTACAGGCCCTCATCACCTCATGGTCCACTTACTGCACTAGCCAGCTGGTGGGTCAGCCTGACTCTAGTCTCTCGCCCCTCCATCCATCCTCCATTGAGCTATCTTCTGTGGACAGTTATCCCCTCCCTTTGAATAAGTTGTCTTATTCCTTATTTGAACTTCTCCTTTTCCCCAGTGTAGCTGACATTTCCTTTTTGTAGCTTTTCTTGTAAACCTCAGTTCATTTTAGCATTAGCACTCCCCACGCTATTTTTGTTATAATAGGCCATATTTTTGGATGTATTCTCTGATACTTGACCTTGCTTTCATTTTCTGTGCATAACTTTTTGAAATCTAAATTTCCTGTTAAGATCTCCATGTGGCCACATTAGTCTGTTTATAACTCATGCCAGTGTTTCTTCTCATCACAATTTTTTTTTCAGAATTCCATTTTTGAGAATTTTTCATCTTTCCAGGGATGACTTTGTCCACAGAATTCTACCTATTTCATGAGAGGTCTCTTGTAAGAAGAGATAAGCCTTATGATCTTATGACTGTTGTAGAACAAAATATTTCTTATTTTAACAGCGGTGAATTCTGTGTCTCAGGATTTTGAGAATGACATACATGTTTTCCTATTCTCTGCAAACCTTTCAGCTAGGACCACACACATAGTCTTTTCCCTCTTTTTTCTCTTCTTCTTTTCCTCATTTCCTCTCTTGTCTTTCCTTAAGCTCCTTTCCTCTCTATCTCTTAGATCACTAGAATAAGACATTTCACGTTATCCAACAAGGTGATTTCCAAAAATCCTTAATATTGTGAAGCTTTTGTATTTCCAAGGCAGTGGTTCTATAAGAGGAAATTGAGGGCTTACCTCAGTCATAAAGCATCAGAGTGAGCAAAGCAAACTATTTTTTAGGTAGTGGTCATTAGAATTTGGAGGTAGAAAAAGGGTTTTATCAATTTTAAACATACCTGGATACCTACATGGCCACATGCCATATTTTGGAGTAACAGTACAATACCAAATTGTTGATGCAGTTGGTGGAGCTGGCTTCCCCCCTCCCCCAATTTATTAGTTTATTTATTTTTAGTTTTCAACATTCATTTCCATAAGTTTTACATTTTCTTCCCCCCGCCCCGATGGCTTGCAGTCTGATATGGGCTGTACAATACATTCCTGTTAAACACATTTCCACTTTAGTCATGTTGCATAGAATTACAAGGAATGGGAGAAACCATGAGAAAGAAAACAAAACAGATAAGAGTTGGCTTTGCTCTGCATTCTGACTCCATGGTTCTTTCTCTGGATGTGGAGTGGGGCTACCTTTTTAAGAGGTCTCTAGTTCTTGACTCATGTACCTAGATGGAGTTCAGTCCTGGGGTGGGGGTCTGAGCCCCTAAAGATAGGGGTTCAGGTTCTCTCTCTTGAACTCTCTGCTTCTTCATACCACTACCCCAGAAAGAATTACTTAAAGCTTAAGTTTGGCTTGTGTTGAGACTTGCCTGAAGGAGTGGAAAGTCATTCAAAGTACAATGTAAATCAATTACAGAACAGCTGTTTATGCCCTCTGCATCAGACATTCTATAAAAATCACAGTCACATGTGCACATTGACAAAAAAACTGCAGCAGTAACATAACTGGGGCAGCTAGGTGGTGCTGTGGATAGAGTGCCAGGCCTGAACTTAGAAAGACTTCATGAGTTCAAATCCCACCTTAGGTACCAGCTGTGTGACCTTGGGCCAGTCACTTAACCTTGCTTGCCTCAGTTTCCTTGTCTGTAATATGAGCTGGAGAAAGAAATAGCAAACCACTCCAGTATCTTTGCCAAGGTTTTCCCAAAGAGTCAGGAATGACTGAAAGTGTGGCTTCTGGTAGAAGAAGGGGATGCTGAGTGAGAGCATTAAGAACTGAGGATTATCTTTCTCTGTCATTAATTCATCCATTTGTTGCCTTATTAGGATTATTGGTGCCTTGGCCTGTGGAAGCAACTTCAATTGCTTTACCTCTTGTACATTATTTTTATATTGGGGAGTTTTGATACTTATATAAGCTTTGATTTTTATATAAATATATGATGTATATATAAATATATGATGTATTTTGCATGACTACTGAATTAGTATTTCACTTTTACCTCAGCATTGTACTATTCAAGCTGTTCCCTTCGGGTCATATCTTCTGGCAGGCCAGGCCAGGGATTTGGACTTATCCTCCTGCCGTTGGTCATTTTCTCCAAGTAACATTCTGGTAGTTGTTAAGGGCTCCTCCCAGAGTTCATCTGATACCATTTGAGCACCCAGTCTAGAATTGTACATCTTAGGACAGTTGCTCAGTCACCTATACCCGTGAGAGAAATAGAACAGCAGAAGCAGCCCCGAGACCTGGACTCAAGATTTTGTAGGCAGGGCATGTGCTTTCTGCTGTCTGCGCACCTCTTTCATGTAGCCAAGGTGGGGGAACGTGGATTTTCTCTCATGGTTGGCTTGCATAGTATTTATTCTGGAGAAAGGAAGGGAGAGTGTCCTCCTTTTAAAGACTCCCTAGTGGGTAGCTCTTCCTGTATCAGGGACCAGTCCGTTTGGTGCAGACACGCCTTGCCTCCATTATGAGATCAAGGGACTTGTAAAGGGAATGGCTTCATTATCCCAAAGTGTCCAAATCCTAAAGTGCTGCATTATATACAACCACAAGGAAACAGCCTGAGCAGCTCAGGGCACATCCATGGGGATTCCCCTTCAGTCCCATTCCCCACACATGCGCCGCAGGATGTATCCCAATCCAACCCCCATTACATTGGTATGGTAACTCTACTGTGTAAAAAGCTTGGCTGGTGGAGTGCTGAGATCTTCATTTTCCTTCTTAGCAGTGGTTATGGAATTCCTCCTGGTGGAGCTGTTATTACAGCCAGGTTTTTTGGTTTTTGTTTTTGAATATACTAACTGTTTCTCTTTTGGCCAGAAACCCTGAGGGTCTTCCCCTCCCAGTTTGATTTTTTTTTAAGTTTTGATTAAAAGGGCATTCCCTTGATTAATTTCTTAAAAAGGCCTATTCACTGAATTCTTAAAAAGGCCTATTCACACTGAGTGAGCGTTACCTCACTCAAAGTGAGAAACTGAAAAGGCCTTAGCCTGAAAGGGCCAGCATCCCCCACTGCATCCTAGGTCATCTCCAGTCATCCTGGTGAATATCAGGCCACTCGACCCAGAAGATTCTGGAGGAGAAAGTGAGGCTGGTGACCTTGCACAGCCCTCCCTCACTCAAATCAAAGTCAACTGCAAATCTTGTCATCATTTCCCTCTTTGAGATCCTCTTTGAGAACGAAGGACAAACACAACAACCATGTTGCCTTCAATTTAATCTTTATTTTCTCACTCAGACCAATCTGGTATCTTAAAAAGTGTTCACACCAGAATTAATTGTATGAAATCACTTCCTTCTCATTTCAACATACTTTTGTCTTTTTTCTCATTCATATTTCATGTGTTAGGAAGGTCATACTTAATAATGTATATAATGCATCCAAGGTCATCTTAGATTTTTGTTTCATACGCTTTTAGAGGTAGAATTCACCTCGGAGAATGTCTAGTTTAACAGTCTTACCTTCTCAGTTTTGCTTCTGTGGAAACTGAGTTGAAGTGACTTGCCCAAAGATTCATAGTTAATTAGTAATAGAGAGAAGAATACTAATAGCGATAGCTTAATAGTTCACATTTTTATAGTACTTTGCAGTTTACACAGCAATCACTTTCATGCAGAGATTCCTTTGTTTTATAATAAATATTTTCTAAAAAGGACTTTTCTAGACTTTTCTTGGCAAAGATACTGGAGTGGTTTGCTATTTCCTTCTAGACTTTTCTTTCCTTCTAACTATAAGTGAACTTCAGGCCTCTGTTTGGGTTCTATTCTTCCTCTACCTCTTTCTTTTTTGGTGATCTCTTCAGCTCACATGGCCTTAATTATCTTTTTGATGACTTTCAGATATGTGTCCACACCTAGTCCTCTGTCCTGCAGTCTAGTCCTCTATCACCAACTATGTATTGGACATTTCAAATCAGATGTCTCATATACTCAGCATGTCCAAAATGGAACTAATTCTCCACCCCAAACTTCCCTGTTTCAGTTCCCTTTTCCACCATTCTTTTGGTCACCAGTTTTGCAAACCTGATGTTACCTTCTTCAAGACCACTCCCCAGATGGAATTCTCCCAGTCACAATGTGGTGAGGTTCCTAGAGGGTAGCTGAATATTATCTCCCCTTAGGCTTCTAGATGCAACACTAAGAGGCCAGCTTTCTAATGCTGTTACTTACAAGTCCCTTTTAGAAAAATCTTTATTTATTTATTAGTAAATGGTCTATTCATTTTAAATTTAATTACAAAAAGAGAAAAGGAAAAAATGTCTATGTACACAGCAGAACGTAAGAGAGGATTCAATATAAAATAATAAATTTCCATTTCAAGAAAACATATATGATAAATACTACATATTGTTTTCAAAGCTGTCCAGCTTTTCTTCCTTCTAGCTTTCCTTTTGTTCTCTGCTATGTGCCTTTTATTTTATTTTTTTCTCCTTCCTGTCCCCCTCTCTTCCTCCCCCTGCCCTACAGAAGACTACAATTAAACTCAAATATAATATATACATATATATA
>CM053622.1:446995202-447014469 GCA_028646595.1 Phalanger gymnotis
ACAGATTTAAAATAATACCTGCTTTCTGTAATCACCTAGGTGAGAGAGAGAAAGGGGTCATTATCTTTTTCATATTTTCCTGTCCCAATCTGAAGGTCAGAGGGTGTTCGTTTCCTGGAATGTTTAATTGTCTTTTCAGATTTATAAGATTATTTTCCAGGGTTTGAAATTTCATATCAGGCTTCTTAGTTCTAGTTTGGGTTGCTGTTAGTCCCTTAACATGCCTCCCTGTACTGGAAGTTTTTCGTCCACCATTTAAAGTAAAGTATAGAATAAAACTTGAGTTTTTTTCATCTTCATAGTCTGAATAGTTGGCCTTACTGAGTGATGAAAGAAAAATAACAGACTTAGTCCATGACTACAATGACAATAACAGTAACAACAGTATGACAGTAATAAAAATATTAATATATCACTTTAAGGTTTGCAAAGCATCTTCACAAATATCATTTGCTCCTCAAAATAATCCTGTAAATTAGGTGCTGTTAATAATACCATTTTACAGACAAGGTAACTTGAAACTGAGAGAGTTAAAAAGCCTTGCTTAAGATCACCCAGTTAGTGAGTATCTGAAGTGACATTTGATCTTAGGTCTTCCCAGATCAAAACTCAATCCACTATGCCATCATTCTCCTTTCAGATCTTACTGCCCCATGTCAGGAATGGAAAATCCATTTGAGATCCTCAGGAAATGGATTATTAGGAGACAATGAATTTGTGGGAGAGTTTATATGGGGAGGCAGATTGAACAAAGTCCCTCTTTTGGTTTTATATATCTAGTTACTGCTGAGTGACCCTGGCAAATGGAATTTACTTACTTGTTCTTATGTGCAGTGTGACATCCCAGGACTGGACAAATAGATAGACCAGTATTATGTTGGTTCCAACTGCTGTGTGAGCAGCAGCCTATATAACTTCCTAGGCTGCATGCCTGAGGGGTGATCTACACCAGTTTCACTAGTTCCTGGTCAAAAGAACTTAGATATGTGTTTGTCTGCCTCTATCGTCATCTATATCAATATACCTGAGTTCTTTTCATCATACATAAATATCATCATATCGTATCATGTGCTATAGTATAATATGTTATGATGTGATATGGCATGATACAATATGATATGATATACAACACAACACAATAGGATATGATATGATATCATATATCATAATATAACATAATATGATAATAATATAACATAAAAATATATTTTAATATGATATACTGTGTGCCAGGTGCTTTACAAATACCATCTTGTTTGATCAACAACCCAGTGAGATAGGGGTTATTATTATCTCCATTTTACAGTTGAGGAAACTAAGGCAGGAAGAGATTAAGGGATTTCAGCCTCACAGAGATATGAAGTACCAGAGGTTGGATATGAATCCAGATCTTTCTGACTTCAGTCCCTGCATTTTATCATCTGTGGTGTCCAGCTGCCATAAGAGAACAAAGAAAACCAATTTACTTAAATGCAATTGTCAAAAAAAATCATCAACCTTCTAAAATCTATCTACAGGCCCCTTGAGGACCTATGGACCCAGGCTAAGAACTCTGGTCTAAAGAGAAAAATATAGATGCAAAGGGAACTCATTAACTGTTGATTATGGAGATTTGACAATTGTGGGATTAAGATGACAAGAAACACAAAAAACAAAAAGACCTTTAATAAATTGGGGATTTCATGTTTCTAATACAATGGAAAAGCCCAGCAAGGTTCCTATAAAGAAGCCAACTGTGTGGGAAACTGCCACCATCATGAACTATACATAGATATACATCTGAATGTATATGTGTATGTATATGTATACATATGTTACATATACGATTGTAACAACAGTGCTACTTGTCGCTACTGTGGCTGTGTAAGACCAACACCAGCAGCACACAGGAGGACTGCTAGCACAGGTTCTTTGATCTGCTTTTCTAAGGAAAGCAACTTTAAGGGGTTAACAACCTCACTTTGATTAAACATACATATATCATTCACTTAGTTCAGGGGAAAAAGTCAGCATCCTGAACTTCAGAGAAAACACAAACGGAAATTAGAAGCAGAAATTATATAAACAGAGCAAATAACACAAATCAGCAGACAGGCTTCTATCTGTCTGACCATAGCAATGCATACGCAGCTACCAGAGAGAGAAGCACCAACATCTGGGTTTTTCAAAGCTGGGGTCCCACCCAGGGAAGGGTTCCTTAATGGCTACCCAGAGTCTCATCTGGTCAAATCACATGACACTCTTCCAGTGAGTGAGACCCAAAATAAAATGCTAACCCCATTGCATATATACCTGTTTAGGGCCCTGGGGCTTAGTGCCTACTTAGCAAAAGGATGTGAGAAAGATCTCTAATCACTAGCACCACTTCATATATGTTGTTTCCAATCAATGACTCTTGATTCAAAAAAAGGCAAGACTCAAAGGCACTTGATGGCCTTAGTGATGAGAAGCACTCCAAAACAAAAGACGACAAAATAGTGCCACCTTTCTTGCCATTACAATAGCATAGATAAAACAGAATATGTATATGTATAACATAGCAATTGTACACGTGTATACACACATATATGCATATACGTATGTGTGTGTGTAGGCTTGAAGTCAGGAAGACCCAAGTTCAAATCCAACCTCAGACACCTCCTAGCTGGGTGAGTCTGAGCAAAACATTTCACCTCAACCTGCTTCAGTTTCCTCAACTGTAAAATGGAGATACTGATAGCATCTATCTTATAGGGTGGTTGTGAGAATCAAATGAAATAATACTCATAAAACAACTGGTACATAGCAGGTGCTTAATAAATGTTTACTTTCTTTCTTCCTGTATATTTTATTTTATACATTTAAAAACATTATATTCATAAGTTTCACCAGACTGCCAAAGGGGTCCTTTATGCACAAAAAAGTTAGGCATTGCTTTCAACAATATACTTGTTGCTTTTCTTTCTTTAAGCACTATATAATTATTAGTTATCATCATCATCACCTTCATATTGTCATTTAAGAGTTCCCAGGCTGTTCATATCCTAATTCTACGTTTCTCATATGAAGCTTTTGCCTTCAATTGTGATATAGGCTCTCCTCTGCATACTCTTAGTTTAGGTTTCGTGTTGCTGTGAAATTAGGCCCTCGTAAGTCATTGAATATTTAACAAATGAGGTTTACTTTGCCCTAACACATGGCAAGAATATGCAACAAGTATACAGTGACCCTTAGCTTCTCTGGAAGTGGTTTCCCTCCACCCCCACCCCAATCTGGAAACATGTCCGGTCAATAAGTAATCAGAGTTTGTAAATTGTGTGGTCTTCGGCATCCACTAATCCCGGAAGGTCCAGGCTCCAAATGGCTGGGACTTTTGATACTCTTAGGTAACAGGAAGCTGCACCAGGGAGGCCAAAATCAATCAGGGAGGTTTTCCTGGGCCTTCCCCATGTTGGCTGAGGAACTGGGGAAGGAAGCCAAGTCTCGGAAGTTGAGGCCAATCATGTCCTGGGGCCAGTTTTATCCCATAACACATAGAGAACAATGAGAAAACCACAACCTGTGCCTCTGCATTCTTCAGTTTCTTTATAAAGACTTCACATTCCCTTGAGCATCCTTCTGGCAGATCATTTTGGGCCGCATGAATCTTGAGAAGTTATTTGTAGCTCAGATTGCCTGTATGCAGGTCTCATAAAAATGAAATTCAATTTACCTCAGCAAACATTTTTTAATGCCTTCTACATCTATGGCATTGTATTAGGGGTGCAAAGATAAAAATGAAATCTACCCTTCCCAGAACTCACATTCTGTCGGGGGGGATATATTCCCATATAAGCAGATACAAAATATTTACAAAGTAAATACAAATGATTTTTAGTGGGGGGGGGAGGGAAGAGGGACTTTGGGGGCTGAGTCTTATAAATCATCATCTCCTCTAGACACTCCCTGTATTTCACCTGGTCTTCACTTTTCCATTTTAGTTGATCCCTTAGATCTTGGTGCTCTAAATAAACTCACCTGTACTTTTGGTTTATGCATCCCCGTGTTCTCATTTAGTCTTCCCTCTCCCCAAATAGAGGGAGCGCCCCATCCCACCATGATCATCGTTCTAATTTCTGGTCTTAACACTGGTCCTCCCTCCTGTCAATCAATGTTAATTGCTTGTCAAACTACCGTTTAGCATATGCTTAGAGCAGATGTTTGGCATTTTCATCTTTTTTAGTGCTTGTGTATCGGTGGACTCACTGATATTTCTAAAATATCCCTTTAAGTTATCACCAAATCAGATTAAAAAGATTAATGTCTGCTTAGATATGCTTGGTTTGGGAGTGCAAATTTATTTTAAATAACCCCAAATCCTTTGTCCAAACTTTTCTGTTTGAGTTAATTCTACCTCCCCAACTATATAAGGGGTTGTAACTGACTCTTTGAAAATATTTTATATCTTAAAAATTGATTGGTTCTATGAATTGAATTATTTGGAGAAAAAAGCAAGCCTTCCAGAGAAAAGGCTGCCTATAATACAGCTTTTATTGATTTAAATTTTTCTTTCAGCTTTACTGATTTAAATACATTATTGAATATATTAAATTACTCTACTGTTATAATTGTGCTGATGGATGAAAACTGAATGTAACTGTCCTGTATTAGATTTGGAAAGAAAAGGAAATTAGTTTGGAAAAAAGACCAGATTCATGAAGGATGTTTGGGAAGGCTATTTTATTTGCTTATTTTGGTTTACTTTTTGAATAATTTCACTGCATTAGTAAGTAATGATAGCTTTCATGCTCTCATGATCTTAAACACTGAGGTCTCATATTGCTTTAGACAATTTCTTCTTCTGTCATTTTCTCTGGGTGGCTGACAGTATTTTAACAATTTTTTTTTGGAAAGAAATAAAGAAAGGGAAATGAATTTCTCAAATACGTTTAATACATAGGGAAAAACTATTCATGACACAGAATGATTCTGGTCACAAACTTGAATTGGCAGCAGTATCTAGCAATGATTGCTTGGGATAATTTTATATTCAACTTGTTATGATGTTCTCCCTCTCCCCCCAAAAATAATACTTTGAAGGATGAATTATTAAAGTATATTAAAGTTGGAAGTCTTATTTTCTTCTTTTTTTCTGCTCCCCACAGAAAGAGCACAGTGGTATATATGTTGGTTTAGCTATTAAAATTCATTTTAGTTTTTTTTTCAAGATCTGTCTTTTCCTTGTTATAGATCTCTTTTCATTGATTCAAGCTGCAACTTCTTTATGACTTAGTAAACAGTGTTTAAGAGCTCCTGTGGCTGAAAATTCCTTACCCAGCAGCCAATCTGATCAGTGTAGTCTATCTGAATTTAGCCTAGTGTAACCCTCAGGCAAGAGAGGTCTACTCTTTTGCTGGGGCCATACTCAAAGCCTTCCTACCTTGGTTGGCTGGTGACACTCTGCTGATTATAGCCTTTGGGAACCTAAGGTCATCTTCATGGAATGCTAGAAGTATCATAGGAAGGTTGGATTTGGAACCAGAGAATTGGGTTCAAGTCCTGTGACCTTGGGAAAATCAATCTGTTTGAATCTGAATAATTTCCTCAAATGAGAGTGATAGTACCTGGACTACCTATCTCACAGAATTATAAGGATCAAATATATGTAAAGTGCTCAGCAAACTTGAAATTTACTGTTCTGTGTACCAAACATGCTACCTTCTACCTGTCTATCTTGGAACAGGTTGCCTCACGTGCCTGGCTCCTGACCTCTCTCTTTTGGAATCCCTGGCATCCTGTAAAATTTATCTTAAGTGTTACCTCCTAGAGTCCTTTCTTGATTTTCATTAGAGTCTCATTACAATAGGTCCACCTCTCTATATAATATTCTTTCTTCTCATTAATTGTTAACCAGTCAGAGTTGATTGCCACCTGTTGGGAACACTCACTTTTCCAAGGGCATATAAGCATCAATAGGCCACCGTGATCCATCTTTGGCTCATGACAGATGGCCAAATGCCCAATCTTTTTATTCATTAGTCACTAGCCATAATTAATGAAATAATTAATTACTCAGAAATTATGTCTCTCAAACTTTTTATATATCACATTTAGTAGGAAGTTGAAATCCAAGATAAATGAAGAGATAGTAAGAGAGACCTATCTGCCCTCAAGGGATTCAGATAAACAGTCCTGGAGAAATTAAATCCCAGACCATTGATGTGATTGCTGAGCCACTGACAGCAATCTTTGAAAGAATGGGAATGGTCCTGTAAGACTAATGAAGAGCAAATGTCCCATTTTTCAGAACAGGATTTTTTTCCTGAAAGCTAGAGAGCTTGGCTTTGATTCCCATCACAGTTCTGGAGCATATTAATTTGATGGTTTGTGAACATTTGCAAAGGAAAGCAGTGATCAGTAAGGGCTATCTAGCTTCATCAGTTTTTTTTTGCATGTATCACCTAGAACCATGCATGCTTTAAACATAATAAAGGCTTAACAAATGCTTGTGGGTATGCCTCTTTTATGACAGGATTACTTAACTGATCATAGATATACTGTAGATGGAGCATATCTGGAATTAAGCAAAGTATTTGAGAAAATCTTGGGCTGACCTTGTTGGAAAATGTGAAGAGAAGTGGATTTGGAAGTGTTTGTGTGCTTAAACTCAAAGAATCATCATTAACAGACTAATTGAAACAATATCTAATGGAGTGCTTCAGGGTTCCATCCTTAGCCTTGTATTGCTGTCAGTAACTTTGATGAAGTCATAGATGGCCAGCATGCTTCCTAAATTTGCAGATGATACAGAACTGGGAGGGATAGTTAACACAATGGATAACAGAGTCAGGAATTTAGAAGTTCTTGACAGGTCAGAATGGTGGGCCAAATCTAATTAAATGAAATTTAATAGAGATCATTGTGAGGTCCTACATTGGGGTTTAAAAATCAACCACACAAATATAGGATGGGGAGGGGGGCAGGAATGTCTAGACAACAACTGATATGAAAAATAAACAACAACTGGGAGTGTTAGTGGACTGCAAGCTCTGTATGAGTTAACCATATGACATGGCACTCCCAAAAAGTTCCAATGCCATCTTAGATCATGTTAAGAGTTGAATGTCTAGAACAAGATAGGTGATGTTTTTACTTTCTGCTGCCCTGGTTAGACAGCGTGCGAAGCATTATATTCACTTCTGGATGCTACATAACAAAAACTTAGCTAAACTTCAGCACATTGAGAAGAGTGCTAGGTTTTTGAGGGGGCTGGAGACCGTACTCTACAACAGAGGTTCCCAAACTTATTTGGCCTACTGCCCCCTTTTCAAAAAAAAAAAAGATTACTCAGCACCACTCTGGAAATTTACTTTCTTTAACCCTTTAATGGTTTTTTCTTTTCTTTTCTTTTTTGAAATTTACATCATTTCAAAACAAAATATTTTTAAGAAATGACACAACTTAAATATAATGATTTATTGTACATTTGTGGTTTTTCCCCTGCATTGTAATTTTGATGATGCAATGTTATATCATGTGACCATGTAATATTGTATTGTAAACAAGTCATTACATACATGCTGATGCATGCTGGACTTCCTGACATGCTCACCTGCCAACACTTGCTTATTAAGACCTGTCAGCAGACTTCACCACTACTGATTAGTTATAACTTGCATTTTGTGTATTTATTTGGAAAATAATGTAATCACTACACCTTTAACTCTGTTTCACAACAGATGAAATGTATATGAATGGTTTTTCAAAATTTTCTTATCTTCTTTTCTTACGCTTCTACTGACCCTTATTTTTATTCAATGCCCCCCCCACCAATTGTACCCAAGGCTACCATTGCACCCCCCCCCCAAATCATTCCAGCATCCCCCATTGGTATTGCTCACTTTGGGAACCTATACAAAAAGATCCCTTAACGCAACTGGGCATATTTAACCTATAAAATTCAAGTCTTTTGAGGAAAGGAACTGCCTATTTTTGTCTGTGTATACTTTTGCATGGTTCTTTTTCCACATCACAGGTGCTTAAATGAATATAAGGTGAATTGAGGAGCAGACGTATGGGGGCTATGATAGCTGTCTTCAAGTATTTGAAAACCAGCCATGGAGATAAAGGATTAGACTTGTTCCAAACAAATTGCAAGTTATTATTGGTCGTCTGCTGACAGATCTTAATGAGCAAGTATTGGCAGGTGGATTTTGGCTTAATGTCAGGAAAAACATCTTAATAATTAGAGTGAATGGACAGCCTCAAGGGGCAGTGGACATTTTCATTGACCAGTCTGGGATTACTAAAGATGTTCCTGTTCAGACTGAGTTTGGGCTAGATGGCACTTGGGTTGCTTTCAAATTTATATATTCTATGACTGTGGGAGAGGTGGCTGTACCTTGTAAAGCTTAATATAAGCCTTTTTGAATGCATGTGGAAATGCAGTGAGCAATATGGCAGCAATTTCAGTATTAGCAGCAAGACAGAGGGAAATGAGAGCAGTTAAGCAAAGGCTTGGAATTTATTTCAAGAAGGGGAGAAATGCTCTCTCTGAACCTTCTCCTACAATGCCACTTTGTTCCCATCATGTGGTATTCTGTTCTGTATCCTTTAAGTGTCATCCTCATTCTCTCCTTCCTTTCTTTGCATTATTTAGGAATCTACGTTTATTTTTTCTATTTCTTCAATTCCCATTAAATCCTTAACTACACTTCACTCCCTCTTCAACTGAACCTTTTGAAGGCCACCAGTGACCTCTTGTTTGTCAAATCCAAAGACTTTTTATTAGTCCTTACTTTCATTGACCTGTTGCATTTGTCATTACTGATCATTCCTTCCTCACTCTCCTTGGCTTGATCAGGATCCATATTCTATCCATGTCCTATATTCCTGGGCTTTGTCCTGGGCCCTCTTCTTTTCTCTCTATAGTCTATACACTCTCTTTTTGTGGTTTCATCAGCTCCCATGAGTTCAATTATTTCTTCTGTGAAGATTTACATATCCAGTCCTCATTTCTCTGTCTTCTGATTTCTATTTCCACCTCATTAAATGCCTGCAGGATATCTTGAGGTTGCCCACTGGCATTTGAAACTCAGCATATCCAAAACCGAAGCTATTTTCTTTTCCCCAGAAACCTAACCCACTTCCTAACTTCCCTAGTTCTCTCCGCATTGAATTATTCCTTGAATTATGATGTCCAGGTTTTTTGACATGTCATGTTCTTCCAGGACATTTCTGATCCTTAAGTTGTCTCTTCACACCCTGTCTTCAGTATCAATTTATTTTGCTTGTAGAGACCTCATGTGTTCTTTTGCTGTATTCCATTTTCCTTCTTTTATTCCAAATTGTCCTTTACTTTTATATATTTATAGTCCTAGTCAGTTGTTCTCTAGTTCAGGGCTTCCTAATCTTTTTCCATTTGTTATCCCTTTAGTGCTTCTTTGGAGAGACCATTGTGGAATAAAGTTTTTCTTATTTCTTCTATTTGTGTTGTGGAATTTAGTTTTTAGTGGCCTCAGTCCTTGCCCTATATGGCTTCTAGGGGGGACAGAATTGGTAAATATCAGTCTTTTTTCCCTCAGGCCTTTTGTATTCCATCCTCTCCACTCACTCTCACCTTGTCCCAGTTCTTTCTTTTCTAGTTCTCTGGGTTAGTGTTGTTGTTGCAGCACACTGCCAACCCAAGCAGAACATCCTTCTTTTTTTTCTGTACCTTCCTCTCCTCCCCAAGGAAAATGGGCCAAATTGAGATCTGCTTCTTGTTGCCACAGAATAGTGGAGTGAAGTTAGTGGCAGGGTATGCAGGCAAAGACTAAAGCATCAACAAAGAATAGCTGAGTGGATCCCAGAGAACAGGTTAGTGAGTTAGTTGTGCCACCTTAGTAAAGTGTGGGGGCTAGTAAGGGAGGGGATGCTGAATGAGAGCATTAGGGATTAGGGATTATTTTTCTCTGCCATTAATTCATTCATTTGTTGCCTTATTAGGATCATTGGTGCCTTGGCCTGTGGAAGCAACTGCAGTTGCTTTATTGCTTTTATGTAATTGTCATATTGGGAAGTTTTGAGAATTTGTGAGGATTGGAGAAAATCCTTAATCTTCTTGGTTTTGTCAACCAATTCACTTAATTTGTTACTTGACACTTTTGGGTTCTCTCAATACATTGTCATATGGCATCTGTAAAAAGCAACAGTTGTATTTTCCATTTGCCCATGTTTATTTCCTCAATTTCCTTTTCTTACCTTATTGCTATAGCTAACATTTCTAATATTGTGGTGATTATGGACATCCTTGCTTTACTCCTAATCTTATTGGAAAGGCCTTTAGTTTATTCCATTACATATAATGCTGGCTCTTGGTCTCAGATGGGCATTACCTATCATATTATGGAAAGGTCCATTTATTCTTAATAATCTTTTAATTTATTTATTTGTCTTTAGCCTTTGTTCCCTCTTATACATTAATATTAGATTACTCTTTCTTACAAAAATATTAGGTTACTCTTTCTTACACTTTTACAATGTTTCTTCTTCTGTTCAGAGTGACTCAATTGCCTTTGGGTAAAATCTAAATTTTTATACCTAGAATTCAAGGTCTCCTATAGTCTGATCCCATACCTCCATTTCCATATTTATTTTTCTACTGCTCTTCGATATGAGTCTTCCACCATAGTTGAGCTACTCTGTTCTTGAACTTGCTTTGTGTACTTTATCTGTGAGTTACTATACCTCAATTAAATGGTGGGTCAAGGATTATAGACTAAATATAATTCCTCTCTGCTTTAGGTTTCTCCAGGTAGGTTTCTGCCATGAAGCATAGGACAGAGTTTCAGGGGAGTGTCACAGGAAGCCTACTCACTATAGTTTCCTGGGTCTTGAATCTGGGAGTCCTTAACATTTACTTCATTTGGGAACTGTACTGGTACAGAGTTTGGAGCAGGGTTAGACTTACAAATTGAAGTTACATGAACCCATCTGTGGAAAGTGGCATGATGTAAAGATGGTAAATCAGAACTGTCATTTCATAGCCTGTCCTAGTTTCCTATATGTTTCAAGGCTTGGCTCAAGTTCTTTTTCCTCTAGGAAATCTTTTTGAATCATACTAAACTCCAGTTGTCTTTCTCACTTGAACTCCTGTAGTACTTGCTTTTAAATATTATTTCCGGTTTTTATTACAATGCTAACTATATGTAAAGTAAATTTTTGTTTCTCCAAAATAATAATGGAAAAATTGGAGGTTGTGCTTCTGACCAAGGACCCAGCCTCAAATAAATCATAGATATGACTAACAATGACATAAGAGTAAAGACTACAACCAGAAACTTCAACAGTCATTTAAAAATAGTAAAATTATGCTCTCAGTCTTGTGGCCTTACATGGACCATACATATTGATGATAGTATAATGTAGGGTGTGACTAAGTGTACATATAGCACATAAAAAATAGCACTCAGCTTTGTCATAAATGTGACTTCTAAGATGAATGGGGTAATTATAACCCACGTTATATAGTGCAGTGGATAAAGTATTGGACGTGGAATCAAGATGAATTAATTGGGTTTGAATCCCACCTCTAGTTGATATCGTGTGAACATGTGCATGTGATTTAACCTTTCTGAGTTCCAGTTTACTCATCTGAAAAATGAGGATAACACCTGTGTACGTACTTCATTGAGTTCTAATGAGGCTTAAATGAGAAAACATATGTAAAATGTTTTGTAAATGTCAGCCATTATTATTTTATCAAAAGTAAATTTATCTAGTTTGTGTTCTAGTTAGTGTATCTAGTTAGTTCTTGTGTAACTCCTGGCATCTCACCCTCAGGACTGAGGCATGTTATGGTGTGGGTCAGCATTTGCTCAAATCTATAGCTCACAAGCTCACACAAGAGTTTCTTCTACTAGCCAAGCGGAAGAAACATTAATTAAAAACTAAGGGCCTTTAATTGTAATGTGTATGCTCTGACCTCACTTTCTGAGAGCTAGGTGGGCTCTCAAAGTAGACCCTCAGGGTTAAGGCATCTCTTTTCTCTGCTGTTGGCTCAGATTCCTACCAGCTTTGTTCCTCCCCCAAAATTTTAGGGAGGCTGTAACTAGCACCCCAGTTTTATTTATTCACTTAAGATCTATTGGCTTTTACGAAGGAATGTTTACTTAAAAATGTAGCAAGAACAAATAAATGTACAAAAATTTCTCTCTACCACAAGGAAAAAATTACTCCCCCAACCCGACATTACCTAAGTCTCCGCAGGGCAGGAGGGAGGAGGATTAGGCTCAAAATAAAAACAAAAAGCAAAAAAAAAGGACTTTGCCCAGTTTCTATATAGCATTTGTTCCCCCAAGTTCATGTTGAAAGAGAGCATTACTACTAGATGAGTCCTTCCACAGATCTTGGTCCTAAAAGTCCTTCTGAATATCACTCTTTGCTCTTTAGGGCATTGATGATGTGTATTGGCTGTAATCCTGAATTCTGATTCCCAATTCTCGTGGCTTGCCCTTCTGGCCTTTGAAATGCTCAGGACTGGAAATCCCACTCAGAACAGAAAAGAAGAAAAAAAAAGGCCAAGGAGGCTGCATATGTCTTTAGGGGCAGATCCTATGGACCTTCTCCTTATAGCATAGTTCTGTTATCACTCACCATTATACCACCAGAAGGAAATAGAGTAGGAAGAGGACATGGAGAAGATTCACCAAAAGGCCTTTTTGAACACTTCTAAAGGCAACTAAAGAGGATCTTCCCTTTGTAACATGGGTTAGTGTAATGTTAATGGGACATGAAGATCTTTCTTGCCCATTAATAGGCCTCACATGGAGCCCATTAAGGGAAACTTGCTTAGGGGAGGCTTGCTTGTAGGAAGGCTACATCTTTTGGTACTAAGCTGAGTAGGCACTGAGTCATGAGGGTTATGATGCCTTCTGGCTCTGAGCCTATTTGCCAAAAGTGTATATATACTCTGAGGTTAGGTTTTGCTTTGGGGATTCACTTATGAGAAGGATCTTTTGATTTCCTGGTCAAGACTCTGAGTAGCTGTATGTTCAGAACTCCCTGACTGCTCAGCTGTAAAGGCTCTCTCCATCCAGTGGTGTATGTAAAGTGGATAGCAATATTGCTTTGATCCAGGAAGTCAGAGCCCTGTCTGTTGGTATTTATGCTAATTTCTCTGCTTGTATTTTCTCTGATGTTCAGGGGGCTGACTTTTCCCCTGAACTGGTGATTGTAATTAAAGAAGATTGTTGATCCCTTTAAAGTTGTTTTCCTTTAAAAGCAAATTAAAGAATCTGTTGTAGCAGTCCATCCTTGGTATGCTAGGGTGCTTGCTGCTACAGTTAGCTGACCAGAACACATGATAGAATGTCCATGCATGCTCCTGTCTTTCCAAAGTACTTCCCAGTCAGAGTGAACACATGGAGGCATGTATGTACAGGGTACACTTGACTGGGGAAATTCATGCCCCTGAGGCTACAGATCTGCCAATGTTCTCTAGTGATACCATTACATTGGGATGCCCGACGTTGTATGATCTTATCCCAGCCCACATTTCTAGCATTATCTCCCTGTTAATTCTTCCGTTGGAACACTTTCTTACATCTAGACTGGATTTCTCAGTGTCCCACAATGCTCACTCCTTTTCTTCTTCCTGTCTGAATCTATTCTGACGGACAGAGCAGGAGTTCTTAACACATGGAGGATGCTAGGACCTGCTTTTGGCAGCATCATGAGGGCTGGAGCATGGGTGGACATTCTATGTTGCCTGCCTTGTGGTTGGGAGGGTGTCTTTTCTCATTGGCTACATAGCCAGAACTGTTGGTATCTTCAAAACAACTTGACTCAGCACTGGTTGTGGCATTTGCTACATTCAAGTCTGAGGATGTGATGTGACTCTTTCATTAATGGCTTCCTGTGACCCTGAGCATCAGATGTGGACCTTTGGCCTTTTTGTTCAGGAATCCAGGCAGGGTATTTTTGCCAGCCTAGCCTCAAAGCCCTGAGGAACAAGGGCTCAGGATTCAGGTCTAGCACTTTGGACATGAACTTGGTGGAGCTTTGTAGAAAATGAGCATGCTTTGTAACAAGCTTAACTACCCCCCCTCATGAGGTGCTATACGGGGGATTGTGCAAAAGAGTTTAAGGGCTTCTGCTTTAGGGCTAGGCTTCCTCACTTCTGGTCCTTAGCTAGCACATCTGCTTAGTCCTCCAATTAGCCATTTGACTTTGAGAGGAGTTGCCAAGGTTCTGTGAAGCCTCTTTACAACACCTAAACTTTCATGGAGATCCTCTATTCCTTCCTGTTTCAAACCCTCTACACATCCTAAGCTTGTTTCTTGAGCAATACTGCTAACTCTCAGGTCGTTTTCAGAGCTGAGATGCTTAGCCGGAACCTTACCTAGATATGGTCAAGCTTTTCTTGTCTCAGTTTACTGGCTTTGCTGACCAAAAAAAAAAAAATCAAGTAAGACATTGTAAATGATATTATTTTTTATGAAATTTTATTATTATGAAATTGTGTGAATAATTTTTGCTATTTCCCGATAGTTAATTTTACCCCCAAAGTGTGTGTCTATTTAAGTAGCACTCACAATTCAGAGTGAACGCCTCAGAAAAGGTTCTTAATGATGACTCTTTACTCAGGCGTTCCTAAGGGGCTGATCTTGCAGAATCCTAATTTTGTTGTTGTGTCTCTGTCATTTCAGGCGTATCCTACTCTTTGTAACCTCATTTGGGATTTTCTCGGCAAAGATACTGGAGTGATTTGCCATTTCCTTCTCCAACTCGTTTTGCAGATGGAGAACTGAGGCAAATGGTGGGGGGGGCGGGGTAAGTGACTTGCCCAGGGTCACACAGCTAATAAGTGTCTGAGGTCAGATTTGAACTCAGGAAGAGCAGTCTTCTTGATTTTAGGCTTGGTACTTTATTAACAACTGCCTCATTGTTAGTTTTAATGTCAAAAATGTGTGTGTGTGTGTATGTGTGTGTGTGTGTGTGTGGTGCCTGGCATGATTCCTGCAAAGAGAAAAGGTACGTTCTGTGCACTCCTTTGCTTGGAGAGTGATGGGGCAGTATGTATGGGCTGATTATATATTGTTTGTGCTTTTTAAACACTAACTGGCCAGACTAGCCCTGCCCCTTGGGGATTGGTTTTCCCTGAATCTCTGCTGTTCTTCTGACAGTCCTGTGGGGCCTATGGCAGAAACCCTTCATTGAATAAGTAAAAGATGCTAGAAATGAAGCAAAATTGTCAGCGTTGTATAAACAGAGCAGGAAAATGGGAAGTGGTATACAAAGCATTGGTTCTCTAGTTGTTTACTGGAAAGAACACTGGATTTGGAATGAAAAGATCTGGTTTCAGTTCCAAGTTTGACAATTGCTAACAGTATGACTCTGGGCAAATTCACTTAAGCCTTTGTTTCTTTGTCTATAAAATGGGGCATATAAAGTATCTCACAAAGTTATTGCTACCTTTTAATGTAAATTTTATTTGAGCTACCACTGACAAGTACAGACATTCACATGGATACAAAAGTATGAAAAAAGAGAGGAGAAAATTTAAAAAAGAACATGTGAGATGAAACAAACAAACAAAAAGGACCTTTTAAATGATTACACAGGCATAATTTTTACTATTTCCTGATAGTTAATTTTACCTCAAAGTATGTGTCTGTTAATATAGCACTCACAACTCAGTGACCCCTCAGACAAGGGTCAAGGTACTCTTGGGTCTGCATTCACTCAAAGCTCCAGTTCATGAACATCCACCCCCTGAGTATACAGTAAGGAAACTAGCAAATCCTTCTCCCCAGCATGCATACAAACACTCAATAAGTGTGGGGTGTACCACCCACAGTGATACTCATCATCACTAAGAAGAGTGGACATCTTAGGGAATATTTGTGCAGAATCACACATATAGGTCACATCCTGGGGCCAAAGCACACGTGTGGAGAATCACGTACTGCTGGGGATGCATGTGGCCAAGGCATATATGCAGTTTTCTTTTGATGTTTCAGGGTGCCGTGTCTTCTACTAAAGTCACACATTTGTCCTGCTGGGTTGGTCAGAGGTAACATCTAGTCTCTGCCAGGCATGTACAATCTCTGTTGGGTGTTTATTGGCTGGTCTCAAGGTCATTACTTTTTTGTTACTACTTAGTGGACGTGAGATTGAGAAGCTCCTTTCTGTTTCCAGATTCTGGCTTTGGCAGGAAATATTGATAGTTTCTTTATTTATGGTGCCTTTGAGCTAGGCTTAATGTAGTTTCCCTGCTTATCTCTTTTAATCCTGTCCATTTTCTGAGCTCATGATCCCCACACCTACATTTTTGGATTCCACTCAATAGATTCTACTTTATTTTTCTAATTCGACTCTGTGGGTCTTTATATTTCAAATGTGTTTCTTTCTTATAAAGGATATATTGTTGGATTCTGTTTTCTACATGTAATTCTGGACAGGTTCTGCTACCCTCTTCTATTTGATAGTTGAGTCTATCCTGTTCACATTCCTGATTATGATTGTTAGAAGTAGTTTTTCCTCCATTATGTTGTTCTAATTTTTCCTATCTAACCCTTCTTTGTTCTTTTTCTTTTTATGTAATCTTAATTATTTTTTGTTTTGAATTTTTTGTTTTAAATACCAGCACCTTTCCACAAATCTGTACACACAAAACACAAAAAGAACTCTGTATGAATTTGTGACTTTATATTTCATGCCTCACCTTTTCATTAAAAAATATATAATAAATTCTATTCATCAGATGCAAAATTTTCCTTCTTTGCTTCCTTCTGAACTTCCTTTGTTCTATACATTTTCAGAAGTGCTTCAGTGACATTTATTTTTGGTATCAATATTGCTAATCCCCCTTCTTCCTTGATCCTCCCTTCTCCATTAAGAAAAAGAAGATGGGAAAAATAACCGCCTTGTAACAAATAAGTAGAGTCAAGAAAAATGAATCCAAATAGTGACTACATCCCAAAATGAGTCAGCACCTGTGTCCATCACCTCTCTGTTAGATCATGGGTCACATGCTTCATCATTGGTCCTCTGGAGACATGGATGGCTTTTTTTCTTCCACTTTTTTATGTGTTATAGGCAAACTTGCTTGCACCTTGCAGCATTGATCAGACTTAAATTTTTCAAAAGCTGTTTTTCTTTTCAATGTTGCTATCATTGTACAAATTATTCTTGTGGTTCTGCTGATGTCATCCAGCCTCAGCTCAAATCACCCAGGATTCTCTGAAATCACCTCTTTCATAATTTTCATAATTTCTCCCCCTATAATAATGTTATGGCACAATAATATTCCTTTACTTTCATATATGCCAATTTGTTCAACCATTCACTAATTGTTTGCAGCAAATCTAAGGCATTGCCTTAAATTCTAGTTCTTTTCTTTCTATTTTCCCTTTCATTAAAGGCCTCATTTAGGGTCAGAAAATTTCTTTTGCTTATTGCTATTTTCTCCTTGGTATTGCATCTCCCTTCAACTCGCCCCCCTGATGCATAAGTCTTGCTTGTTTTCTTATTGAATTTTATGTATTTCCACATCAGACTGGTTGTGTGTGTGTGTGTGTTCACTCATCCTTTGTCTCCTTCAGGTAAGGGTCTGTTTCATCTAGGCCCACTTTCCCTGCCCTTCCTCCATTTTAATCTATTCTTTTCATGTACCCAATTCTGAGAAACAGCAAGTTCCACTTCCCTTTTCTTCATTTCTGTACTAATGTATTCCTCATTTACCCTTCCTTCTCTTTTCTCTATTCAGACCCTCAGAACAGAACTAATTCATACCCAAGACTTCTGTTTTTCTGTTTAGTTTCCCCAATACTCTTTGTGGACATTAAGGTTCTGAAGGGACATTTATTTCTTCTCCCCTGATAATAACATTAACATTACACCGTCATCTAACTCCTGTAAGTGGCTCAGAGCAATTTATCTTACTAGGTTTCTTTGGACTCTTATGTTTATATGTCAAAATTCTATTCAGCTTTAGACTTTTCATCAGATATACTTGAAAGTCCTCTGTTCTATTAAAAATCATTAAAGAAAAATTCCTGTAGGATATACTTAACTTTGAATGGTAAATATTCTTAGTTATTAACCTACATTTTTTGCTTTTTAGTTGTTGGTCTTCATCCTTCATTCTCAAAATGGACCAATGACATCATGATGTTGATGTCTTGACTTGTGCATGAAAGTGAGTCAGAGTTGCACAAAGTCATCAGCTTCACTCTCTCCTCTAGTCATTGGAGTCTGGTGGTAAGACAAAAGTCAAGAGGACTGGTGATAACCCAGGATGCAGTGGGCAACTTTGGCCTTTCTAAATTAAGGGCTTTACCAGGTTTCATTTTGTCTGAGATAATCAATTCAGTGACTAAAGGCTAGGTACGAATTGAGACAAAAGCAGGGCAGAGGCAAGATGGTGCCTGGAAAGCAGGGACTAGCATGAACTCCCCACCAAGTCCCTCCAAAAACCTATAAAAAATGCCTCTGAACCAATTCTAGAACAGCAGAACCCACAAATTAGCATAGGGAAGCAGGGCTCTAGCCCAGGACAGCCTGGATGGTCTCTGGGTAAGGTCTATCCCCGCATGGAGCTGGGAGCGAAGCAGCGCAGAGTGGAGCAGAGCCCAGCGTTGGCGGCGCAGACCAACCAGACCAGGAGCCAGGCAGAGCATGCCCTAGTGCTCTGAATCAGTGAGCTGCAGCAGTTACCAGACATCTCAACCCACAAACACCAAAAACAACAGAGAAGGTTAGTGGGAGAAGCTGCCAAAGTGGAAGAAGTTCGTGGGTTCGGCCACAGCCCCAAGGGCAGTGGAGGTGGGGCAGCTACAGAACTACAGCTGCACTTGCTTCTGGCCCCAGGCCCACCTGCTGGGAGGAATTAAGTGGCTGATCAGAGCAGGAGTGAAGAGCCTGCTGAAGATCTAAGTCCAGTCCTGGTTGGGGGTTCTTGGGGAAGAAGGAGTGCTGGTGTGGCAGAGTGGTCACATACCCCCCAAGCTTGGAACATAGTTCTCTTAACTCTACAATCAGTCATACTCTGCTGAAAAACTCAAGGGTCAAGTTAGTTGGCTGGGAACATGGCCAGGCAGCAAAAACGCACCCAGATTCAGTCGCAGACTTTGGAATCTTTCTTTGGTGACAAAGAAGACCAAAACATACAGCCAGAAGAAGTCAACAAAGTCAAAGAGCCTACAACAAAAGCCTCCAAGAAAAACATGAACTGGTCTCAGGCCATGGAAGAGCTCAAAAAGGATTTGGAAAAGTAAGTTAGAGAAGTAGAGGAAAAATTGGGAAGAGAAATGAGAAGGATGCA
>CM053622.1:447014969-447037258 GCA_028646595.1 Phalanger gymnotis
CTTGCCAGGGGGAGTGGGAGTGACATAAGGGAAGGCAGACTGGGGAAAGGGGCAATCACAATATATGCCATCTTGGGGTGAGGGGAAGGTGGAAATGGGGAGAAAATTTGTAACTCAAAATCTTGTGGAAATCAATGTTGAAAACTAAAAATATTAAATAGATAAAAAAATGCTAAATAACCAAGGCATATGGAAATATATTAATCAATTGCAACCATAAAAAAATGGAGTATACAGGAGAAGCTAATCTTCAAGTGTCAAAGAGAAGTCGAGAAGGATGAGGTTTAAGGAAAGGTCTTTAGATTTGGCAATCAAAGATTGTTATTAAATTTAAAGGGAGCAGTTTCTGTTGAATGATGAGGTTGAAAGCCAGACTGTTATGAGTTAAGAGAATAAGAAGAGACAATGAGGAGGCAGCAATTGTAGAAGGCTGTCTCAAGGAATTAAGCAGGGGAAAAATATAATACAGTAGCTAGCTGAGATAGATCAAACGAGGGTTTTTTTTTTAAGGATGGAAGAAAAATGGATGTAGGTCTAGGCAACAGAGAAGCAGCCAGTAGAGAGGGAGTGATGGAAGATGAGTAAGAGAGTGAAGATGATAGAGGGGGCAATCTGTTGAAGAAAATAGGATAGGATGAGATTAAGGATGTTTGTTGAGGGGTTTGCCTTGTAGTGTGAGACAGAGTGAAAGAGGAGATCATAGGAGAAGATATCTGAGTAATGAGAGAAGAGGGAACTAGCTCTTGGTGAATGGCCTCCATTTTAATGAATGCTTGTTGACAGCCATGATTAATGATGTTGATGATTCAAAAATTAAGTACTAGAGAACTTCTTTATAAAGTGATTAATTCTTGATAGTAACTTTGAACCATACATTCCCCAACAAATGAATAATGGATGTTCAGTTTCGATGATGGGTTGGTTCTTCCTTTGTGGCAACAATTTCTAGTCTCTCTCTTGGGCTGTGGGACTCAGGACATCGGTGAGAAGAATCTCTCTGCATTCCCTTTGACTCTCTCTCCTGGTCAACAACTACCAGAATCCTTTGCCTTTGGCAATAGAGCATTGTCATAGAAACAATCTAAAAAAATAAAAACAAATAAATATACACACAAACATTAATATCCTTTTAAAACAAAAATAGTCAAGAAAGACTAATAAGCACATGAAATATAAGGAAAAATTAAACCTAAAAATATAGGCATATATTCTGACAGCATGGAGAGTTACATTATAAATAAGTATCTCTCATTTTTTAGTTGATAAATTTTGTTTTTGACACAGAAAAACCAAAACAAACACACAAATAAACTGCCAAAAATGTGTATTTTCCTCCAAATGATTAAGTACAATAGTACAAATTGTTGATTTTAGTGGTATTTCATGTGTAGCAAGCATGCAGAAATTTCCATTAAACCATTTCTGAATCCACCTAACTATATATACTACTGTATAGCTAACATCTCTTCAGCTTGTCAGAGGAAATGATGAGAAACAGGCAAATGTGTTGCTAAAATACGCATATACTGTGATCATAACATTTCCCTTATTTACAAGTGAAAGCAGGAAGTGCGGTTATTATGGAATTATTTATTTTTGATGAAGTTGGGCAGTTTTAAAGTGATCATTGTTTTACTTTCTCACAAAACATTTAATCATGTATTCTAGAGTTTTGCCAAGGATTTTTAGTAAGCTCACTACTTTATAGTGCTTATAATTACTTTCTTGCCCTTTGTAAAAATTAGGGCAACATTTTCTGGTCTCTAGTCCTGGGTAATCTCTCTTGTTTTCAAAGATTTTTCACAAATTGCTAATAATGGCTCCCTGATCAAATCCACAAGCTCCTTTAGTATCTTGGGAAGTAGTTCATCTATTGATGAGTTGAATTCACTGAGAGCGATAAGGTGCTGTCTTACCATCTTCTGATGATTAGTTTTTCATTTCTCGAACTTATTTTTCCTATACTTCCTAAGATGAAGATAGAGATCATTCTTTTTATTTGAGAAGATGTAAGCAGATCTTCCAGTAAACTGGCAAAACAAGAGGTCACAAGAAGTAATGAAGTGAAAAGAGAACTGGATTGAGAGTCAGAGGGCATATGTTTTAGCTCTATCATTTCCACCTGTGTCATTTTGGGAACCCCAGCCTCTCTGGGCCTCAGTTGCCATCCCTATAAAGTGACTGGATTGGACAAGATGATTTGTATTGTTCCTTCCAGTTTTAAAATCTGTGATATTGTTATTGTCAGTGAAATGTTTTTTAGATGAGCAAACTAATAAATCAAAGGACAAATAAAAAACCACCAGAATTAGAGCTATATTAGTAACACAGAAAATGAATAAATAAAACAGAGGAACTTGTTCTTTGAAAAAAGAAAAAATCATTAAAAAATATAAAGTGTAGAATGAAAATATTACCAAAATCAAATTGGGAAAGGGAAGATAATAAATGGAGAAAAAAAGAAAAACTTTTATACCTATGCCAAGAAAACAGAATAGAAATAAATGAATGAATATTTATAACAATATTCAAATTGACAACACAGGAGAAACACAACCTAAATAAACCAGTATCAGAGTGAGAAATTGAATAGATCAGTGCTGATCTTCCATGTTAAGAGATACCAGGACTAGATGACTTCACAAATAAATTCAATTATACATTCAAAATACATTATACATTCAAATAACTTCTACCACAGTGATACTCCATTTTTTTTAGAATGATACCTTATTTACATTAAAAAAGATCTCATGGACCCTTACTTGATGAAGAAAATAGATGATGATAAAAACTTAGTAATTTAGTAATGCTTCGAAATAATTTTGTATTTTACTAAGTACAACAGCATTAAATATACATTTGAAAAATGGTAATACATGTGAATATGTACTGTTTATTCAGTTTGCTCTCTCATCTGATGAAGAAAGTGTTTTGTGGTGTTGTGTTTTATTTTTGCATATACTAAGTTTTACTACATTGTTTTAAGAGAAGGGGGTGATCCTGACCTACAGTTTAATCAGTACGCTGTTGAAACATCCCCCTCTGATTTTGTTGTTGCTGTTTAGTTATGTGCGACTCTTCATGAGCTTATTTGGGGCTTTCTTGGCAAAGATCCTGGAGTAGTTTGCCATTTCCTTCTCCAGCTCATTTTACAGATGAGGAAACTGAGGCAAACAGGGCGAAGTGACTTGCCCAGGGTCGCACAGCTAGATTTGAAATCAGGAAAATGAGTCTTCCTGACTCTAGGCCTGGCACTCTGTCCAATGCGCCACCTAGCCGCTCCTCTTCCTCTGATGCAGATCAACAACCCTTCTATAACTTAAAGTATTATAGAGTTGCCTGGGGAAACTGAGAGATTGTGACTTGGTTACATAGTAGCTTTAAGAGCTGATGCTGGAGCCTAGGTGTTTCTGCCTCTAAGGCTGGCCTTCTTTACACTACGTGATCATGCTATTTCTCTCTACATATTTGATTGGAGCTAAATAAAGATCAATCTGACATTGCTTGGTGTGTGTGTCTGTGTACATATATACAAACATACATATGTATGTATGCATGCATGTATAAAAAATCTCCCAGGCACGTGAAGCTACGGAAGCCTTGGTGACCAGGGCAAATTGGTCTCACCTGCCTTATACATAACATACTTTACTTCCAGGTCTCAAATAGTGCTAGCAAGCAGTAATTATCAAAATTAATTGGTGTTTCTATTCTAAAATATAGGAAAAAAATTCAATGAACAAGATTTGATAGCATTGATAAATCAGTTATAGCAAATTATTGGAAAATATTAAAAAATGTTCGTTATTAAGTTAAAAAATTAGGAAAATTAGATGGCAGTACTTAAAAATGGGAGTAGGTCTTGTTCTCAAAGCATGTATCATAACTATTACTTGGAGATTCTGAGCATAAAATTATTATAAATTAAAAGATAATGGAATGTTAACTATTACAATTACAGAGTTAATTTTTTTAACTATCCAAGAAGCCAAAGAAATTATAAGAGAAAAGCTAGACAAAATTAATTATTTTAAAATAAAAAAAGCTTTTATATAACAGAAGACAATAAAAAAGAGAGACAGTGGGAAAAAGTACTTCTGCCAAATTTCAACATCTCAAATAGATAAAGAATTGTCATGCATTTATAAATAAGATCCATTTCTCAATCGATAGTCAATATGAGCAGACAGTTCTAAAAAGATTATAAATTGTCAGTCACTTGGAAGATTTCAAGCTTTCTAATTGTCATTATCATATAAAATAAAACAATATTGAGATACCACTTCACACCTGCCAAAATGGCAAAATAGTGCAAGGTAATAAAATTGAATGCTAATGTGCTTGTGAAAAAGCAAGTATTCTATTATACTACTGATAAATTGATACTCATAAGCTGTATAATTATTTGGTAATGGCAGCAAACTATCCAAATCCTTTGATCCATTTTTCTCCCTTTTAAGATGTACCCTAAGGTTGCTATTGACTGGGGGAAAAAAGAGAACTATTTGTACAGAAGTTTTCCTAGTGCTACCGTTCACAATGGCAAAACAAAACAAAAATCAAAAACTAGAAATATTCTATATGTTCTTCACTTGGGGACTTGGCTAAACGAATTATGGAATATGATTTAATTCAATATTATTATGCCGTAAGAATGGACAATTATGAAGAATTGAAAGAGCTATGAGAAGATTTTTATGGAATAATGCAAAGCAATGAAGAAAAGAGAACCAAAGTAGAGATATGTATACTGACTAGTGTGCCAGTAAACATGGTAACATCACTAAAAGCTGACATAAATACACAGAAAAGAAGTTCTGGAGGAGACCTGGAGAAAAGTAGGAAAATTTTGTTATCACCTTTTCAAAATTCCTATGTGATTAAAAAAAATTAAAACAGTCTATAAATCACAGAAATCTAAAAATTTATAATTTATATTTATTTACAATCCATTTGTTGTTTATGTAATTAAATACTTTTGTCAACATTAAAGAGAATAAAAGTATATATTATATATGTTTCTGTATATTTATATGTATGTGTGTGAGTCTATATTTTAGAGTTGGGGAGAGAGAAAACAGAGAATAGGAGTTAAGTGGTTTGGCTTGCTTTCTGTTCCAGTAATCAGTCAACAAACAGTTATTTTGGTTTGTTTTGTGTTTGTGTGTTTAGCAAATAAGGACTTTATTTAAGGGATCTATGATCTCACTGGTGTGGATAATGCTCCCACTCATATCTTAATAGGAAGTTTTAATGAGTTGTTGTGGCCAAAACATTTCTTCCCATGGTGGCCAGTCTCCTAGGGATAAACCTCTCTTAATTTAGATAGTCTGATGGTCCTCAGATGACAAACATACACTACTGGGTCACTACTGGGCCATTTATATTCCTTGGAATTTGGTAGAACCTTCTATAGCTTATGTTTAATTAATAGTTTTGGAAAACCAAGCATTTCTGCTATGCCACAGGGAGGCATTTAAGGAAGAATCTAGTGGATGAATAAAGAAGAACAATTAACAATCAAATATTATAAATGTTTACTTGCAGTAATAATGATTTTTTTAAGATAGCATTGAACTTAAGATTTATTCTTGCTACATTTCAGAGTTTTGTGTATGTTTTAATTTGCTCCCCTTCAAATATGACATAGGCTTTTTGCGTAAAGATTCATGGTGATTATATGCTATTTTTCAGTTATTTTGAAATGGGAAAACTAATGTTAAAAAATTTATATTAAAAATAATTTTAAAAATCAAATAGTTAACTTTGGGTATATATACATATATATTTTTGTATTCACAGCTGGGGAAAGAAAGGTTCCATAAATCTCAGCACTGGGGCTTTTGCAACGATGTTGCCATGCTAGTGAATGAAAATAACCCTGGAATAGGTGGTGAACCTCTACTTGGACACCGTTTTAAATCTAAATACAGCGTTTTTCCTCGAGGACTAGGAAGTGATGTGCCATCGTGGGTAGCATTTGACAAACAGGTATGCTATTATTAGACCTTATTAGAAATACAGTTGTAAAAGCTAAAAAAATACACAAAGTTATTTCAGCATGAAAAGCCTCAGGTAGGAGATTGTATTTGAATGGAGTTGGGAAAATGGTGGTAGGAGTGGCCTGGAACAATGTCACTTGTTAAGTGCTTTTTCTTTAAACAAACAAACAAATAAATATAGACTAGCCCTAAGTAGCTTTAAAAGAAAAAAAGAAAACCATAACACCTAAATGTTTCTGCTTTTTCCCCCCCCCTACCTAGCCTTCAAACACTTCTTTGTACTCTTCGGTAGGGATCTCCAAATATTTTTGATCACACACTTCTATCGGTAGTTTCTTTTCTCCTGGTGGGTATGCTGGTGGGAACAAGAGAATTTTTTCAATGGCACCTAGGGTTGAAGCTTGATTATAACTGCTCTAGGAGACTGATGCCCATCTTAGGAGGATGCAGATTGGGTCATTGAGTAAGGGAGAAAAGGTGTGTTTGTGTGATGAGTGAAGGGTAGGAGGGGTTGTGTTGGATACCCACCCAGTGATTAGCTACTGCTGGAGGAGAAGGATGAGAATTCTCTTCCTACCCTTTGATGGTTTGATCACACTAAGCAGTGGGATGATCATGTCATGGTTCCCTTACAGCTCCAATCAGTATTATTAGGTGTGCCTGTTAAGATGCTTTTAGTCAAGTCAATTTTTTCAACCAGATTGTTTTATGAATTGAGAGCAAGTAAAGATAATGAAAAGAATCGTGTCATACTCTCTAATTATAGCCATCTATCTAATTGCAAAAATGACAGAGTGACAACTGAGGAATAACAGAATTTGTAAAGGTAAAAATCATAGTGCTAAAAATTGAGTTTTTTATTTTTCAAAGAGCTGAATTTATATGTATGTGTGTGTGTATGTGAGTGTGTATATATGTGTATATATGTATACATATATACGTACATATACATATGATATATATTCATGTATGTAAATACACACAAAAGTTAATAACATTTATCTGGAAAAATTTGAAAACCAGAAATAAAATGAAAGTATCATTGTTTTAAATAATTGTAACTCATTTATTTCTAATGAGTGATCCTAAGGATTCTCTAGCTACTTGAATTGATTTATGATCTCATGCATGTGAGCACTCCCATCATTGTTGCAAATCAGAGGCCAACCATGGCATTCTTTGGAATTTGGGTATAATGTTCCTGGGAGTTTGCATTTTGGGATTTACTTCAGGAGGTGACCAGTAGATCCTTTTTATTTACTGTTCTCTGTCTGATTTGAAAAGATCTGATGGTTTTAAGACTTATTGAAAGGTAACTTCTAGGCACTATTTTTTTGTTTTTTGTGGTTTTTTTGGTCATGGTGTTCAAATAGTTCAAAAATTCTTAAATTATTTTCTCCTTAATCTGCTTTCCAGGTCATTTGATTTTGCTATGAGATAGATAACTTGCATTTTCTTGTATTTTTTTCCCAGCCTTTTTACTTTGTTTTAACCTTTCTTGCTGTTGCATGGAGTCATTGGCTTCAATTTGGTCCATTCAGATTTTCAGAGAGTTTATTGCTTGGGCAAGGTCTTGTAGCCCCTGTGCCAGCTGTTAATTCACTTTCCAATTCTTTCTTCCATAGCTCTTATTTCTTTTCCATTTTTTCTCAGGTATTTTCATTTCATTTATAAAAACTCTCCTTAAATTTTTTTAAATTCTCGCTTCATCTCTCCTAGCAATCTTAGTTGAGTTTATGCTTAAATGATATTCTTTTCTGAGGCAATGTTTGTAGATGTTTTAGAAATGTTAGTCTTTTCTTCTAAACATCTAAAAGATGTTAATCTTTTCTTCTTTGTATCTTGAATATCCCTGCCATCATAATAGCTCATTACTGTATGGTTCTTTTTGCTCGTTTGTTTGGGCATGTGTAAGAGTAAGATTCCTGATGGATTCAGCCCCTATCAGCCAACTGGGAAGTTCTCTTGCTTCAGAGTAACAGAATTGTAGGTTCTCCTTTGGTATGGGATTCCTTCCTTGGTTAGTCCTCTGCAGGATAGACTACACGTTGAGAGTGAGACTCTGCTCTGGCTTGGAATCTGAGCCATGCCACTGCTATTGCTACTGCTGCTGGCTTCTGAACTTCTTCCTCTCTGGGTCTTCTGCCCAGGGTCTCCCTACACAGGAACACCACTCCCCTGTGTGGGTTTCCTAGTCAGTCTGCCCTGGATCTGTGATCTGGAACTTGGTAGTGGTTGGCAAAGCTGCTGTTTGGCTCCTATCCTTGTCACAGTGCCCTGGTATGGTTTTGGGGTGCCTCGGTAAGGGGCTCTTGCACTAATGTTCAGCTTGGGGGCTGGAGTGCTCATAGTGCAATGTGAAGAACTCCCTTTCTGTGTACCTATGCTACACTCATCTGGACAGATGACTCACTGTAACTTGAATGGGAATTTTGCCACCAAGATTGGGTCTACTGCATTTTCTAAATCAATTTGGAGAAGTTCATGGAGCTGAACTCACTGTACTGCTTCCTACCACTATATAATCTTGGCTCCTTCCCCCCACAGTGTTTTTTTGGATCAAATCAATAGACCCTGGGATGCATTAATTCACCACAATATATGGATTTTATTAGAGAATCCATTACCTAATCAAGTTTTTATTTAGATTTCATAGCCTCATTTTTTGACCCCAATGGCACAATTCATATTACTATCAAAACAAAGAAGTTTTAGGTTAATAATCTTAAATCCTTATTCTTATAGGTATAGGAAGAGATCATATTGTTTGGGGACTTTAATCTGGGGAGTCACTGTAGAAATGTCTTATCTCACATCCCTTATATAATGAAAGCAGATATTCCTATGTATGCATCTGGAGAGGGAATAGGAGTTAGGTTTTGTTTGCTCTCCATTATTCTTCACCTTTATTCAACTAATCAATGTTGATTGGATAAATTGAAGCATATAACTTTATCCTTGGGAGACTTTCACTAGCCAACTTAAGACTTAATATAAAATCCTAAAGTGATCCATGGACCTCCATTTCTAAGAAATTGTTTGTGTGCGTGATGTAGGTAATAGATTTTTCCTCCCTTTTTCTTTTCTAGTTTAATTATCTAGAATAGGCTGGAGTACATAATAAATGCTCAATAAATACATGATTTTAAAAATAACAAATGTGTTTAGGTGGCTTTGTGCAATTGTTTTCTATTGTTTTGTACCCTGAAAGTAACTTCGTGCTATGGTTCCCCAATATTTCAGTCCTGGCTTCATAAAGGAGTACTGACAGCATTTCAGGGAGCATATTCTACTGAATGTCTAATGCTGCTCCAAGTATATTAAACCATTTTCTTGCATTTTTTGTCAAGTTACAAGTCATATTAAATTCTTTTTAAAAGTATTTAATTTATAAATTTCAAACCATATTTTGTAGTCTTTTAGTTGGTTATAAAATAATGTAGAATATTTTATGAGACTGGTATAATTTTAGCTTCAGACTATTTGAGAAACTGCTATAGTAGCTTAGAGACTTCAGTTCTAACTAAATGGAACATAATTCCTTCAGGTTTTTGCCATTGTTGTTGGTCAGCTTCTGTTAAATATTCATTAAGGTTGAGATCAGATACTAAAGCTATGAAATATTTACTTGCTTTAATGAGGCTATGAACTACATACTGCATCTTAGTTAATACCCAGGACAAATACTTAGGCACTTTCTAAATTAGGGGTTCCATAAACAAATCAAGACCTGTTCATTGTATTCTTTTGAAATTAGCCTCACCCCTAACCCTTGCATCAGGGAATATAGAAGCTTCTAGATGTTAGCATCTTATTTAGAATTACTGCCTTTATTATTTAAGTACAATAACTTAGACACAAAGGAAGACCCTTCTCCCAGTTTTCAGTAGATCTTAAGATCTCCATGACAATGCATTGTTCAGACTGCAGATTCATAGATAGGATGCAATTTCAGGGAGCCCAGAGAGCAACAATCAATTTCTCTTTTCAGTTGAAGGTTATGGTTTGGCACTTTCTGATTTTTGGCTATTAGAGTTGCATATGGCCAGTTAACAGGATCTTACATTTAAAGATGAAATAAGACCTTAGAGATCATATAGTCAGTTGACTAACTTTATAGATGAGAAAACTGAGGACCAGAGAAATTCAGTGACTTGCCCCAAATTGGACACTCATACTGCTTCCAGTCATTTGCTATCTATAGAGGAATAATCTGGAAACATCCAGATAATGGAATTATATAGAATGTCTTTTGTTTGTGTTTTTTTTCTTTTACAACTTATTACTCTAATCAATTTGCTATTTTATATAAACAGGGTTAGCCTAGCAAAGTGGGAGGGAAAAGGCATATCTAATGCAATATTATTGTATTTGTAATGTTTATAATTGCAAAGATTGTTAACTTACTGAGAATTTGATAGTTTCTAAATACTTAGGATTAATGCATAGTTGCTTTGCGTTATTACTTTTTTACATTTTTGTTATTTCTTTTAAGTAATTCTTTTAATTATTCTGAATTTGGGAAATATATAAGGAAATAAATAAAAATCCAACACAGATAAATGTTCATTGGTGGGTTTCTAGGTCGAAAATACAGCCTGTAAGGATCAGTTTTCATTTGAGTTTGACACCATTTCATTTTAGGGAATCGTGGATTTAAAGCTAAAAGGGGACTTTAGAGGACATCATCTTGTCCAGCCAGAAGATGAGTCCCAGGGAGGTTTAAATGATTGGACAATAGTGGTAAACTGCTAACACTCTTTCTACAGCTGAGTGTTTTATGTGGCTTTCCCAAGGCCACTCATGGTTAGTAACAGAGCTGGGATTCAAAGCAAGAGGCCTCTGCCTCCAAGCCATATATCCTTTCAATTACAATATCTTCCCCTAAGAATGGTGAAATTATGACCTAAGGTGTATGTTTACAAAGAGAAAAAAACCAGGTTGACTAAGCTAAACTTTTAAACTAAAAATATGAACTGCTTTTGAGTGTTTCATGCAAAGTAGGGAGAAACTCCAACAGTCCTTCACCTCTCTAGCATCTTTCATTTTCTTCAAGGTGATAAAAAGAAAGACTTTAATTGTATGGATATGGACATTATAGTCGCTTTCTTTGCATGATTTCAAATTGCTTTCCAGATTCTATGGCTTTCTCTCTTTTGAAAGGCTAGCTTCTCAACAAAAAGAGTCTTAAGGTGTATTTGTAGGAAGTATGAAGAGTCATACCATAGTACTGTTTAACATTTTTAGTTTTATGCATTAGTCAGAACATAAAGTAGCTTTTTAAAAATTATAATTCTATGGATAACTTCTGTTTTTACATCATCTGTATTTCACACTGTAATTTTCTCTCAACCTACATCCAGAAAACCATCCCTTATAACAATGAATTTAAGAAGAGGTAGAAAAAACGTTCAGGAAAACTAATCAACTTACCAAAATGTTCTGATTATATACGCAACAAAGTAGGCCCATTGAGTCCTTTCTGGCTCCTTTGATTGAGTCCCCTAGGTTTTGCTTGAAGGACAGGGATTAGGGAAGGAGATGAGCTGCTTTGTTTTGTAGCTGATGATCATGATCCTGGCTACCTATGTTATTAGCAGCTAGGGGTCAAGGATTGAAGTGATGCAAACCAGCATAGTTGTGGGTATAGGGGGGCATGAGTTAACTCCCCATATGCCAATAAAAAATGCTGGAACCTTTGTGAGCAAAGAGGCTATGGAACAGATCTGGAGTAGTGTGAGTTAACCTTTTCTCCAGCTGGATTGATTGAGCACCTAGCTCTGAGTCCTTTGGGCAAGAAAGTCAATTAAGTTTTTGGACTTTGGTAGGGTTCTCCTGAGACCCCGAGGAAACTCCTTGGCAGCTGCTTTTAATTTCCTTGCCAGTGGTTTTTCCTTTCCTAAACTATTAATTACCCTTCACACTGCTTTTATCTGGGAACAATTTAATATGATTTTAATTAAAGAGAATATTTATTTGAATGCCCAGGGTTTGAGTGGTCTGTTGCTTCAGATCCATGATCATGACCAAGATATCTATATAGAAATGCTGTTGATTTTTGTGAGTTTACTCTCTTACTCTGCAACTTAACTGAGGCTATTATCTTAGTCTCTTTTTTTTTTGCTTAGATCACCATGTCATCATCAAATAGGGTTAGATTCCTTTCCTTTTGCCTAGATCTGTGCCTTCATTTCTCTTACTGCTATTACTAGCATTTCTAGACCTATGTCAAATAATAGTAGGGAAAGAAGACATACTTGCTTTACTCCTCTATTTACTGGAAAAGCTTCTAGTGTTTCTCTGCTGTAGCTTTTGGTTTAGATCAGGGCTGTCCAACCTTAGGTTTTTATTGAAACAATAGACAATATATTTTGATTTGCCATCTTAGTGAGAACTCTACAGTAGCTTGGCATTTATGTAAATTTCTATGCTTGTAGGTGGGCCACATAAATTGCATTGTAGGCTGCATATGGCCTGCATTTTGGACAGCCCTGGTTTAGACAGATGATTTTTATTATATTAAAAAAAAGATCCTTTAATGCCTCTATTTGTAGTTTTTAATGTGGTTCATACTTTATCAAAGACTTTTTCTGCATTTATTATTCTCTCTTTCCTCATGCCTTATGACTCCTGACTCTCTTATTCTTTCTCACTGGGGCCTTCATTTCCTCTACCCCTCAGCTCTTTCCCATCTCATTAGTCCTATACTGGCTACACGATTCTCCCTTGTCTGTCTCAATCCGTTGGTGAACTTGTTGAACTCTATACTATCTTATATTCTCACATCCCTTCCCCTTTGTCTTATATCTGGCCACACCTTACCCAACCCCAACCTTGTGGGAATGATCTTCCTCCTTTGCTCTCTTCACATGCTTTTGAATGGAGCTGAAGAAAGTCAAAGACTGTGCCAACTGGGTCTGCCACAGATTTATGTTATCTAATCTCAACTGGGTTTTCATTGCAGCAAGACAATCCTTCCCTCACTTTCTTCCCCTTCACTTCTGTTTATGGTAAAGAGATGATTGTGCCAAAGCCAATTTCTCTACATGCACCCTGGATCCTATCCCCTCCTGGCTACCTCAGCAGATTTTCCCCGTTCTCTAACCTTCTTTCTCTCTCTAGATATTTATACCTTAGCTGCTGCCCCTAATAATGATGGCGATGGTGAGGATAACAGTGATGAAGAAGATGATGATGATGATAACAGAATTTTATATAGTGCTTTAAAATTTGCAGAGTGTTTTACAAATATCTCATTTTATCTCCACAACAGCTCTGGTGCTGTTGTATTATCTTCATTTTACTGATGAGAAAGCATAAACATATCTATATCTCCCACATCTTTAACAAATCCCTACTTCATCCAACCATCTTTACTATCTAATAATGCATTACATCTCTCCTCTCCTTCTGTACTAAAGTCCTTGAGAAATCCATCTTCACTTTCCTTTGAATTTTGTTATTTTTGTCCCTCCTCCCTTTCTTCTGAATTTTTATTTTTGCTTTGTCTGAGAGCATAGTTGCGACTCCTACTTTTCTGAACTTGCATAGCGAATTTTGTTCTAACCTCTCAATTTGATTCTGTGCTTTTTAGATGTATTTCTTATAAACAGCAGATTATGACATTTTCTTATTCTTTCTAATGCATTCATTTTATTGGATTATTTAGTCCATTCACATTTAAAATTACGAGAGTTATGATACTTTTTCCTCTATTTGGCTTTAGCATATTTAGGTTGTTTTAATAACTTTAATAACTTTAAAGTCAGTACTTTGAACCTTTATATTAGTTTTGTTTAAACTCTTTTAATGCAACCCTGCACCCAGAGATTCTATTCCTTTCTCTTCCCTTCCCACTTGTCAAACCTAAATTCTTTTCCTTTATCTATTTGGTTATCTATTTTTGTCTTCTTTTCCTACTCTCAGTAAATTGCTTAGTTAAAAATCTCCCCTTCTCTCTTTACCTCCAATTTCATATATTTATTTTCTTTTTTTCTATGCCTTTTTCTGAATTTTTATTTACTTTGTTCACTTTATGGATTTTCTTCCTTTTCTTTTTATTCTGATTCTTGATCTGTTCTTTTATTTATTCTGTGTTTTTCATGAGTTTAATGTTTTTGAAATACTGGGCATGAGTTCCTTTTTCTAACCAATTTATGTGTTATTGCCTTTATAGATTTTGCCTCTTAGTCTTCATCCTCTCTGCTTCTCTATATCCAGCCCCTAGCTTTCCAACATTAGCTCTGAAATCAGTAATCAGCAAGGACATGTTACTTATTTTCACTACAAGTTTCCACTACAAATTCTTTGCTACCATTTTTCTGTATATGTTGTCTTTACTTATAGAATGTATGCTCCTTGAGGGCAGGGACTGTCTTGCTTGCTTGAATTTGTATCCCCCAACACTTAGCATAGTGCCTGGCATATCATAAGTGCTTAATAAATACTCATTCATTCATAAAAGTAACAGTCTTTGCCTTGGAGGAACTTACAATATAGCCAGAGAGACAATATGCATGAGTACGCAAACATAGATGCATACCCACACACAAATAAGCAAGTCTATGCAAAATAGACATAAGAGAACAAGGGGGTCGGGGAATGCGGCTTTAACAGCTGGATAGAATAAGCAAAGGCTTCATGTAGAAGGCAGGGCCTTTAAAAGCTGAGCCTTTAAAGTAACCAGGGATTCTAAGAGTCAAAGTTGAAGAGGGAGTGAATTCCAGGCTTTGGAGGACAGTCAACAGAAGTCACAAAGATAGAAGTAGAGGTACTGTGTATAAGGAACAGTGCAAAGACCTATATGGCTGAACCATAGAGTACATGAAGGGGAGGAATAGCTAATAATGTCAGAAAAGTAGACTGGAACTGGGTTGTTTTGGTGGTTTTTTTTTTCATTTTCTGCATCTTTTTTTCCTATAAAAAATTTCTTTACCTTGTTCTCTTAATTGTCTTCCCTTTCTATCTATTCTAAGCTTTTATGTTTTGATTCATTCCCTGTTTACTCTCTTTGTGTTTCTCATGAGATTAAAGCTTCTCAAGTACTAATTTTCAGTTTCCTTTTCTGAAAATTTCTGTGCTATTCCCTTACAAATCTTACTTCCTTGTCCTCCCTTTTTCCTGTTGTACCTTCTTCTTAGAAGTATCAATTACTGAGGGAGGTGATGAGGATGGAAGCATTGCTCAGTGGTGGAAATTTACCTGTGTCCCAGTTTGTTTGGTTCACTTCAAATCCCTGATCTTCCCATGATCATTTTCTTTCCTGTTTGCCAGGCAATTTCCTATCTGGTTCTGGTCATCCAGGGATGTTGTGAGGCTCAAATGAGATAGTCAATGTAAAGCACTTTGCAAGTCTTAAAGCACTATATAAATGTCAGTTATTTATTATTATCAGCTGATAGTTACCAGGCTTCCAGTCTAGTGATGACTTTATTTCCTCAGTCTTTTACTGAACTCCTGCTGAGTTCTAGCAGTGTTTATAGAATGATACAGGGGCTTTCCAGGGGGAAAATGTCTGTACATATACTTTTAAATTTAATCTGCATTTTTAAGTGTAGACCAGGGTGGGGAACCTGTGGCCTTCTAGGCCCTCAGGTGCTGCCTTTTGCCTGAGTCCAAGTTTTACAGAACAAATCCTTTTATTAAGGGGATTTGTTCTATAAAGTTTAGATTCAGTCAAAGGGCCCCACTTGAGGACCCAGAGGGCCACATGTGGCCTCAAAGCCACAGATTCCCCACTGCTGGTCTAGACAATCAACAAAACGATAAATCAGGCAGAGGTTTCTAAGTTTAAATGGTGATACTAAAGACTTAACAACTGGCTTTTGCAAGCCAGTTAGAGCTGGATTCAGGACACCCCAGGTCCTCACTCGCTCTTCTAGATGCCAGTTGCCCCCACCAGCTCTGATTTCATTATTCCAGAGGCAGGATATTGTCCATGGAGGCACAAGACTCTCTCAGAAGAAGTGGTCTCCTTGTTCACTGAATCCCTGCAGATTAGGTCCATTGGAAGGTTCTTACCTACCTCCTAACAATTGAATAGAGATATTCTTTTTTCTGTCCTCTTATTTCAATCCTTTCATTTGCCACATTATTCATTCCTCTTTGCTTCCTGCTTACTAAGACACCACAGGAGTTATTTTCCCTTAATCATTTCCCAAAGATTTGATTAGAGTATATCACACATTCTTCTCTTTCTCCTATCTCTCTTCCCCGTTTTATATACCCTCCCATATTACAGTTTATTTCCATAAAATACATTGATTCACCTATGCTTGTATGGGAGTGAGGACTGAGGGGAATAGTCCATGGTATTTTGGAATGGCTCCTCTTCCTTTATTTCTTTTTCTTTAAATTCTTTCATCTTTATTTTGTTATGTATTTTTAGAAGGAAATCTTTTGTGGTCCCTGTTATTATATTTTTGAAAAAAATCCATTGGTGTTTCTCTATTTCTAGTTTTTTTTTCTTTTGATACTCTCTAGAGACCGGGCAATTTATTCTATTACTTGTGCTTTCCTTGGGGGTTAATAATCATTTATCTGTCTTGTGTTTCCCTGTTATTTGAGGTATTACGAGTTAAATAATCTGCTCACATCTAGTTTTTGTTTGTTGGAATCCTTCAAATACCTCTGTTAATGAATGTCCACGTTTTTTCATTAATAATTAGGCTCAAGTTTTCAGGGCACGTTATTTTCAATTGCGCTTTGAGCTCCTTTGCTTTTCTGAATATATTATTCCATTTTCTTTCTTCAATTTGTGGTGGGTGCAGAGTATTCTTTTGTTACCCATATTTCTCGTCCTTTATATTTAAAGGTTTCTTGAAGAACTCGTTATGATATATAACCACTACGTGTTGGAATTTGAAGCATAAGGCCCTTTTTTATTCCTGGAGGTGGTCTATGGTTTCCTTTAATTAGTGCTTCGTTTTCCGTATTTTGAAAGAAGTTCTAGGCAGTTTTCTTGTATTAGTTCTTGCATTATAATGTTCAGACACTTTGATTTGTTATGTTATTTTGGGAGTTCTCTGTTCCTTAAGTTGTCTCTACTGTCTTCAGGTTCAACATGCATTGCTAGTATAGAAATCAGGTATTCTTTTAATGGGGTTGCTTTTGCTTCTTTTCTTCTAGATTGTCTTTCAGTGGAATATATTTACATTCCAAATCTGTTCTCCTTTTTGATTTTTTGGTGAGATTGTGATTATTTTTTCTGTTCTGCTAATCAGGCCACCTTTCTATCTGGTCTAAATCTCTCAAAGTTCTGATTTGTCTCTTGGGCCTTTTAGAACATCTTGCTACAATTCCATGTTTCTCTAGGAATCCACAAGATTTTTATGGTTCATTAAATCTTACTTCAGTTTCTATTGTCTTGCAGTGTTTATATGGAGACATTTGTAACCTTTTCGCTTTATTGATGCTCATCTTCCCTTCTAATTTTAGCATCTTCTCTCATGACTTGTCTGCTTATGCTCCAGGTTTATCGTTGAATTTTCTTCCTTCAAAGATCTTTGGTAGTTTCAGTCTTTTTCCCCCTTATATTCTCCTGTCACTCATTTTCTGATTCCTTACCTTTTAATGGTAAGTTTAAGGTAGGTATTAGACCTCAAAACTGTCTTAGCTTCTTTTCACTTTGGGAAATTAACTTTTCACTCGCATAGGTCGTGAAAGTAACTTCACTGTCCCAAATAACTTCTCAGTGGACAGGACTAGTCCCAGCTAAATTCTGTTCCTCTTTCCTTCAGACCTTCTACAATCATACATACCCGATCTCTGCCATAGTTTCTTCTATTCTTCATTTCTTTGAGATCAGTCAGTATGTGCCACTTTTACACATTTGGAGGAGGTTAGAGTAAGTATTCTCGGTAGAGTTTCTGCCGTCATGAGGTTCCCTAACTAGGGGGCTAACTTAATCACAGAATAATTCTTTACTTATTGTGTCTCTCACCTCATCACCATCTTCATGTGGCTGGGCAGAGTTGAAGTCCCCTGCTTGTTGTAACAGAATGCTGGGCTAAGAGCAGAGGTGGCATGTACTGGCAGAGACTGCAGCCTCAGGGACATTGCTTAGTTGGTCCCAGAACATGAGTCAGGGGGTTTGAGTCATGAATCCTGACCCAGAGTATGGTGGAAGAGTGCTGAGTTATCACTAGGGATCACTAGGGATTCATTTATGAGGTAATTATCTTATTAGGGTTTTGCTTTCATGTAGAGACGCTATAATTGATTTACCTATAGCACAGAGTTGGTTTTTTTTGAGGGTTTTTTGAGAGGGAGACTTATGGGGAATGGAGAAACTTTTTAGTCGTGGTCATGAGATTCAGAAGCCTCTAACTAGTTTTAAACACCAAGTACAATTTTTACTTGATCATTGAAGCAACAGGTAACTAATGAAATTAACGAGTAGGTGAGTGATGTTATCAGACCTGTGCGTTAGCAGCTATATGGAGAATGATTTGGAGTGGGGAAAGACTTGAGACAGGGGGACCAACGAGTAGGTCATTGAAATAATACAGATGAGGAGTAATGAGGGCCTGAACTAGGGTAGTGCCTGTGAGAGTGGAGAGAAGGGGACAGATATTAGAGACATTGTTGAGGTTGGCATGACAAGATTTGGTGTGTGATTGGATATATGAGGTGAAAGTAATGATGCTGTGCTTGTGAACTTACGTGACTGAGAGAATAGTAGTAACCTCAATAGAAATGGGAAGGTTCAGAAGAGGAATGGATTTGGAAGGAAAGATATTGAGTGCTGTTTTAGACATGGTGAGTTTGAGATGACTTGTTTTGGATATGATATTAGGTGACAGCTAGGTGGCACATTGGATAGAGTGCCGGCCCTGAAGTCAGGAGAACCAAAGTTCACATCCAGCCTCAGACACTTATTATCTGCATGACCCTGCGCTTAACATCACCCTGTTTGCCTCAGTTTCCTCATCTGTAAAATGAATTGTAGAAGAAAATGGCAAACCACTCTAGTGTCTTTGCTAAGACAAATGGGGTCACAAAGAGTTGGGCCTGACTGAAATGACTCAACAACAGGTGGTACAGTGGATAGAGCATCAAGCATGGAGTCAGGAAGACCTGAGTTCAAAATCAGCCTCAGATGTGTGCTAGCTGTGTGACCCTGAGCGAGTCACTTGAACCTAATTTGCCTCAATTTCCTCAACTGTAAAATGGGGATAACAATAGCACCTGCCTTCCAGGGTTGTTGTGAGAATCAAATGAGTTAATCATTGTAAAGTGCTTAGCACAATGCCTGGCGCAGCAGCAGCAGCAACAGCAGCAGCAGCAGCATCTGGTTTTTGGGGAAGGATTTAGTGAAATCTTTTGGGAGATTCTATATGAGAATAACTAACCTGTATTTCTAATTGGATAAGAGGACAGCAATTGTTCACTTCTCTCCAAAGAATTTCCCCTTCATAGTCTTGTTTTCCTTCATTCAGTGAGCCATTCCACCAATAGAAATTTTTTTGAGCACTACTGCTGTCTCTCCCCTCCAAACCAGCACTGTAGGGATTCAGGAGAAATGTGAGACACAGTCTTTCCCTTGAAAGAACTACTCTTTAGCTGGAAGAAGAATGTAGCTCTGCCTCTTTAAAATGCCTTGGGAAATGGGACTGTGGCCTATCAGGCCAGATGAATGTTTATGTAGAACCAAGATATTTTGCAGTTATTGCTGTCATTCTTTGCGGAAGGTGATGGCAGTGATGTGCATAGCTGAAGGCTTTATTAATCTCCAGGAAGAAGCATATTACCTGTAAAATACCTGCCTGTGGCAATCTACTGTGGGCTGTATCTTGTTAGATTTATGGTACATTTGAATAACTTTCTCACTGCTCTAGAGGCTTTTCCTTTTTCTTACCAGTTAACAATGAAAGTAAATGATATTCACAGAGTATAATTTTGAGTGTACATTCACAATACTGGGTGATATTGCTGACACGTACTTAATTTTAAAAAAAAACACACACATGTTAAAAGTAAATGTATACATTTACTGAACTTTTTTATTTACATTTATTCCACAGGTCTTATCTTTTGATGCCTATTTTGAAGATGAAGTACCAGATAAAAATCAAGAATTATATAGGATAAGACACTGTAAAATCTACTTCTACCTTGAAGATGATACAATTCAAGTACTTGAACCACAGCTGAAAAATAGTGGCATGCCACAAGGTATCTATTTAAATCAGCTTTTACATTGTATGTCTTTACTCTCTTTTTGTCTTCATTAAAGCCTTCATGGAAAAGACTATTGAACACTAGCATTGCTATTTTGTTTATATAAGCTATGAGGATGAGGAAAGTGAATGAAGAAAGTGATTTCTCATATTTAATTATATATTATGTATGTGTATGTGTCTCTAAACATATATGTATTATATATATGTGTATATATATAGTATGTACATACATATATATGTGTGTGTATGTGTGTATGTATGTATGTATGTATGTATGTATGTATGTATGTATGTATGTATGTATATTGGTGACAGCCTAGTCTACTTTGGAAAAATGAATCTTTTACTCCCTGGCCAACTTCATAAAACTAGTCTCAACTTTGGAATACCAAGTTTTTGATGTAGATTTTTCTACTGAGTGTGTTTCCAGAAGCAAATGAGACACTTTAGGGAACAGAGGAAAGTGAAAAGAGGGGCAGAGAATAAGCATTTATATTTGTTGTTCAGCCATTTTTCAGCTGTGTCTGACTCTGTGTCCCCATTTGGGGTTTTCTTGGCAAAGACACTGGAGTGGTTTGCCATTTCCTTCCCCAGCTCATTTGACCACGTGAGGAAACTGAGGCAAACAGGGTTAAGTGACTTGCCCAGATGTGTGTGTCTGAGGTCAGATTTGAACTCAGGAAGAGGAGTCTAATAGAGGCCTGACACTCTATTCGTTGTACCACCTAGCTGCCCAAACATTTATATAGCGCCTACTGTGTGCCAAGGACATATTACAATTGAATGTGTCAACAGATATTGTTATTATCACATTTTATATCAAGATCATAGATTTAGAACTGAAAAAGGATATTAGAGTCCATTTCTATAAGTAAGGAAACTAAGACCCAGAGCAGTAAAAGTGACTTGGTCACAAGTAGTATCAGAGACAGGAGTGGAAATGGCTCTCCCCTCCCCCCATGTCTTCCAGACCTCTTGTTATCACATCACTGTTTTTTTAATTTGGCATGCTTCCTCCCACCCCAGCCCCCACTCCCAAATACAGAAATATTTTGTTTAATGGGAAAGAGCTGCACTGGAAGTCAGGTGGCTTATGTTATAGTCCAGGCATAGCTATTGACTAGCTAGGCAGCCTTCAGCCAATCACTTCACCCCTTTCTGTGTTGCATTTTTCTCATCTAGAAAATGAGGTTGTTGATGCCTGCCCTATCTACTTCACAGGGTTATTGTGAAAATCAAATAAGATAACAGACTCTCCGTGTAAATAATTAGAACATAAATCATCACTTTTAATGTGGGTGCATTAGATTAATAGTGCCTAGTGTGTGCTGGATTTTTATTTTGACAATTTTGTTTGCCAAATGCCCCAATCAATGATTACTCTAGGTTTTACCGTCAGGGTGGGGTTCAATGGAAGAATGGTAAGAGGAGGCATTTGAACCATTTCCTACAGTTCTTCAAGCTCTAAATATTGGTACTTTCTGGAAGTCCCTCTCTTTCTTTATGTAAATGGATTTTGGAATATCTTTTCTAAGTGAGTGGAATAATGAGGCACTTGTGAATCCCTGACTGGTTAGTCTGCAGAGTTCAAATGATTTGACAGTGAGTCTTTTTCTGGTTTTAATGAAAATAAAAAAAAGGTATATTAGGAGCATTACTTTCTGCTCTGGAAATGGATCAAAGGTCTCCAAGATGTCAGGCACATAAATAAGACAATTTTTTTGTTGTTTTTTAATTTTTTTAGACAATTTTTTTTAAATTTCTAAGTAAATATAGAATGTTTTTGAAGAAATATTTAAATATAGAAAGAGAAAAATTTTTTTTTCCTTATTTATTAATTTATTTAGTTTTAGTTTTCAACATTCACTTCCATAAGTTTTAAATTTTCTCCCCTTCCTTCTCTGCTCCCTCACTAAGATGGCCTACAATCTGATATGGGCTCTATACATATGTTACTATTAAACTCATTTTCACATTAGTCATGTTCCATAGAAGAATTATAATGAATGGAAGAAATCATGAGAATGAAAAACAAAACAAAAAAGAAAATAGTCTGCTTCACCCTGCATTCTGACTCCATTGTTCTTTCTCTGGATGTAGA
>CM053622.1:447037758-447053598 GCA_028646595.1 Phalanger gymnotis
CAGAACTCTTGAGTCTACAAGCAGTCGTATCCCGCTGAAAAACTCAAGGGTCAAGTAAATTGGCTGGGAACATGGCCAGGCAGCGAAAATGCACCCAGATTCAGTCTCAGACTCTGGAATCCTTCTTTGGTGACAAAGAAGACCAAAACATACAGCCAGAAGAAGTCAACAAAGTCAAAGAGCCTACATCCAAAGCCTCCAAGAGAACAGTGCAAATTAACACTTTAGTGGACATTATGTTTAAAGTCATATTAGATAATAAAATAATTACATAAATTTGCAACAAACGGCATAGCTTCTAAATTCTTGAGGCAAAAATTAATTGAATCATAAGGAGAAATAGACAGCAAAATTGTAAACAGAAGTGGGGAACTCAGTGTGCCCCTCACAGATCTAGACCAATCTTACAAAAAGATAAGTATAAAAAGAATTTAAGGATATATATATACATATATATATATATACACACACATATATATGTATATATATACCCTTAAATTCTTTTTATATATTTATGTATATTTATATATATGTATGCATATACATATATATATAAACTTAATTAGATCTGGTGATTACTGAATTGGGTTAGAAGGAAACATCAGTATTTTTCAGTTGTACATAATGCTTTTATAAGAGCTAGTCGTGTACTATAATGTCAAAAAGTACAGGACAGAAAAGTTAAATGTAAGCCTTACTGATGAAAATTTATGCAAGACAAAGCGCCGTCACACAATAGATAAATGGTCAAAGCATATAAACAGGCAGTTATCAAAGGAAAAAATCCAAACTATCAACAGCCACATTAAAAAATGCTTTAAATGACTAAAGATTAGAAGATTTCAAATTGAAGCAACTCCAGTGTTCTGCCTCATAACCGTCAGATCGACAAAAGCGATAAAAGAAAAAAAACATGTTAAAGGTACTGCAGAAAAACAGGCATCCTAATGCATGGAGTTCTAACTATTTTTCGTGCATATGAGTTCTTTTTCCTTTTTCATTATATGTTTGGAATATAGGCCCAGTAAAAAAAGTAATGGTTGTGTGAATAAACAGATATATTTATATTCATTGTTTCTTTTTTTAGATTCTTGGTCTTTTTCCCAGGATCAGGATGGCTGAGACACATAATAAGGAGGAACCTCCCATGGATTGTAGGGAGTTGCTTAAAGGGAACAGTATTAGTTGAGATGTGGCTCTCTTCTTTGCCTTTCCTATCTTGTACCATTGCCTTCTCTCCCACCCTGAAAGATGCCAGGGTCAAAAATGATAAATTCTCAAATGGTTCCTGATTAAATCATTTATCAGATGTACAAATCTCTGCTCTTTCATTAAAATACTGCTTTGTTGCCTCATTGGAGCATTTAAAGGAAATTGGGTTCTTACAAGTTGGGTCAGCAGAGCATGTAGGATCTAGCATGTCCTAACAAAACTCAGTTTTGACCTGTGAATTGAATGTAATTGTTCAGTAACTTGAATATTCCTTGGCATTGCCCTTCTTTAGGACTGGGACACAAACTGAGCTTTTCTAATCCAGTGGCCACTGTTGAGTTTTCCAAATTTGCTGGCATGTTGAGTGCAGCACTTTAACAGCATCACTTTTTAGGATTTTTACTAAGCTTAGCTGGAATTCCATCACCTCCACTAGCTTTATTGTTAGCAATGCTTCCTCAGGCCCACTTGACTTCATTCTCTGAGTTGTCTGACTCTAAATCAGTAACCACACCATCATGGTTATCAGTTTATATATCACGTATTATATATCATAGGCCCTCTCCCCTTCCCCCTATCCCCAATAGAGTATAGTGTGTCCCAAAATTCTTATTGTAGTCTTAAGCTTTAATAACTTTAAACTGCACTAAGACTTTTGGGACTCCCTGTGCCAACTCCTTAAGGACAGAGATTTTGTTTGTTTGTTTGATGTTTTATGGATCTAGAAGTATGTAGCAGATATTTATTAAGTGCTTTGTGGATTGGATTGGTTATATTTTAAGTAAGCGATGAGAGATACCTGCACAGGCAATGGTGGTAGATACTGACGTAGCAGGCCTAGCAGATGTGGCTTATCCAGGGACACATGCCATTGGAGGTAGGCCAAGGTGTCTTTCTGAACAGCTCCTGCCACTATCTCAGCCTCATTTTGATAGGGGCTTCAGGCTGTTCTAACCCACTTCGTTCATCTTTTGCATTCTGTCACTTTGCTCTTTCTTGACCCAAACAATATGTTTACCGATGATGTGGGAGAGAATGTTTGGCTGGAAGCTTGAATAGCAGTTATTTCTAATAGAGGAATACATGTGGCTCATCTCTATTCATAGTACATAGCACACAGAAAGCAGTAGCTTTGTTATCTGAATTTTTATAGCATAGTACTAGTTGAAAATAGGTAAAAATTCTGGAGACACCTCATTATGTATATTTCTAAAACTGTCAAAATATGTGGTTTCCTTTTTACTAGTAGTACAAATGGTTCCTGAAAACACCTGAAGTGCCCATCTTTTTCTAAATGGTTAAATATGCAATTCGTTTTAAATACTAATCTTGAATGATTAAATAATTTGCACATTTCAGTGCCATGAATTGAGGGCTAATAGAAGTACATTTTTGCAGTGAAATTATATCTTTTACGTACATTTTAAATATCCCAGGATGGTTCTAATTTTATGGCTTTATTATTTCAATGTAATGTACCAAGTAATTTAAAAACATTACAACCAAGTAATTTAAAAGCATGTTACAAGAGAAAAAAGAGGAAAATTACTTTAGTTAGAACAACAACAACAAACAGAAACATCTCTGTTAGGGAAGAAATGTTTGGTGATCCATTATAGCATTCATAGATTTTATACCCAGCTTGACCTGTGACTTTCTTTGTGGTCTTAAGAAAGACACTATCGTCAGTTCTCTAAAACAATACCGTAATAACTGACAGGTGAAAGAGTATATAAACCACTTAGTAATCATTCTTTGGCTCTTCTTTTTAATGTGATAAGTTTTTATAATTAGACAGTTATAGTTTTAGCCGCGTGTGAGAAATAGGTCTATGACATGAGTTAATCAGTATGAAAAATAAGTAAACAGTAGATCCTTTTATCAACAACAGGTTGCCATGTTCGTTCTAAGTAGGAAATATGATAAAGTCCATGGAGAGAAGGGGAAGGGAATAAGCATTTACATAAGACCTGTTGAAACTGCGCTCAGGACTTTGCAGATATCACATCTGGTCTTCACAGCAATCTTGTAGAAAAGGTGCTATTATTATCCCCATTTTGCAGTTGAGGAAACTGAGGCAAGCAGAGGATAAGTAATTTGTCCAGGGTCACACAGATAGTAAGTGTCCAAGGCCAGATTTGAACTCAGGGTATTCCTGACTCCGGGTGTGGCACACTATCCGCTGCCTATGGATTGCAGTCATGAAGAGTGAATGAGGGGGTGCTATGGGAAGGTGTTCAAAGTGGAACTCAGTTATGGGAGCATGACAGGAAACTCCAAAGAAGACTAAAATTATCTCTCCTCCTTAGAATAAAAAAAAAAAGCATCAGATCATGTGATGGTGGACCCACCGCTGTTCCAGGATACGTGACTTTACATAATCTAAATAGCCATGGATCCTGGAACACCCTGTAATCCTTACTCCCCAGGAGGCTAAGGCTGATGAATTGCTTGAGTTTGGGAGGTCTGAGCTGTAGTAGGGCTAAAGCTGATTGAGTGTATTAAGTCCAGGACCAATGTGGTAAACCCCTGGGAAAGGGTTGGGGGAGGAGCTAGGCTGCCTAAGGAAGGGAGAACTGGCCCCCAAAATGGGGCAGATCAAAGCTTTCGTACTGATGAGCAGGGGAAGCCCTTCATCCTAGTTTCAAAAAAGGAGAGGAAAAAACATCACTGAGACTAACCTTGACAGAGTAAGGCTCGTTATCTTCTTCAAGGGACTTAAAAAAAAATCTCCTTTGGTTCACATAGTATTTAAATGAATGCTGGGAATCCTGGGTATTTTTAACCCGTTGAAGCCTGTTGAAAGAATGAACATTTCTAGGTTGGGCCTGTAGGGAAACAAATGTCCGTGGTAATCTCTACAGTCATGATTGTCATTTCATCTTTCCCATAGATGTAATCCATACTGTAATACGCTGACATTGCAGAAGTATTTCCCTCTGCCACACTCCCTTCGCCTCTTCTCCTCCTACCCCCCTAAATTCCTACCCCTCTACTCCTCAAACAATACAAAACAAAGAGCCATCAAATGAAAACAGAAGAAAACCAGTCAAGGAGCTTCAGAATTCCTGACATCTACTATTGAATTAATGTAAAGGCACTCCCAAAGATAACTTAGTCGCTAGGAAGAATTAGGTCCACTGTTATTACTGATATGGTTACTAGAAACCTTTTTAAGCTATCTTATCACAGTTTATATGCAACATGAGGGGAGAACCACTTGTTGAGTTTGTCAGAGTAAATAAATAGTCTGTCTGTCCTGTTTAGTGATCAGATCTACCATAAACAGATTTTATTTGTTATATTAAATGGCTATTTGGAGGACAGCTGTTGAGTAAAGAGATACCTCTCTATCAGCCAAGTGTCCTTAGGCACAGAAAATCTGGAGCAATGGTTATGAAAAAGGAAGGGAAATAAGTCGAATATGTATTTCTATCATTAGATTATCATAGTAATTACAATTTAGCTTCAGGATGAGATATAAGTATTATAAATTATGACAGTCCCAGCAATAACAAAATTATGGAAATAGATCTAAACATGTCTGGACATATAACAAATATTGTCCATATCTTATGATACTCTATAGTGCAGGCCGATATTTGCACCTTTGTGATTAAGTTTGGCCTAGTAATGAGCTGAATGAGCCTAATAATTTCAGCTGAATATTAGGCCTTACTTAATTTCAGCTGTTTGTGAGTTCGTAATCTGAATATTTTTCTTCTGCAACTTGAAAATTACAGGATTTTTGATGTTATTCTTATTTCACACATAAACACAGTTCTATACACATGCTACTCCTCCCAAATTGCATCTTTATCCCCTCAGTAAATATTCAGAGTAGCCAGTAACTCTTCCATTTGTCCCAAAATCTGGTTTAGTACACACACAGAATGGGTTGGCATAACTAGATATATCTATGTTGTTGTTCAGCTGTTTTTGTGACCCCTTTTGGGGTTTTTGTGGCAGAGATACTGGAGTGGTTTGCCATTTCCTTCTCTAGCTCATTTGACAGATGAGGAACTGAAGGAAACAGGGTTAAGTGACTTGCTCTGGGTCACACAGCTAGTAAATATCTGAGGCCAGATTTGAACTCAGGAAGATGGGTATTCCTTGACTGCAGGCCTGGCACTCCATCCACTTCACCTCCTAGCTGCCCCAGATATGTCTATGGTCAATTTGTATTGGTCTGGAGGGCCAGTAGAAAATGGTCAAAAATGTTTCTTAAATCCACCAGGTGATTACACAGCTAGGGTCCTTTTATTTTCCTATTTTTATTGTATCTAAAGCTGTCATTCCAGCTTCCTTGTTTTTTTCTACCTGTCTTCTTTGCCCCCTAACATTTTGAGAATTTGTTCAATAGAAAACCCTTGACTCTCGTGGCAATAAAAAAACAGAGATGCATTTTCCTCCTCCCAGTACCACCTTTTCTTTAATAGTTAAAGTTCTTCAGGTTGGAATCTAACAGCTCAAAGGTCTAACAAGATTCTGTGAGGTCCTTCTTTATTTGAACTCTGGAAAATGAATTTGTACCTTTTAAATAAAAAGAGAAAGAGTGGCATAGCATAAAGAATGTTGGATTTGAAGTTAGGAAGGCTTGGGTTTGAGTCTATGTGGCACTTCCCAACCGTGACCATGGACAGAGCTTCATTTTCCTCTTCTGTAAAATCAGGATAATAATATCTGTAGTACCTATCTTCCCATGGCTTTTGTGAGGGTTAAGTCAGATGCTCTATGTAAAAATGCTTTGCTGATCTTAAGGCACTATATAAATGTCATCTATCACAATCATTAAAAAAGATTTATTTTTATTTCATCCTACAGGAACTTTTATCCGACGTCATCGGATTCCACTCCCACCCCCTAACGAGGATCAGTTTTATACAATACATGATTTCAATGTCAACATAGACGTTGTCTTTTATTCCCGAGTGTTCAAGATTTATGACTGTGATCAGTTCACAAAAAATTTTCTGAGGAAAATGGGTATCACAGTAAATCCCCCAGGATGTCGTCCAGATGATCCTTATATGAAAGAGCGGAAAAAGGTGAGAGGTGACGAAGTTTTGAGTTGTATTAAAATCAAAAACCTTTTCTCCTCCATTGAATTCACAAAAACAATGTGTATTTATTGTGAAAAATATGTAGCAAACCCTGAGATAACTTAGAAAACATCATCATGTTAGGTTAAATGTTACTTGAATATTGCCTCTTCTTTCGTTCATGAGGCTGCTGTTTGGATGTCCTACTAAGTGCACAAAGGAGTTAAGCCACTTCATTGCCTACAGTGAAAACCTCTGCTCCAGGGACTCACCAGCAAGCAGCTTGGGGTTGGGAAAATTTATAGCAGCCTAGACTTAACTTTGTGAGTCAGAAAGATTCAGGATTTGGCTTGGCCTATCTTTTTTCCTTTTATAGGAATAGATTGCATTAACATTGGCTGGTTAAGGGATTTCTTTCATCTCCAGTCAGTTACTCGTCCATGCTGATTATAATGCAGGTTATGCTCGTCTGGGTTTTACTATTTCAGAGCTAATTGAGTACCTTTTATACATTGGACATACATGTATACATCTATACATTGGTCTAGGAGTAGAGGATTGAGTCTTCCCTTCTAACTATGGCAGGACTTGAACTGAAAGAGGACACTAGCTGAAGAAGAAAAAGAAAGAAGAGTTAGAAGACGGAGAATCACAGTATTCAAACCATGCATTGTGATATTCCCTACATTTTTATCTCTTTGATAAGTGGCATTTTGAGGCATTTCTTTTGACCTAGGGTACTGTGAAAAAAAATTACTGAGATTCCATTTAATAGAGAGTTTGTGACCCTCTGGAGAAGGAAGTTGGAAGGGGAAGGGGAAAAGATGATGAATGTGGCCTCTCAGTTTCTAACAACTAAGTGAGAAGAAGAAGATGGACCATTCTGTAGTCAAAGACCGTTCTGTAGGGTTTGCTTTAGCAGCCCTTCAGGAAGTTGACCTCAACAGCTATTAGAAAGGAAGAAAGTTCTTCTTAGCAAATAAAAATTTGTAGTATCCTGGGTAGAGTGCCACCTCTAATCAGGGTTGAGAAATTGCTTTGCTGGACTAAGGCACCTTCCGTGGCATCACTTTTCCTTGATAGTTCTCTCAAATCTCTGGTGGTATTTCTGGGATCACAGGTCAGCAACCCTAAGTCCTAAGAAATAGATGTTTCTAGTTTGGCCATTCCCTTGTGGGTTCAAGAGGTCCTAAGTCAGGTGCTGACTGTCCAATAGGAAGAGATTTCCTTAACAGGTGTTTCTTACAGGCGAACATGATCACCAGCACAATCATCTCATAAACACGGTGAGGCTAGTCAAGAGATTTGGGCACCGTGAATTGCTTATACAGTGCAGATCTAAGGCAAATGTAAAATTTTTATTCAGTTACGCAAAATTATCTTTATCTTACAAGAGGAAATATAATGACTAGAAAGAAGCTTTTAGAGATGTTTTGTTTGCATTGTGTGTGCCTGTGAGTCTTTTTGTATCTTAAGCATTTTCTGTGAAGAAAATAAAGTTGTTTTATACTTGATCTTCATATTATACTTTGAATACCTTTTTAGAAGGGGCTTTGTTACCTACATTTTGGGGTCGTTGCTGTGTTTGTCCTTCTTTTTCGAAGAGGACCATGACATCAGGGAAATGATGACGTGACTTGCAATTGACTTTGATTTGAGTGAAGGAGGGTCTGTGCAAGGTCACCAGCCTCACTTTCTCCTCCAGAGCCATCTGGATCCAGTGACCAGATATTCATTAGGATGACTGGAGGTGGTCCAGGGTGCAGTGGGAGACCCTGGCCCTTTTAGGCTAAGGCCTTTTCAAGTACTCACTTAGAATGAGGTAACGTCCATTCAGTGAATAGGCCTCTTTAAGAAGTGAGTCAAGGGATGGCCCTTTAATGAGAAAAAAAATCAAGCTGGTCGGAGATGACCCTCGGGGTTGCTGTTCCAAAGAGAAACAATTACCAGTGATATTCACTCTAAGTCAGGAGGACCACAGCCATTAGGTGGAGCTTGGGCAGGGACCTACTGTGATCCAATCTGTGAGCTTCTGAGTGAATTGGGTTTAAGGTTTTGAGGAAGAGAAGAGGAAGGAAAGAAGGAAGGAAGGAAGGAAGGAAGGAAGGAAGGAAGGAAGGAAGGAAGGAAGGAAGGAAGGAAGGAAGGAAGGAAGGAAAAGAAAGAGCGAAAGAAAGAAAGAGCAAAAGAGCAAAAGAAAGAGCGAAAGAAATCTAGCCAGTAAACCCCAAGTTAAGTGGGCAGCTACTGGCCATCAAAGTTTACCTTCCTTTGGAGAGGAAGAGAGGGAGAGGCAGAGGATGAGCTGAGTTGCCCATCTAGCTGGGTCCCTTGGTTGTGTTTGTCCTTTGTTTTTAAAGAGGACCATGACATCATGGTGCCTAAGTCAAGATCCATACCTAAGCTTTGCTTTAGGGATTTTTCTAGAGAAACTTCATGATAAGGGCAGAGCAAGATAGAAAACCTAACCCATTTTGGGATGGAACCTGGATCCTTGTAGCCTTGGAACTCCTTGTTGAATCTCCTTGGGCCACAGGCCACTGAAGTCACAGTTACCCATGCTCAGAGTATGGGCTGGTCTCTCTCCTATGGGAAAAGATAAAATTGTCTCAAGGTTATCAGGAAGAATGTAATGTACCTTAGAAAATGGGAGAAGGGCTTCACATTGCTTGGCACACAGTAGGTACTTAATTAATGCTTATTGAATGAATAGATGAATTACAAAAGCAAAAAAAAAAAAAGGAAAATGGATTTGAAGAGGAAAAAAGACCCAGTAATCTGCATGTGGCAGGAGGTTGGAGGCTAGAAGAATGTGACACAGAAGAAATAAAAAGACCCAGGGATACTTCCTGAAGAGGAGGGAGCCAGATGCTCTGATATGGAAACTGCTACCTCCCCTCCCAGAATTCATATTAGAGAGTCATAGTCACCATTAGGCAAGAGATCATATAGTTAAGTATCAGAGAAGAAAGAGATGACCGTCCTCAAGTAGTGAATACCTGAAATTAGCAAGAGAAATATCTTTAGGCTTTCTAAGTCATGTTTCTGGGCTGTGATGAGAACTCCTACTATTGATGACTATTAACCATTTTTTGTTGATTTGTGTGGGTACAAATACTACTGCTAGAATTAATCTAGAAAGCAGCGCTAAGGATGACAAAGTCTTGGGTGAGAACATGAAAATCTTATGATGCACAGGTGATATTTTTATCATTGCAAGGGCAACAGGATTCAAAAGAGAAAGCTACAAGTGGGAAGCGAATGACTTATTGAGAAGATGGTGTCTGAGAATTGGATTTGGATTTCTTGGTTCACAGAATAAAATATGGGTATGACAGACTTATGCAGTATCACGGAGGTTTGGAAAGATGAGACTCATGACTGGAGTATGGCTCCTTTTTCAAAAAAAATAGGATAGGTCAGATGTGGGGAGAGGTGGTGTGGCATTGTATATTCACACTTAGATGAGGAAATCCAAGGAGGGAAGCATAGCAAAAAGCTCTGGACAAAGAAGCAGAAGCAATATGCATTTGAATGCCTGGACGCTAAAAGAAAATTGATGAAGAGTTTCGGAAATGTTTTTCAGGGAGGCATATTTGAGACATAGTGGAATGAAATCCATCTGGCTTTTTCTCAGCCATGGCCCTCCATCCACCACTGCATCTCCACATTTGTTCAGGTTGTCTCCTGTACCGAAAATGTACTTTCTCCTCCCTGCCATCTCTTAGAGTCCCCAGATTCCTTCAGCACTCATTTTAAGCCCTACATTTGCCAGGTCCTCTGAGCACCTAGTAACATTCTCCCCAAATTACCCTGTATCTAGTTTGTATATGACAATATATGTGCATGTTTTCTCCACTGGCTAGATTAAGCTCTATGAGGGATGATGCTGGTTTTTTTTTTGTTTTTGTATTCCTATTGCCTCATATGTTGTCTGGCATATAGTAGGCACATAATAAATGCTTAATTGATTGACTCATAATTTGAATATGGCTCTGGAAGGGTGAATTATCTTAAAGATAGATGGAGTAGATGAGTGAAACAGCATTGAACATTAAGAGGATATAATTATAAGAGGAATGGCTAATAGTGTATTGGAATCCAGGATAAGTAGGGAGGTAGTCAGAGAGCATCAACTTGGTCTTTATCAGTTCAAGTAACAAGACTCAGATGACTTGCATTTCATGGTAATGAAATAAGTGTTAAATATGATTGCTTAGCTGTAATTAGTCATCTTTAAAAATGAAGATTTTTTTAAGAATTGACATCTTTTGCTTTTATGTTGCCTAAATTTTCCTCTGTATCCTCATTTCCCCATCCCAAGAGCCTGCAAAGATTCTTTATTAAAGAAAGAACGAACAATTCAGTAAAATTGATAAGTACCCTAAAACAAACAAAAACCCAACCCTGACTTTATGTACAATCTTCCACACCTCTGGACACCCCTCCACCCCTCCTTGCAAGGGATCAGAGTGGAATGTCTTCTCATCTCTCTTTTTCTGAGACCAAATTTGTTCTTTATAATTTTGCAACATTGATTTTGACTGTCAGATTTCTTTGCAAAACTGACGAGAATCAGAGAGGTGTTGAAGGACCAGAGAAGGGCAAATGATGTCCAGATTTTCCAAAAAATGAATTGAGTGGAGTCTAAAAACCATAAGCCAGCAAGCTTAACTCAGAGTCCTGGCAAAATTCTAGAACATATTAAACATACGGTTCTTGAACATCTAAAAGGGATGCAGCGATTACAAAGGGCATGTTTTCTTCAAAAACAGTTTATTCAGGATCACCTTCATTCATTTGCTTTTTCTACTAAACTGATAGTGCATAGCTTACCCACATATGAATAAAGCATTTGACAACATCTTTAGACCTCTGGTCGTATTCTTAAAACAAGGCTAGGTAGCTATTGAGGGGACTATTCGGGGATGATGAGAGGGGATACTAGGTCCTCCATGTGCTGACCTAGATGTCCTATGAGTGAATTATTTTCCATATCTTAGATTCTATGATTTTTGTAAGACTATTCTCATGAAAGCTTGATCCTTGTGAAAGGAAGGAAGAATTGATTCCGTCTTTTTAAAACATTTATCGTTTAGCAAGTTAGGGAAATTTTAAAAAAAATTTAGGATGTAAATTCTATTGCTATTATACTTGATCTCCTGTCAAGAACTGTAATTTTAAGTCATCTTACATAGGCTTGTTCATTTATCGCTATCTTTCCCATCCCCTCCCCCCACACACATCCCACCAGTATTATTCATCAGTGATGTGCATGCACAGATAATTCCCGTGATGCATATTTATTGTTAGTGAAGAATATTTAATGTGAAATCTTTGTGGAATCAGATTTGTGTATATTTTTGTATGTGTTGATTCATATGCTTTGTGTGTATGTGTGAATCCTCTGAATGAAAGAGACTAGATAAATACAAAATATTCCTGTTGCCATTTTTTTAGGGTCAGTAGAGAGAACCAAAGAGAAATTTAAATCCATATGAATTCTTGTCCTTTGTATATACCTTGCCCTCATTAACTAACAGTGCTTAGTGTTTGTTAGACTGTAGTGAATGTGAATTATGAAAGAGTGCATGATGTATGTGAAGCGATGCTCTACTGAACAAATTTATGAGAAAAAATCTAGGAACTCAATAAATCCTAGGAATAAGCAGAAAATCTTTCAGACACTTTACTTTCAGATGGCAAGAATAATTTGAGTATTCACTACTTCAAAATTAAAAAAAACCCTCAATGTAGCAATCTATGGGGAAAATGGAATTTAGTAACAGGTATTTGTATTTTTATTGATTTTTATGCATTCACTTTTCCATCATCTGCTGTCTGAAATGCAGTTAAAATTAAACAGTTCAGTTTAAACCAAAAAATGTCTGCAGAATATAATCAATAATACATTTCTTGGTGTAGTTTTGAGACAAAAAGAAATACTTTTTATTAGTAGAGACAACATGCTATGGTGATAGAAACTCAGCCTTGAAACCAGAAAAACCTGGGTTCAAGTTTTGCCTCTGATAGATACTGACTGGGTGACCTTGGCCGAGCCACTTGATTTCTCAGTGGTTGCAAATTTCAGAGCAGGTGCTGATGAGCATCGCAGAGGGAGTTTCCTCCTTGGGAATGCCTCATACCAAGGAAGTCACAAATCTGGTCCAAAGAGGCACATTAATATTAGTTTAATCAGCTAATATTAGTCACAGATACTGGACATTCCCATCTTCAGGCAAAAGCATTGCAAGGACCTCCCAAAGAGGTTATGTAACTTGACTTAAATATCTTTTGATCACATTTTTTATTTATACAGTAAATATCCATTTCTCTGGCATCATAAAGTTCAAATGGCAGGATTCTGTCCCTTCCCCCTCCAATTTTGTACCTTACATTTATGAGAAAGAGATCAATGACAAAACAGCAAATATCACCCAGTAAGTATATATATATAATAAGTGTCTACTGTGCTAGGCTCTATATTAGGGGTTTATTTTAAATGCATCTTTCTAAGGTGTTATATAGAATGCAGAATCAGCCTAATCTCTACCTTCTACATACATCTCTAGGTTCTACTGTGAAACTGACAACTCTGAGATACTATGGGATCCGAAAGTGTCTTTCTGAATCATGGAAGAATGATTAAATAAGGTTCAGCATAATGTTAGTGTGTTGTGGATTCTCTCACATTTTAATTCTTTGAAAACTGGTAATTCATATGAGACACCCGGGACACTGCTCTGTACTCTCCCCGCTCCCCAACAACAGCAAAAACAGCAGCAAAAACCACACATACAACTTGGGCACTTGGATTCCATGGCCTAAGTACTTCCTTCCTTATGCTTCCTAAAATTTCAACATGTCATTTGTTAGTTATCATCTAGGTAGAAAGTGCAGTATGTGAATTGCCTACCAGGTGATGCTCTACTGGAGACACTAGCCCAGTGGTCTTATGAATTACTTTCTTCATTTAAGATGCTTTTCTCCTTCACTCTCCTCCCCTCATCCCCCCACCCTACATGTTGCAACTCTAAGATGGCGCTAAACAGCTTGAATTAACTTCTTCCTGGCCAGGCCTAAAATTAATCTAGGGTGTGAAGTAGAATATTGCTCAGAATATTAAAATATTGAATCATCTATCTGTGCCCAGCTCTTGAGCTCTAACTCTATTCAGGTTCAATTTTCCTTTACATTTGTAAATGCAGAGACTTAATATGTGATCTCTCACGTTGGAGGTATACAGATAGGAAGTGAAAACCCCCCAGTGCTCTTGCACAGAGGGTTTTGCCTCCATCCATGTCCTAGACCTTCTGTGGCCTTTCTAAACCTTTATGAATATGGTTGAGGAGTGTCCCAACCTTGATCCATTGCACCTGGTGAGAAATAGGGAGGAAGGGTATTCATTCCCCATTGCAGAATTCTGGAATAAAAGAGAAATCACCTTTTCAGTTCACCAGACCACTAAAGCTCACAAAAGGTGGTGGCTTGTTCTTCTTAAGGCTCCTGGTCCTTTTCTCTGTTCCAGAATTAGGATCTGTTCTCACGGAACCACAGTTTCTTACTGACATTCCTGGGAAGGTTTGTACCTTTCCGTATGGCCAATCCCAGTGTCTCCTATACCTTCTCCTCTCTCTTCTCCAGATGACAAGATTAGTAGAAGGAAAAAGGAAGCAAAAAGCATAGACCACAACATAGATCAGCATTCATCTTATTATATACTTTCTGATCATGATCCCTGGATGAAGGGGAGACTAGCAATCAATTTCCCATTGATTGAGGATCCTGAGATCATATCAGAAAATTTTGTCTTTTTTTTTAAAAAAAAGTAAGTTTCATTGAAGTCTTCTGTTTTTTAAAATTCATTATAGTTATCCCTAGTGTCCCTCCCTTTCACAGAAAGCCATCCTTTATAACTTAAAGTATTTTTTAAAGAGGAAAAAAATCAGCATAACTAATCAATATATTGAAAAAGTCCAAAAACATGTACATTATGTAACACCTGTGGACTTCTCACCTTTACAAAATGGTGGGTTGGGGATATACTTTTGTATCTCTTCATTTGAGTCATACTTGATCTTTATAATTTTGCTACATTCACTTTTGATTTTTTGATGTGTGGATTTTCTTTCCATTTGCATTGTTGTAGTTATCTTGTTTTCTCGGTATTGCTTGCTTCACTCTGCATCAGTTCATTAAGATCTTTCCATGCTTTTCTGTATTCATCATATTTGCCATTTCGAAAGCCCAAAAATATCCATTGCAGACGCATACTACCATCTGTTTAGCTATTCTTCAGTCAACAGGCATCTACTTCGTATCCTTTGCTTTCACAAAAAGTGCTGCTATGAATGGATAGAATGCTGTATAGAAGTCAGGAAGATGAATTCAAATCCTTCCTCAGCCACTTGCTAGCTAGCTAGTACTGGGCATGTCGCTTAACCTCAGTCTGTTCTAATTTCCTCATCTATAAAATGGGCATCACTTACTTCCCAGAGCTGTGAGAATAAAATGAGATCATATTCGTAAAGGACTTTTTCAAACCTGATAGGACTATATAAATGCGTGTAATAAAGAAGATGATGATGATGGTAAATGATCTTTTCCCATGAATCCTCTTCCTGGGTCCAGAGGAAAACAAAATTCAAAGAGACAGAAGGGCAAGCAAGGGCACAGGTTACAAAGGCGTTATATGTATTGGCCAGACAACCCCATTTCTTATTTGCTCCAGATAAATGGGATTTTAATATTGTTTCAACTCTGTCTTGGGTTACTTCCTCAAGTTGCATTTGAATATTGAGTCCCCAAGTGGTGACTAATTACGCTCAAGGTTCCACGGGTAGGTAAACTTGTGGGTCTATCCTTGTACTCAGGTGACTATCTCTCCAAATCTGTCTAAGTGTTTTTGTTCCTGGCTCGGTGTACTGTATGTTACTGGTCCAGTTACTGGTGATATGGTCACTGGGGGAGGGGGTATGGAAAGAGGAGTATAAAATTTCCTCTTTGGTCATTCTTCACCTTCCTGACCTCTGGTAAAAGTGCAATGGTCTACCTTTATAAAGTGCTCCCAAGCTTGGAATCTGCCATGCTAGATGAATCATCTCCTCATTTCTTGGTTTTTTTTTTTTTTGATAGGAGGTGCCAGAGATGAAATTTTTTATTTAATATATTTAGTTTTCAGTGTTGATTTTCACAAGAGTTTGAATTACAAATTTTCTCCCCATTTCTACCTTCCCCCCCCCCACTCCAAGATGGCATATATTCTGGTTGCCCTGTTCCCCAGTCAGCCCTCCCTTCTGTCACCCCACTCCCCTCCCATCCCCTTTTCCTTTCCTTTCTTGTAGGGCAAGATAAATTTCTACGCCCCATTGCCTGTGTATCTTATTTTTTAGTTGCATGCAAAAACTTTTTTTTTTGTTTTTGAACATCTGTTTTTAAAACTTTGAGTTCCAAATTTTCTCCCCTCTTCCCTTCCCACCCACCCTCCCTAAGAAGTCAAGCAATTCAACATAGGCCACATTCATATTATTTTGTATAACCCTTCCACAATACTCATGTTGTGAAAGACTAACTATATTTTGCTCCT
>CM053622.1:447054098-447078713 GCA_028646595.1 Phalanger gymnotis
GAGAGAGAGAGAGAGAGAGAGAGAGAGAGAGAGGGAGAGAGCGAGAGAGCAGGCACAGGGTGAGTTGGAAATGAATAAGGGATGAGAGGAATATATTTAGAGAAGGAGATTGGGAGAGATAGAATGGGGCAAGTTATCTCACATATAAGTGGCAAGAAAAAGCAGTTCTGTAGGAAGAGAAGAGAAGGCAGGTGAGGGGGAATGAGTGAATCTTGCTCTCATCAGATTTGACCTGAAGAGCAAATACCATACATACTCAGTTGGGTATCTTACCCCTCAGGAAAGAAGGAGGAAGAAGTTTTAAAGTTTTAAAAAATAGTTTTTCAAAGATGTTCAAAAACAAAAAAGTTTTTGCATGCAACTAGAAAATAAGATACACAGGCAATGGGGCATAGAATTTTATCTTACCCTACAAGAAAGAAAGAGAAAAGAGGATAGGAGGGTAGTGGGGTGACAGATGGGAGGGCAGACTGGGGAACAGGGCAATCAGGATGTATGCCATCTTGGAGTGGGGGGGAGGGTAGAAATGGAGAGAAAATTTGTAATTCAAACTCCTGTGAAAATCAATGCTGAAAAGTAAATATATTAAATAAAAGTTAAAAAAAAATTAAAAAAAAAACAAAATTGGCCTAATGTTAAAAGAGGCAGAAAAGCTCACTGAAGATTCTTAATTCTTTAAAAATTAGAATTGGACAAATGGAAGCTAATGTTTCCATATGACTTCAAGAAACAATAAAACAAAGTTAAAAGAATGAAAAAAATTGGAAAAAATGTGAAATATCAGAAAAACTACTGACTTGCAAAATAGACTGAAAAGAGATAATTTAAGAGTTTTTGGACTACCTGAAAGCCATAATGAAATAGAGTCTAGACATCATGTTTCAAGAAATTATGAAGGAAAACTTCCCTGATATCTTAGATCCAGAGGGTAAAAGAGAAATTAAAAGAATCCACCAATCATCTCCTAAAAGAGATCCCAAAATGAAAACTCTCAGGAATATTATAGCCAAATTCAAATCTCTTAGGTCGAGCAGAAAATGTTGCCAGCAATCAGAAAGAAACAGTTTAGATTTTGTGGAACCACAGCTAGGATCACACAAGACTTTGCAGCTTCAATGATAAAGGAATAGAGGGCTTGAAATAGTATATTCCAGAAGGCAAAGGAGCTGGGATTACAACCAAGAATAATCTACCCAGCAAAATTGAGTATCATCCTTTATGGGGGGAAATGGATATTTAATGAAATAGAAGACTTTCAAGCATTCTTGATGAAAAGATCAGAGCTAAACAGAAAATTTACATTCAAACAGAAGATTTAAAAGAAACATAAAAAGGTAAACATAAAAGAGTTTTCATGAAAACCTCAATTAAATTATTTACATTCCTCTATAGGGAAATAATACATGTAACTCCTAAGAACTTTATCACTATTAAGGCAGTTAGAAGGCATCCACATGGACAGAGGGCATGAGCATGAGTCAGTTATGCTGGGATAATATAAAAAATTAAGAGATAAGAAAGGGGGATGCATTGGGAAAAAGGGGAAGGTAGAGTAGGGAACTTTTTCTCGTGTAAAAGAGACACATAAAGAAGAGCTTTTATAGTCGAGGGGAAATGGATGGTGGGTGGGCAATGCTTGAACATTACTCTCATTGGAATTGGTTCAGAGAGGAAAGAATATGTGTGTGTGTGTGTGTATGTATAATATATTACACACACACACACACACACATACACAGTTGTTTGTAGAAATCTATCTTACCCAATGGGGAAGTAGGAGGGGAAGAGGATAAGAGATGGAGGGGGAATGATAAAAAGGAGAACAGATAAGGAGGCAGGAATCAGAAGCCATAAAATGGAAGCAGATAACAGAGCAGCTTAGAAACCAGAATCCAACAATATGTTGTTTACAAAAGATGCACTTGAAGCAGAAAAACCCAGACAGAGTTAAAATAAAAGGCTGGAGCAGAATCTATCATACTTCAGTGGAAGCAAAAAAGTCAGGGGCAGCAATCATGAATCTCAGACAAAGCAAAAGCCAAAAGAGACCTAATTTAAAAAGATAATTAGGGAAACTACATTTTGATAAAAGATTCTATAGGCAATAAAGTAATATCAAAAAAATTTTTACAGCAGGTTTCTCTGATAAAGGCCTAATTTCTCAAATATATAGAGAACTGAGTCAATTTTGTAAAAATAAGAGCCATTCCCTAGTTGGTAAATGATATAAGAATATGAACAGGCAGCATTCAAAAGAAGAAATTAAAGGTATGAGAAAATGCTCTGAATCACTGTTGATTAGAAAAATGCAAATTACAACAACTCTGACATACCACTTCACACTTATTAGAAATGACAAATGCCGCAGGGGAAGAGAGTACACTAGTAGACTGCTGGTGGAGTTATGAATTCAGGAGAACAATTGGAACTATGCCCAATGGGCTATAAAACTGTGACCCAACAATATCCTTTGTCCCAATAATACCACTACTAGGTCTATATCGCAAAGAGATCAAAGGAAAAGGATATACATGTGAAAAATATTTATAGCTGCTCTTTTTTTGTGGTGGCAAAGAATTGGAAATTGAGGGAGATATTCATTGGTTGTGGAATGGCTGAACAAATTGTGACTTGTGATTGTGATAGAGCACTATTGTGCTGTAAGAAATGGCAAGGGATTGTGAAAATAGGTGTCACAAAGGGTGGGATTTCTAAAGACAATCCATTATGGTGAATCCCTAATAAACTTTGTCTTTTCCCTTGGCAAAAAAAAAAAAGAAAAAGAAATGACAAGGGAGATTATGAACTGATTCAAAGTGAAGTGAGAACTGTGCATAATAGCAGCAATGTTGTAATGATAATCAACCATGAAGGACTTGGCTACTTTAGTCAATACAAGAATACAAGACAGTCCCACTGGACTCATGATGAAAAAGTTCTGTCCATCTCCAGAGAGAGAACTGATGAACTCTGAGTGCAAATTGTAGTATAATTTTCCCACTTTATTTTTTGCTTTTTTTCATATATGACTAATATGGAAATATGTTTTGCATAATTTCATATGTATAATTGATATTTTGATTGCCTTCTCACTGAGTAGGGAAGGGCTGGGAAGGAGGAAGAGAATTTGGATTTTAATTTAAAAAGAAAAGAATGTTAAAAATAAATAATAAATGCTCAAAAATTAAAAAAAAATAAAAACATTTTTAATCATAGTTCCATATTAGACATTTGTTGAATTTTAAAGGCATTTCCTACCAGCTATCCATGCTGGGACTGGGCAGCCACAGATCATTGAGGAAGGGTATATTTTTTGGGAAAAGATTTAGCAAATTTGTAAAGACATCTTTAATTTTTTAAATGTTCATATTAAAATATCCATAAGTATGGATGAAATATTGGAGGTATCAAAGCATTTAGAGCTCCAGGATCTAGCAGAGCTTTGCTCCAGTAGAATGGCTGTAAGTAAGAATTAGGGAATTGTAGATGTTGCTGAAATTGTACTTGAAAGGGTAAGGTGCCAAAGCTTGGAAACTTGAATTTTATGGCAGTACTAATGGGATCTTGGTTCTTCATTAGAGCTCCAGTAGCTTTGTGAATTTATTAGAGTTTTTTAGGGAAATGCAGGTTAAGACTGCACTCTTTGGGCCAGAAATGTTAAAATAGAGATAAGATATGAGAAATCAGAGCTGTAAGATGAAACCCCTTCCTCATGTGGGGGCACTAGGTGGCACTGTTGGAGTGCAAGAAAGTACTAAACAAGGTTCTTCGGTTGTGTAAATGCTGCTACAAAGAAACTGTAGTTGAGAAAATAACCTGTTACAAAACTCATTATTCTTTTGGACTTACGAAATGCATATTTAATTAGGTTGCAATTCAACCTATAGCCCTCCCAGGGTTTGGAATGGTGTATATTGTGTTGGAGAGTATACCTTCTGTTATTATGGAGGACTGTTTTTTCTAACTCATTTTGTCCAGACCATGATGAATTTCTAGCAATCTCTTCATCCCCCACTCCAAAGGTGGTCTCCTAGAAACAATGTTTCAAAACAATACTCGTGTGTGTGTGTGTGTGTGTGTGTGTGTGTGTGTGTGTGTGTGTGAGAGAGAGAGAGAGAGAGAGAGAATTAGTAGTAATTCTTGACGTAGTGATGTTTTTTGTCAAAGGCATCCTTCTGTAATTATATAAGTAGAAAAAATTTAATTTTCCTGTTAGCCCAACATGAAATAGCAGCAGGGCAAACTACAAGGTTTACTTTGATGTGATTCTAAACAAAGCATCCTCCCTCCCCCTTTCCCCCACAATCTCCCCTAAGCCTTAATCTTTCATAGTTCTTTCCCTCAAATACTGAAAATTCACTTGTGCAAACTTTTTTTTTCTTTCGTCAAAGTTCTAACACGAATTTAACACATACATGTATAAAAGAGAAAATGACTGCTTCTTTGTTTTTACTTGGAGCAACCTCTTTTAATAGGCAGTTAGTTCAAAAGCCTTCCTCTTCATACCTTTCCAGCCTTCCCCACAAAAAGGTATAGCTTGTATGTGAGACTTGCCAGTCTCTTTTACAGTATGCTGGGTACATTAGTTAATTGTCTATTAGCATTAGTTAATTGCTGTTAGCTTCCTGTAGGTGTGATCCAGAGAGAGACACTAGATGGTTCTTTCCTTTTTTTTTTTTTTTTTGTCTTCTTGCCAACATGTCTTCTATGAACAGTTTCTGTTAGTGGAGTTATGGGGACAAGGCTCTTCTAGGGATTATGCTTAGGGAGATTTCAAAGACAGGATGCTAGTATAATCAAAACAGAAATAGAAGTTGAAAAAACATCTGTACCAAAGTTATAAATGGCTTCTAACTTTTAGGCTTTTGATCTGTAGTGACAGATCTATTTAAAAAATTGTCTATTAAAAAGATTGCCTTGGGTTAAAAAAAACCAACAAACCTGAAGTGTCCACTTTATAGAAGTATGTATTCAAACTTTGCTATTCTTTGTCAGAACTTTGACAAAGAAAGAGGAGAAATTTACATGAATGAATGCCCTGTCATTAATTGTTGCTGGAAAGAATTATAAAATATTAAAATTTATGAAAGGCTTAGATTGAGCAGTTCTTTGGAAGAAGAGCACGTCAGCCACCATTCTTCGTCAGGCAAAACAGTGTAGATAAAATACTATAGTCATCCCTACCATCAACCCTTTGCCACTTAGTAGCTCTATAACTGTGGCCATTTGTAAGCTGTAGCTTCTTATCTGTAAAATGAGGAATAATATTTGCACTGTCCGACTTCTATGGTGGTTGTGAGAAAAGCATTGGTAAACCATATAGTGCTATGTGAACATGCATAGTATTATTACCTTCTATTTACTTAAATAAGCATTTACTTTCTAGACATACTGTGCAGATAATTGCCTAAAAGTTGTCTGACCATACAAAAAAAAAATTACCAATTCATTCTGCTCTTCTTCCCTCTCAATCCTTCCCTCTCCCATAGACTAAGAACAAATAAATGAAAGCAACATTATATACCACTCAACACAAACTCATTTCTTTTGAGAGAGCAAGCAGCTGGCTGTTTTCAAACTTTGAAAAAAATCCATCACATCTTAGTACAATTGCATTGCAATTTTGAAGTCATTTTATTTTTAAGATAATATTAAGGGGGGAACCTGGTGTGGCAGTTGACATGAAGAAAGAGGTCTTTTAATTAAAGTAGTGAAATGAAATGGTAAATTGAGACATTGTCTTCTTCCAAACTTCCCCTGTTACTGTCTTATGTAATAATATATTCAATAGTTTGGTAATAATATATTATATTATTAATAATATTATAATTTATAATTTACAATAATATAAATATAAAATATATGATTTACATACTCACACAAACACACACTGCTCAGACTACATTATTGGTGTTAGTAACCTTGAGACTTCACCCTCACTTTCCTGACATGTCCAATGTTGTTTCTATATCCACACATCTCTCATATATGCTGTCTCCTCTCCATTTGTATAGCCGCTACCGCAGTTCAGACTTCATCACCTCTCGCTCTGGACTATTGGAATAGCCTAATTGGTCCCCTGCTGCATCTTTCTCCACTGCAATCTATCACCCACGCAGTTGCCAAAGTGATTTTTCTAAAGTGCAGGTCTGCCTATGTCCAAGGCCTTCACCCTCAAAAAATTCAGTGGATCTCTATTTTAGGATCACATATATCTCTGGTATTTGAACATCTTTACACCTGCCCTTTCCTACCTTTCTAGGTTTTTTATACCTTCTGCCTGCTTTCTACCCACCCTACAATTCAGCCGTACTGGCTTATGTGCTGTTTCTCATATACCATCTTCTTTGTCCCAGTTTTTGCACTGGATGCCCTCCAGCCTGGAAATCTCTCCCTTTTCACCTTTGACTCTAAGAATCCTTGGCTTCCTTTAAAACTCTGCTCAAATGCTGCTGTCTGCAGGAAGTCTTTCGCAGCCCCCAGCTGCTATTGCCTTCCCAAGTTACCTTGTTATCTGATGTATGTGCTTGTTGTCTTTCCCTTTTTAAGCTCCCTGAGGGCAGGGGCTGCTTTTTCTCCTCCCCCCCCCCCATTGTATCCTCAGGGCTTGGCACAGTGCCTGGCACTTGGTAAACCATTTATGTTTGTTGACTGATTGATTGATGTGGCTTTTCAAGAGGTTCAGGTAATATGAATAAAAGAGGTGGGAGAAGAAAGATTGAATGCAAGCTGAGTCCATTCCTTTTTGAATGGAATTCTTTTGATGAATGATTTTAAATCCATATAGTAGTTCTGGTTGAAGTCAGAAGAAGGGTAAAATTACAGGTTAAAAATGTGGGTTTGGGTGATAGGTTTTCTACATTTTTTTAGCATCACTTCATATCTCTCAGTAAATTAGAGGAAAAGCAACTAGATAAAAGGAATCTTATCTAAATATCAGCATGTGGTGACGAAGGATAAATGTTTATTTTACTTTTGCTGTTCAGACTTTTTTTCTCCCCTGTTTGAATATGTAGACAACTTCGTGAGTTTTGTGGTTTTCACAAACATGATTGAAACGTATTCTCCCAGGGCTTTGCTATATTTTAAAATAGTCCACACAGATCTTCATGTTCATCCTAAAACCAAAGCAGGTCTTTCAAAATGGCCATAAGCAGCGCGTTGAAAACACTGATGTTTTGTTTTCCTGTGTTTTGTTATAGTGGACTTTAACCCAATTCCATACAAGAACCCACCTCCTCCCAAAGTAGAAAAGACATTTCCACCCTACCATGGATATGGCTCTGAAGAGGATTCCCTTTGTTCCTGCTTAGGACTTATGCCCAAACCACCTCAGAAAGATTTCAAGAAATTTATGGAAAAAGACAGGTATCTGAACATAAGTTCTCGCCCTCCCCCACATCATTTCTAAATTTTCTCCTTGGGATTTAGGATATACACCATGTGCTAAAGACAAATATTCTATTCACTCAATTTACAATTCAGTGAAATGTTGCTGTGATAATAACCTAATATAACTTGTTCTTCCATGAGTCCTGATTTCTAACATATATCAGCTAAAGCCCCATAAAGTAAGTTAATATTCTCTCTAACTTAGATTTTATTTTCTCATACATAACTCATAAGGTAGAAACTCCCTAGAAAATGTTATAGGGATGTTTGATTTAGAAGGGTTATTCAGTATCAGAAAGTTTTTTGGTTGATTTCAATGATCAAAAAGTTATTTATGCTGCCAAAATACCACTTTTTAAAGATAGTCTATAAGGCAAGAATTTATTTCCAAAAGGCATGGAAAAATCAGCCCCCAAAGTCATATATACTGAATGTTTTCCATTGCTTCCCTGGTTTATTCTTCCACAGGGAGAGGAGGCATTGTAGAAAGAAGTATATAATCATAGACTAGTGAAGAATAGTACTCAAGCAGAAAATTATAGTGTCCCACATGTGGGAAATAATGGGATGGGAGAATTGTAAAAAGAATTGAAGAAGAAATGTAAGAAGGAATGGGGAGAATGAAAAGGCTACACCGGGGCTGTTAGAATCCGATTTGAATTCAAGTCCTTCTTTGGACAGATATTGGCTAGGTCATCTTAGACATCTTGTATCGAGCAACTCTAAGACCATTAAGTCGTAAAGCAGATGCTCTGTACACCGTCATATGCATTTATTTAAAGTTTGGGTTCAGTTAGGTAAAATCGACACAATCCATGGATGCTGCTTTCCGATATTTTGAGGTATAACAAAAATGAGCGCGTTGTGATTGATACATTTTTTAGTTAAGAATTGCTGTAAATTGACACAAATTCTTCTAGATATGAATTACTCACACACTCTTGTGTTGAAATGAAGTCCTTTTGCATTTTAATTTCTTATACAAGAGACTAAGATATTTTATTGTAAATTCTACTCTATACTTATTGGTGATATAATGACTCCAGCAGAAAAATTCTGTCGCTTTGTAATGAGAATTGTACTTTTGATATAGGAGCTGATTACTGTTTTTAGGAATAGTCACCTGAAATAGGTTGGGGAATAAATTGTCCCTGTTGTAAAATGAATATTGGAAAAAGTAATTCTCCTTGGTGAATAAATTGGTTTTGGAACTCAGGGGAATAGAATTTTTTTTTAGATTGAGGCATTCTTTTCCCATTTTGCCTGTGCTTTGCCTGAGTTCTGATTATAAATAGTACGCTTCTGTTTCTAATTCACAAGTGGTCATGAAAGCTACATTCCTAGTGACATATGACTTGCAGATTAATGCTATTCTGTCACCTGGGTTGGTCCTACAGGTACAGACATCTCTAATTTTGCTTCACTCTGTCTACTAATCACTGTGTCCAGAATGTGCTTCCACCAAGCTCCACCCAAACCTCTGACCTGTTTCCATAGTAACCAGTACAATTCAGCAAGGAGTTCTGCGCATAAGCCAGAATAAACTAAGGTTTTAAAACAGTAAAAACCTAAGGAACAGAAGATCCAACATAAAGGAATAAGGTAGTTCATGGATGAAGCAAACTACCTTAAAAATAATATATACTTTTGGATATAAGATTATATGACATATACCGCATGTTGCTTATCCATGAATTGAGGGACAAAGTACAGTAAAATTTTAGTTGTTCTCTGGAGAGAAATGAAATCAAGAGGAAGAATTTAAGTTGGACTTTAATAAAATGGAGCTTCTTGACTACCAGAGGGAGAAATACTGCTGAGGGTGGTCATAGGATCTTTGAGCTGGAAGGGACCTTGGAGGTCAACTACTTCGGCTTGAGCAGTTAACTGATGAGGGAACTGAGGCTCATGAAGATGACCTAGGAACTCGTCACAGGTAGCCTGGGAAGGAGATGAGGAAAGATCTCCAATTCCTTCACATTTCCCACAAAGGATCCATTTTTCCCCTCAGCGTTCCAGCTCAGCTCTTCAGCTGTTTGAAATAATTTTATTTTTTTTAACCTCTTACACCTTGCTTCATCACAGCTTTTGCCCCTTTAGTCTCCTCAAAGGCATGGGTTTGAGAAGGGGGACTGCCTATCTGTGCCACCGTGGCTCCTGCTCTGTGTGGCTAGGGGCAAGCCTGGCCAGCTTCTTCCCTCTTTTGTTCCAAAAGCAACAAACTTTTGCTCCTGAGGAAAACTCTGTCCTTTAGTCTTGATCCCAAGAGAGCTTCCCAAGATGTAAAATGATAACAATCCCCAGATCTTTAGCAATTTAGGCCCCTCCACAGGGCAGCTAGTTCAAACCTTGCCAGAAGTACCACTGCAGTTTTTTGAAAGGATAGATATGGTTCCAGACCCTAAGGAACAGGGATTGAGATAAAACAAATGCATGTGACAGAATAGCAAACAATATGAGAGCATTTACAAACATTTGTTTTTGTTTTGTTCAGTCATTTTCAGACATGTCTGACTCTCTGTCACTCCAGTTTGAGATTTTCTTGGCAGAGATATTGGAGTGATTTGCCATTTCCTTCTCCAGCTCATTTTACAGATGAGGAAACCAAGGCAAACAGGGTTAAGTAACTTGCTCAGGGTCACACAGCTAGTAAATGTTTGAGGCCAGATTTGAACTCAGAAAGATGAGTCTTGCTGACTCTAGGCCTGGCAATCTATCCACTATTTCACAGAGCTGCTCTAGCTGAGTGCTAAACTATGTGGTGGTATCTGAGCACTTGAGAAATTAGGAGATGCATGAAGGATGGCACAGTCATGCAACGCTTGACAGAATGTGTAGCACTTGACCTGGGCCTTGAAAGACAGGTGGGATTTGGGATAGGCAAAAAGGGAGAATGATGAGGATATTGCAGATGGGAGCATTAAGAACAGAGATAGAGGCATGAATGAGCTTGGTAAAGGAGAGTAAGCAACTTGGCCCAACTAAAGGGGGTGGGGGTGGGGGTGGGGTCTCTATTGAAGGGCAATGGGAGGAAAATTTGAATAGGGAGGAATTAGCCAAGTTATAGAGGGCTATTAGAGCTAGGTGGAAAGCAGATCCATGATGCAGTCAGAGATGGAGAACCATTTAATGATGGCGAGATTTCTTTCTCAAAGACCAAACCTTAATAGACTGGACCACAATAGGTCCCTGCCCAAGCACCATTTAATGGCTATTTTTGGGCACTCCTGGCTCTGAGTGAATGTCAGTAGTAACTGTTTCTCTTTTGACCAGCAACCCTGAGGGTCTTGCCCTCCCAGTTTGATTTTTTTGGGGGGAATGATTAAAAGGACCATCCTTTGACTCACCTTTTAAAGAGGACCATTTACTGAATGGGCATTACCTCACTCAAAGTGAGAAACTGAAGAGGCCTTAGCTTAAAAGGGCCAGGGTCTCCCAATGCATCCTGGGCCATCTTCAGTTGTTCTGATTGATATCAAGCCACTGGACCCAGATGCCTCTGAAGGAGAAAGTGAGGCTAGTGACCTTGTACAGCCCTCCCTCACTTAAATCCAAGTCAACTGCAAGTCATGTCATCGTCTCCCTGATGTCATGGTCCTCTTCAAAAATGAAGGACAAACACAACAGCAACTATCCTATAGCAGAATTAGCATTGGGTTTGGAGACTAGGAGATATTTATTCAAATGCAGGATCTTGATTATGTTACATTCGATATGACTTTGGGGAAGTCTCTTCACCTCTCTGGGCCTTTGTAAAATGTGGAGGCTGGATTAGATAGTCTTTAAAGTCTTTTCCAGCTGACCAAGAAAGTAACATGACTGACCCTAGTGGTTAAGTAAGATTAGATAAGTATTTGATTCTGAATTATATTAATTTTCTTAAATGTGTAGTCTTTTTAGGTTCTAACTTAACTGATGAAATCTACAATCATAGATTTAGATCAAAGAGTATGAAATCTTTACATTATTTCATAGCTTGTATGTTACCAAAGTCTAAGATCAGAGAATAAGTAATAAAAATATACATTTGATTTTGAATTAAACTAGTCACCTAGAAGCTTTAGTGGGAATAAAGTACTGTAATTTATAAATTAGCAGTATAAATTGTGTGGCATATACATATACACATATATTATTAATGTTTCACAGAGGGCAAAGCTAGTATCAGATTTATTTCTAGATACAATAAGACTAATCCCTGCCTTATAAGAGAGTGGACTGCTAGAGAAGAATGGCCATTATGGGTTTAATAATAATTAATATTTTGCAGAGAAGTAGAAACTGAAGGGATGCCCCTCCCTTGGGGAATGACTGAGCAAGTTGTGGCATATGAATGTGATAGAATACTATTGTTCTTTAAAAAAATGGTAAATAGGGTGTTTTTAGAAATATCTAGGAAGATCTGCATGAACTGAAGTGAGCAGAATCAGGAGAACATTTTAGAAAATGCCAACAATATTGTAAAGAAAAACAACTTTAGAAGACTTAAAAACTCTGATCTATAGAATGACCAACCACAGTTCCAGAAGACTTATGATAAAACATGGTACCCAACTACCAACAGGTGATGAACTCAGAGTACAGATTGAGGCATTTTTTCTTGGACATGGAATTTGTTTTGCCTGTCTGTACCTATTTGTTATATGATCTTTGTTTTTTCTCTCATTTTCAATTGAAGAGGGGGTGTGGTGGAAGGGAGAAAAGGTTGATTTTTGTTAACTGAAAACGTTTTGTTAAAAATTAAAATTTAATGAAAAATCATACTTGAGGTTTATCCAGTGCTTTAAAGTTTACAAACAACTCTATGTAAATCATACTTTTGATTTTCATGACAATCTTGTGAAGTAGTTACTGCAGATACCAGTATACCCATTTTACAGATGAAGAAACTGAGGCTCAGAGAGGTTACATTTTACCTATAGACATTTAACTAGTAAAGTTAGGGAGTTGGAGGGAGAGTGGAATGGAGATTTCGACTCATCTTCTTTTCTCCAAGTCCAAGAACCTTTCCTGCCCCATGCTTCTCTTCATATGCTGATTTGTGAGCGTTCTTCAGCTGGCATGCGGGCAGCAACTCACTGTATCTTTAGCTCAAATCCCTAGGATGATCCATAAAAGTAGAAGAGTCCTTTTTCTCTTCTGTGACTTGGAGATGTCTGTTTTCGCACCCTTCTGAGGAAGGAAGGAAGGAATGAAATCTAACATAGGCCAGTCTTGCAAATACTTTTGCATTTGTCTAGATATGCTCCAAGAATGGAGATCACAATGACCTGGATTATTTTGCTGAACCTCCTCTAAGCTGGGCAGGTTGCTCTACACATTGCTTAAAAGATATATCTTAGTATGGTTAGAGTTGGATTTTCATTATTAAGGACCTTCCATGCTTGAGTCATTGGTAATGGAGCTGAATGTTCGCTTCCCTTCAATACCCCATTAGTTAATGCCAGCAGATGTACTTCTGCAGATAAACCCCTAGATTACTTTCTTAGGGATTAGACAGTTACTTTTTGGAATCCTTGCTTGATTTTAACTCTTGGTCCAATTTTGAAGAGTAACAGAACTTGACTTGCAGGCTTAATTATAATCTACATAGATCTTATTTATTAACTATTTCTTTGGATTGTGCAATTTTATAAACACCAGTTGAGCAAAATATTGCATTAGGTGTTGCATTGTATTAGGTGAAACAAAATTAGGTGATTTTCCTCCTCAAAGAACTTAAAATCTAAAGTATAATTGTGTGGGGATGGGAAGTGCTGCATAAGAAGTGCAAATTAAGAAACATCAGAATATAGTTCGTGTCTGAAGAGAGGCACAAAGTGCCATGAGTGGTGAGTACTGAGTGAGTGATCTCCTTACTTGGAAGCTGGGTATGGATGAGCATGGTTGTCAATCTGTGATGAGGCCAGAATAGGAGAAATAACCATTCACAGAGCTGACTTATGCATCACAAATGTAAAATCTAGGTCATGTTTTAGTGGAAAAAAATTTAAAATTAAGGACAAACAAATTGACTTCAAAATCCTACCTTTGTGACCTTAGTCAAGTCACTGGACCTCAGTTTCCTCATCTGTAAAATGAAGGTGTTGGATTAGATGACCCCAGAGCTCCTTTCCAGTTCTAGATTTATCACACCTTGATTGTATGGCAAAAGATCTATGATTTTTCATTGTAGGGAATGCCTGGTGTGAAAACCTCAAATGACTAAATAGCTAAGTCTTACGAGTTGCTTGAGATTGAGAAAGGTTAAAAGATAAAAGATTGGCCCAGGGTGACACAGCTGGTAACTATAGGAAGCAGAGTTTGAGTACAGGTCTTCCTCACTCTAAGTCTGCCACTCTCTCCACTACTCCATGCTGCCTCTCCAATTTAGGTGATATTATGTTATTGGTGGGCAGCTATCCATTGGTGTCACAATGGATAGAACACTGGGCCTGGAAGATGAGACCTGGAGGAAGGTCTGAGTTCAAATCTGGTCTCAGACATTTGTTAGCTGTGTGACCCCGGCAAGTCACTTAAGCCTGCTTGCCTCAGTTTATTCATCTAAAAAATGAGCTGGAAAAGGAAATGGCAAACCAGTCCAGCATCTTTGCCAAGAAAACCCAAATGAGGTCAATGAGTCAGACACAACTGAAATGACTGAACAATGACAACATTTTATCGATACATATATTAGGGGGGTAAAGTCTCCTGGAAAATCCAGAACCTTACCATTTTAGTATTTTCTCATTTACTTTGGAGAATTTATTTTGCGGATTAAAATTACAAGATTATCTTTTAGCATGTTCAGATAAAATTACATATCTTATAAAGGATGGAGTTCAAGGGTTGGGGAACCTGCGGCTTGTGACCTCAAGGCCACAGGTTCCCTACCCCTGATTAAGTACATCTGAGAGAAGAAAAAAAAATCAAAATGTTGTAAACCATTTTGTCCTGTTTTCCCTTTCCTATTTAGCTATGGCCTTGTGAGTCACGTACTTCGGTTTCTTGCAAAACTTGACACAGAAGATTGTGTAGACAAGGATCGGAGATTCATCATTTCATACTATCTCAGTGATGACACTCTTTCAGTGTATGAGCCTCGAATGAGAAACTCAGGTAAGAGACTCAGAGTCATGGATTTAGAACCAGAAGGGACCCTGAAATTATCTAATCTAGCCCATGCATTTTATGGGCAAAAAAAACCAGAAGGGCAGCTAGGTGGCACAGTGAATAGAGCCCTGGCCCTGGAGTCAGGAGGACCCAAGTTCAAATCTGGCCTCAGCCACTTAATAGTTGTGTCACCCTGGGTAAGTCACTTGACCCCAATTACCTCCACAAGAAAGAAATAAAGTAAGAAAGAAAAAACAGAGGTTCAAAGTGTTGCCACCTAGAGCAGTAATTAGCAGAGCTTGAAACCCAGGAATTTAACATTAGATCCAGTGTTCTGACTACTCTACAACACAGTCATTCTAAAACATAGTAACATTCATAAAACATAGTAAGGATGATCCATATGCCTGGTTTGCATCCTCTAGATGTCAGCATGTGATCTTGACATTTCTTTCTTTTTTTTCTTCTTATCATTTATTTCTTTCCAGCATGCTTTGCAAATATTTTTCCTCACCTTCTGAGACATTTTGAGAAATTCTATATTTGGGTAAATACCCTGACTAATAACTTAAGAACTTCTTGGATGGATTGCCTCTTGCATCAGATATTAAGCCTCCTCTTTGGTACCTAAAGCAAGGAGCCCCTTCCTATCTTTCCAGGCTTTTTACACATACTCCCTTTCTTGCACTCTATAGAGGTCTGCCCTACTGCTGTACTTGCTGTTCCTCATACTCCCCATACTCCATCTCTTACCTTTTCCCCTTGCCTAGAAGACCACACTTCCCCTGCTCTGACTATCAGACTCCCTGGCTTTCTTCAAGACTCAGCTCAAATGGTGCTTTCTGCAGGAAGTCTTTTTAAGTCTCCCAAGGTGCTAGGGCCTTTTCTGTGTGGGTGTTTTATATACCTATTTATATACACATCATTTCCTCTATTAAATTCTAAGCTCCTTGAGAATGAGAACTGTTATCCTTTTTTCTTTGTTTCTCCAGGGCTTGGCATAGTCCCTGGCACATAGTAAGTCATTAATAAATATTTGCTAGTTAAAGAAGGTGGAGGGGGACTCTTCATCTTTCTTGACTTAGAAAGATGTATATTCTGAGATAGAGTAAATGAAGTCTAACTGAGGGCAGGCTAGCAACAGAAACTTTCCCCCTAACCTAGACAGGTTGGTTTCCTCAGTCAAGGTGGAACATACCAAGACAAAATCTTTAGGCAAATTAGTGTAATTCACTAACAACAACAACAAAATTGTTAATCTTGAGACTGTCGGTCACAGAAATGAATCTTTATTTGGGAGAAGGTAGACAGAAAGGGATCTAGACCCTTGTATGACTCTCTCAGGATGGAAACTCCTTTTACTGATTGTCAGCTCCTTTTTAAACTATTATTTCTAGATATTTATCTGGGGCACTGAGAGATTAAGTGAATTGCTTCTTGGTAATAAGTTAATTAATTTAAGTAGTGTTGTAATTTCTATTATATTGGCTCGTCCTACCCATGAGCAATATAATTTTCCAGTTATTTAGGTCAAAAATGGAACAAAAATAGAACTCCTGACTCTGGCTGGCCATTCATCTACCATACCCATTCTACTTCTTCCTACCAGCCACTGGTCATTAGAATAATCCTCATAAATAAAACATAATTCTCCATGACTTGTCCACTCTTGGACCTTTCAGCTGCCATATGATTAAAGCTGTGAACACACAAGCCAGTAACAAGGAGCTCAGTAGCATGTTAATACACGAATGGTCATTATATCGATCATAGTTCTTAACAACTTTCAAAGTTATTTGTTGACTTCACTCTGCATCTCTTCACAGAAATCCTTCTGTGTCTTTTTTGCTACCACATAAAGATCTGCTATAGATATTTTGTACATTAAGGACTTTTTTTTCCTACTTTGATTTCTTTTCGATAAAGGCCTAACAGTGGTGTAGCTGGGTGAAGCCACATACAGTTTAGTAATTGTTTTGGGCATAATTCCATATTGCTTCCCAGAATGGTTGTGTATCTTCACAGGTTCATCAACAGTGCATCATTGTGTCTGTTTTCCCAGATCTCCTGAAACATTTGTCGTTTTCCATTTTTGTCATCTTCACCACTCTTAAGGGTGTGAAGTGGAATATGAGAATTATTTTAATTTGTATTTTTCTAATAATTATTGATTTGGAGCATTTGGGGTGGGGGAGAGGTATGGCTATAGATAACCTTGGGTTTTTTTTTCCTTGAGAACTGTCTATTCTTAATCTATATACCATTTATCAATGAGGGAATGGTTCTTTTTAAAAATTAGAATAAATTTCTTATCCATCTTTGGAATGAAATTTTATGAGAGAAACTTACTATAAACATTTCCTCTACTTACTTGTTTCCCTTTTAACTTTAGCTTTATTAGATTTATTTGTACAAAACTTTTTAAATTTTATGCAATTAAAATTATCTATTTTATCTTCTATGATCCTATTCCTCCTTTGATTATGAACTTTCCTCCCGTCCATTAATCTTTTTGCTTCTTTATTTTGTTTATGATATGATTTTTTGTATCTTGGTCACATGTCCATTTGGAGATTATTATTGTATAAGGTATGAGGTGTTGGTCTAATTTCTTCCATGTAGCTATTCAGCATTCCCAGCAGTTTTTGTTAAATAGTGAGTCCTAATTCTATTAGCTGTATTTATTGAATACTATTTGATACTTGTGCTTCTTTATATTGTTTACTTAATTTATTCTACTTATTGATCTCTCTGTTTCTTGACCAGTACCAAATTGTTTTAATAATAGCTGCTTTGTAGTATAGCTTGAGGTTTGGCACTGGTAGGTCCTCTTGGTTTCTATTTCATTCCATAATTTCTTTTGAAATTCTTGACCATTTTTTCCTTCTATATGAATTTTGTTATTATTTCTTCTTGTTCTACTAAACAATCCCTGATTAGAATGATATTGAATAAGTGAATTAATTTAGGTAGTATTGTCATTTGTATTATATTGACTTGTCCTACCCATGAGCAATTAATATATTTTTCCAATTATTTAGTTCTGTTTTTATTTCTTTAAATAGTTGTTTGTAGTTTTATTTTACATAGTTCTTAGATATATCGTGGAAGGTAGATTCCCAAATGTTTTATTTGTTCTTTGGTAATTTTATATATAATTTCTCTTCCTACTTTTTCTGTTTGTCATGGTGCTCTGGATGGAAGTTTAAAATTTTTCAATTCAAATCAAGCATTTATTAAGTGCCTGCTATGTTTAAGGCATTATGCTTTGTGCTGGTGATATAAAGACAAAAATAAAACAGTGTTTGTCCTCAAGGAGATAACATTTTACAAGAGTTAAAATACTTTCCAACTCTAAAATTCTTTGATTCTGTGAACCTAGTAGAAAGGGAGGAAACGAACATTTATTAAGCATCTACTGTGCTCCAGGGAGCCTCTAGATAGTGCAGTGGTTAGAAGGCTGGACCTAGAGTCTGGAAGACCCATCTTCATGAGTTCAAATATGGCCCGAGACACTAGCCATGTGGCTCTGGGCAAGTTACTTAGCAATGTTTGCCTTAGTTCATCATCTGTGAAATAATCTGGAGAAGAAAATGACAAATCACTTCAGTATCTTTGCCTAGAAAACCCCAAATGGGGTCAGAAGGAGTTGGACATGACTGAAAAAGGACTGGACAACAACACGTGTTTATATGTGTTATCAAATTTAGTTTTTATGAGATTTATAAATGAGATAGTTTACAACAGTCCTATGAGATGCATACTATTGTTATTCTCAAAGGTGAGTGAACAGGTCTGAAAAAGAGTGCAGCAGTCAACCACCATCTTTATATATGCATTTAATTAGCAATTACTTATAAATCTGCCTTGCATCATTCTCTTACCATTTGTCGTATGTCTGTTGTTACATCTATGTGTATGGTAAGCTCCTTGAGGGAGGAATCAGACTCTTCGCTAAGCCCTGTAACAAGCCAAAAGAAAGCACCCAATAAACAGTGGAATGAATTGACCATCGCTTGAATTAAGAAGACAGTAGACAGAAGAGAGACCACAGCACTTCATTTTAGGAGAGTACAGCCATTCCAGTGCTTTTTAACTTACTTGCCTATTGATCTAGGTGAACATTGATGTGAAATAGAAGTCTATATTAAGTTATATGTCCGTGTATATGAAAAAACATAGTGTTAATGGAGAGAACCATAGACTTGGAAGCCTGGATTCCAGCCATATGACAACAAATCCTGCCACATTTCTAAAAGTCTCTGTTATTTTCTATCCATATAATTGTACTACCTGCCTCAAAGAGGTGTTGAGTCAGTTTCTTTGTCATTTGGAAAGTGGTATAGAAATATGAGTTAACTTTTTACAAAAAGCAAAGCACAAAAGTTTGTTTTTGTTTGTTTTAGATCAAGAACTAATGATTTGCCATCTGTTCCCTTTCTCTAGGGGTACTTGGTGGGAAATTCCTGGAAAGAAGTCGCATTAAGAAACCTGGACAGTTACTTTTTAAGAGTGAGCCCTCTGAATACTTCAAGGCTCCTGATCTGTTTGTCGGGGCCCGTGTTTGCTTCAACGGTTATATCTTCATTTTGTTGAACGGTGATGAGTATGCCTTCACCTATATGGAACAGCATGCGGATGAGGTGAATAGGCCTTCCCCTCTCAACTGTTTGTCTTGCCTTCTCAGCAAGTTCCATTCTTTCTCCCTCCATGCGCAGCATCCCTGTTTTTCTCCCACTTCTTCATTTGACTACCAGTTTTATATTGCTCATTTACATAGTAACCTGGCATGCATAAAGGAGCTGCACAACTTAGCCATAGGTCTTGCCACAAAGACCAGTCCATTGTCTGGTCTGTTTATGCCTCTGAGATGGTGCCTCCTGGGATCATGAATTCAGGTCACATTGGTGATACTAACCCACACAGTTCAATCAAGTTTCCTGGTTTGTGTGCTGACACTGACACTGTTTCAGAAAGAAATTCAACAACTACAGAAAAGCAAATTTGGCAGCACATTTTGTGCTGTTCCAGTTAATTTGCTTATACTGATAATAAAGGAATAGATATTAACTAAACAGAAGTCCTACAGGAATCTGATCGTTGTTATGGCTGCATCTTCTTACAACAGGGGTCACCTGAGGTATTCTCATAAATAAAAATCCAGGAAGAGATAAACTCAATGTGTTTAGAAATAATTAGAGGAAACTTGCTATGGGGAAGCCAGAAGAAGGAGGCAGAGGAATGCTACTGCTCTTAGTGTATTATAAAATTTCCAAGCAAGTAAGTAATGATAATAAAAAAAAAATTGGGAGTTTATAGAGCGCAGGGATGGGGAACCTATGGCCTTGAGGCCACATGTGGCCTGCTAGGTCCTCGGGGGTAGCCTTTTACCTGAGTCCAAGTTTTGCAGAACAAATCCTTTTATTAATGATATTTGTTCTGTGAAGTTTGGATCCAGTCAAAGGGCTACACTTGAGGACCTAGAGGGCCACATGTGGCCTTGGGGCCGCAGGTTCCCCACCCGTGATATAGTATCTTTGTTTTGAAGAATTCAGCATGCAGGCATCCACAAACAATTTAGGAACTATTTGCCAATTTATATTAAGATAAAATTATATTATCCTCTATTTGATAGAATAATGATGATAATTTTTTTGTTGTTGCTATTCAGTTGTTTCAGTCATGTCCATCTCTTTGTGACTCTATTTGGGGTTTTCTAGGCAAAGATACTGGAGTGGTTTGCTGTTTCCTTCTCCCTCTCATTTTACAGATGAGGAACCAAAGTAAACAGGGTTAAGTAACTTGCTCGGGGTCACCCAGCTAGTAAGTGTCTAAGGCTAGATTTGAACTCAGGCCAGTGCTCTATCTACTATGCCACCTAGCCACTGGCTGATGAAAATTTTACATGAATGTGATAATATTCATGTAGCATTTTGATGCAGATACTGCCAGTATTATCTCATCTGGCCTTAAAACATTCCAGTGGGATAAATTTCTAAAATAAATCTCAACAAGCTAAATCTTTTTGCCAGAGATGGCTAGACTGCAAGTTATAGAGAAATGTCAGGTTGTACACTTTAAAATATACATGTGCTTTGGACTATGATTTTGGGAGCTGATGTTTGAGCTTCATAGGCCTTTACTTTCTTTTCAAGTTGTTGAGGTGTCAGCTTTCCAAATGGCAAGGGTACTCACTAATAGGAAATAAATAACATAGAAATACTTTCAAATGGTTAAAGATTATAAAAAGTTTTTGCATGCTTTTCAAAATTCCACTACATGAAAGATATAAATTTGGTTTAATATTGTGCAGATTTTTATGCACACTATTCTAGATTCCTTAACCAGTCTTGCAAATGCTCAAGAACATGGATAAATATAACAGAATTATTCATCTACCTGTCAAATTTTTATCATCTCATTTATCGTGTAGACCCCTTCCAAAGAATCACACACAGAAACGCTAACATAAATCAAGACACACACTGGGATGTTGTGCAGGCATAGAGGGAATGATGGAGGAAGAGGGGTAAGAAAGGTTGGTTCTTCAGTTTTATTAAAATTCCTTCACTCGCCACAATCTGGTTTCTTTCAGACATGGAGTCTAAGTTAACCGCAGGTTCTCTAACATAGTTAATTGTAATAGTTGTCCTACTCTGCTGAGTAACTAGGTAACAAGCCATACGTTTATCATGCCCAATTCTATCGTAAGGCAAATTGTTTATTTCAGATGCCTGGCAAAAAGAAGGCCTCTGATGTCAGTGTGGGAAAAGAAAGAGGCCCATCATGTATACTGCTGAACTTTATGCTGAACTAATGGAGTGGAGATAGAGGGGGGAGGTGAGGATGCATTCATTTACTTGCCAGCCAGGTGACACAGTGAAAAGAATGCTGGACTTGGAATCAGGAATCCCTGAGTTCAAATTCTGCCTCAGATACTTACTAGCTATGTGATCTAGCCTCAGCCTCAGTTTCTCCAGCTGCAAAATAGAGCTAACACCTTGGAGCGCTATATAAAAGGGAGCTGTTTTATTATTGAGGAAGATGAAACCTTCAATTCAATTTAACAAGAATTTATTAAACACCTTCTATGTGCAAGGAGTTATGTTGCTATACAAAACTAAAATCAAACCAACTCTGCCCTCAGCCTCCCAGGGTTTCCTTGGTTAGACTGGAACCCTTTGCTTTGGTTATAGTTCTGAGCCTCCGAGATGCTACTGGACCCCTCAAAGAATACAGGCAGATCTAAGTTTCATGGATAGATATGGGCTACTTGAGGCTACTGTTGGAAGAACTGACCAAAGAAAGTCAAGTAACTCGCAAGGGGAACCAGTTAAGAGAGCTACATTTCAGTTTTGATTAAATATGTGAGGTGATGTTTAGGAGGGGTGTATTTGAAGGCCATGTAAGTTGAAGCACACTAAAGTAATGAGTTTTTCACCTTAGTTTAAAATATCCTCACCCCTATATTGGTGTTAACATGACAAAATGCTCTACTTTCCCTCTTATTTTTTCTAGTTCTGTGTTTAATAAAAGAAAATCTATTTTATTTTAAGGGGAAAACATTTGCTGTTAGTTTTTCTTCAATATCTAGCAAGAAACATCATGATCTTAAAGAACTGACTAGAGAAATGATTTTTTTTTGGCAGAGCAGTTGGGGTTGAGTGACTTGCCCAAGGTCACACAGCTAGTAAGTGTGTCGAGTGTCTGAGGCCGAATTTGAACTCAGGTCCTCCTGACTCCAGGGCCGGTGCTCTACTCACTGTGTCACCTAGCTGCCCTGAGAAATTATTTTTTGCAGGTTTATTAATAACTTTAGAAAATTTAAACCACTGTGATTTATATGTTTGTTTTAATAATCTGGAAGACCTAAAGTTACACAAAAAATAAGAATTTTACTTGCTTAACATCAGCAGGATTGGCCCCGCTAAGTCTTTAGCTATGTTTCTTTCTTTACATTTAAATACATATGTGTGTATGTATATATATGTGTATCTCTTTTCTTTTTTAGTTTCCTATGAGCAACATTGAACTTATCCTGAAAAAACTGAAAGCTATTGAAAGCCCCAGTTCTAGAGAGATCAAGCTGGTCTTTGCATCGACTGATCCTACACACACAAACGTGCTGGATTATGGAAAATTCAGGTAAGAGTGTGGGAGGCCATCTTTTGCTTTTCCTTCAAGATTTCTCAGTAGATATTAACAATATTAACTTCTGGGAGTCTGTATATTTTATGGTGACTTTTTTTCTTTTCTTATTATGATATGTGATCTATTTTTGTACAGGATATATAATAGTATATCTATTAATATAGTATATCTATTAATAGCTACTGGATTATGGGGCAGGAGCTGCCATTTCTCATATTTGTGTTCCTAATGCCTAGCAAAGTACTTTGTACGTTGTAGGTTGGTTGAATTGAATGTGAAAAGGAATTCAGATAGAGACACAGGAAAACAATAAGTTGGCAACAATTTCTTCTAAGTCATGACATTGAAAGAGCAGAAAAATACTTGGGGTCACCAAAGTGAGAAAGGGAAAACTGTATGTACAAATGGAAAGCTGCAGCAAAAGACTTTGAAATAAGGAAAAGGGGCAGCAGAGGATAAGATGGATAGATAAGAGTCATGAAAGCAACGAACATGAGCTCAGACAGACTTCTGGAGATGGTAGAGGATAGAAAGGCCTGGCACGCTATGGTCCATGGAATCATGAAGAGTTGGACACAACTTAACAACAACAGCAACACATATTCATTTAGAGTTCCTGAAAGATGAGGTAAGAGTTGCTAAATATGTTTATAAATTAAATAAGAGTGTTGGAGAAAATATTGAAAAGAAATGAGAACTAGGGAAGAAAGAATTGGAAAAGGAATTTCCAACAGATATACAAAAATCTTACCCAAGAAATAAACACCCTGAAAATTCAAATGGACCCCATAGAAGCCAATGACTAAATGAGAAAATAACAAATATTAAAACAAAGTCCAAAGACTGAAAATGTAGAAGAAATTATAGGGTATCTCATAGTAGAAACAACTGACCAGCTTTTTAAAAAAACCCAAAAGAAAAGAATTAAAAATGATTGGACTATCTGAAAGTCATGACCAGAAAACTAGTCTACATATCATATTTCAAGAAGTCTTAAAGGAAAACTGTCTAGACCTCTTTAGTCTGCTTCAACTTATGTAGCCTTCAAATACACCTCCCCTAAACATCACCTCACACATTTACTCAAAACTGAAATGTAGCTCTCTTCACTAGTTCTCCTTGAGAGTTTCTTGCCTTTCTTTGGTCAATTCTTCCAGTGGTAGTTGAGGAGTAAGAAATCCCTCAAGCAGCCAATGTCTTATCCAAGAAACTTAGACCTATCTGTATTCTTTGAGGGGTCCAGTAGTCTCTGGGAGGCTGAGAACTATAACCAAAACAAAACTAGAAAACAACAAAGTGGAAATAGAAAGAATCCATCATTCTTCTCCTGAAAAAAAAAATTTCAAAATGAACATTCCCAGGTACATCATAGCTTAAATGCAGAGTTTCCAGGTCAAAGAAAAATATGGCAAGTAGCATAAAGAAAGAATTCAAATGAACTGAAGAGCCATGGTCAGGATCATGCATGATTCCAGAAGGCCAAGGATTTAGACAATCCTAAAGGAGGGAAGGGGAAAATGGACTTTTTAATGAAGTAGAGGATTTCCAAGTATTCCTAGTGGGCTGTGGAGAAACTTTGAAAGTCAAACACAGATGTTAAGAGAAACATAAAAAGGTAAGCACCAAAATTCACAAGATACCAAGCAAGGAGAAACTACTGACATTTTAATATAGAGACATGAAAAATGTGTTTCAATCATCTAAATCCTATCATCAAGTCATAGAGGGAGTCTAGATAGATGCCCAGGAGTGGTTCTGTTATGTTTTGATGATCTTGAAAGAAGAATAGAAAGGAAGGGGAAAAGAAATACTTATGAATAACAGAAAACAAAAGTAAAACCAAAAGACCATGCCATCTTCTAGAAATCTCAAACATTCAACTGTTACTGCCATTTGCTTATAATCCAGCTCCATGGGGGGCGAAGCCAAGATGGCAACTGGAAGGCAGGGACTAGCATGAGCTCCCTGCCAAGTCCCCCC
>CM053622.1:447079213-447104980 GCA_028646595.1 Phalanger gymnotis
GAGGGCAGACTGGGGAACAGGGCAAACAGAGTGTACGCCATCTTGGAGTGGGGGGGGGAGGAAATGGGGAGAAAATTTGTAGTTCAAACGCCTGTGAAAATCAATGTTGAAAACCAAACATGTCAAAAATAAATTAAAAAAAAATAAAAAATAAATAAAAAAAAGAAATTTATCTTGCCCTACAAGAAAGAAAGGGAAGAGGAGATGGGAGGGTAGTGGGGTGACAGAAAGGAGGGATGACTGGGGAACAGGAGTGGGGAGAGAGGGTCGAAATGGGGAGAAAAATTGTAATTCAAACTCCTGTGAAAATCAATGCTGAAAACTAAATATATTAAATAATTTTAAAAAATTAAAAAAAATTAAAAAAAATAATCCGCTCCCTGGATGTTACATGACGGCCTTGCTCCTTCTTTAGGTATTATCACAAGTTCGATGTCACGTCCTTTGGGAAAAGACTACTACACACACAGTTTCCTTGGAGGGAAGTGAATACTGAATTCATAGTTGGCTAGTGTAGTTACCCATCTTAGCAAAGCAGGATCTAATTTGACAATGATAAAAATATATTAGTACATTGTTAACCTACCCTTAAAGCTTCATTCCATACACATAGGATTTATCACTCACTTCAAGGCTTGAACATTGAGAAATGAAAATCATTGATACTCTGTCAATGACTATTTCTTAAGAACTTGTTATATGTGCCAGGCACTGTGCTAAGTGCTAGAGATACAATAAAAAGCAAAAACAAAAACCTCTCAGTAACCTTTATTGACTACTGCCATTATTGACTATCATTGAAGAGTCTCCCAACTCTTACTATGTCATTCAAGTTTCTTATACCATTCTTACGTCCATACCAAACATCTAGTCCAAATATCAGAAATCGCCTGTGAATGTCAAAATCTATCTACTTTTCAAATGCCACATTCATATTTTTATAATATTGATCCATTATATCAATATTAGTCCAGTCACTAAAGGAAAATTACACCAAATCATCAATCTTAAATAGTGCAGAACTGAGACCTGTTAAAGACTTTAGCTTAAAAATTTAAGGTCAAAGTCTCCCACTGCATCTCAGGCTGTGTCCAGTCATCCTGATCTATATCTGGCCACTGGACCCAGATGGCTCCGGTGGAGAAAGTGAGGTTGGTGACTTTGCACAGCCCTCCCTTATGTAAATCCAGTTCACTTGCAAGTAAAGGCATTACCTCCTTGATGTCATGGTACTCTTCAAGAACAAAGGACAAAGAACAATTCATAGACTTTATGTCTTTTCCACCACCTAGCTCAAAGATTGTGAACAATACAAGGCTAATCTTTACCAAACTCCAGAATGCTGGTCAGTTCTCAAAACCCAATTACATGTGTAATGGGTGTTACAGATGTGTAAAACAGTGGCAAATAAGAGCAACATCGTCCCCTAGCACTTTGATATACAATTAAATAAGTTAATATTCACATTAATACTGTCAAATCAATCAGGCAAATAGAAAGCATTTTTTAAAATTTATTTTTGTTTTCAAGATTCACTTCCATGAGATTATAAATTCCAAATTTTCTCACCATCTCTCCCCACCCCTGCCTCAAGACAGTGTGCAATATGTAAAGAAGAATTAGAACCAATGGGAGAAACCATGAGAAAGAAGAAAGAAAAAAAGAGAGAGAGCAAATAATATGCTTCAATTTGCATTCAGACACCATAGTTCTTTTTCTGGATGTAGATAGCATTTTCCATCATGAGTCTTTTGGAGTTGTCTTAAATCCTTGCATTTCTAAGAACAGATCAAAGTTAGTCATCACCCAATGTGGCTATTACTGTGTATAGTGTTCTGGTTCTGCTCACTTCCCTCAGCATCAGTTCATATAAGTCTTTCCAGGTTTTTTGACGTCTACCTGCTCATCATTTCTTATAGCACAATAGTATTCCATTACATTCATATACCACAACTTGTTCAGCTATTCCCCAGTTGATGGGAATCCCCTTTGCCACCACAAAAAGAGCTACTATAAATATTTATGTACATGTGGGTCCTTTTCCCATTTGTATGATCTCTTTGGGATACAGCCCTAGAAGTGATATTGCTGGGTCAAAGGGTATACACAATACACAATACACAAAGGGTATTTATAGCCCTTTGGGCATACACAATACACAAAGGGTATTTATAGCCCTTTGGGCATAGTTCCAAATTGCTTTCCAGAATGGTTGAATCATATCACAACTCCACCAACAATGCATTAGTGTTCCAACTTTCCCACATCTTCTCCAACATCTATCATTTTCCTTTTTGTCATGTTAGCCAATCTGATAGGTGTGATGTGGTACCTTGGAGTTGTTTTGATTTGCATTTTTCTAATCAATAATGATTTAGAGCATTTTTTCATATGACTATAGATAGCTTTAATTTCTTCCTCTGAAAACTGCCTGTTTATATCCTTGGGGAATGACTTCTTATTCTTATAAATTTGACTCAGTTCTTGATATATTTTAGAAATGAGGCCTTTATCAGAAACATTGCTTGTAAAAATTCTTTCCCAGTTTTCTGCTTCCTTCCTAATTTTGGTTGTATTGACTTTGTGCAAAAACTTTTCAATTTAATGTAATCAAAATTATCCATTTTGCATTTCATAATGTTCTCTATCTCTTGTTTGGTCATAAATTCTTCTGTTCTCCATAAATCTGACAGGTAAATTATTCCTTGTTCTCCCAGTTTGCTTATAGTATCAGCTTTTATATCTAAATTGTGTACCCTAATTGGAAATCAAGGGGATACCCATCAATTGGGGAATTGCTAAAGAAGCTGTGGTATATGAATATAATGGAATACTATTTTGCTATAAGAAATGAGGAGCAGATGGACTTCATAAAAACCTGGAAAGACTGACATGATCTGCTGCTGAGTGAGGGGAGCAGAACCAGGAGAACATTATACATGGTTACAGACACATGGTATTTGTGAGGACTAACTTTGATAGACTTTGCTCTTCTCAGCAATACAAGGTTCAAAGACAGCTCTAAAAGACTCATGATGGAAAAAGCTATCCACATCCAGAGAAAGAATTTTAGAGTCAGAATGCAGAATGAGGCAAACTATTCACTTTCTCTTTTTTTCTCTCTCTTTTTTTGGTTTTGTTTCTTCTTTCTCAAGATTCATTCCATTGGTTACAATTCTTTTTTACAACTTGACTATTGTGTAAATAAGTTTAATGGGAAGGTATATGTAGATCCTATATCAGATTACATGCTGTCTTGGGGGGAAGGGGGGGAGGAGAGGAAGGGGGAGAAAATTTGTAACTCAAAAGCTTGTGGAACTGAATGTTATAAACTGAAAATAAAAAATAAATTTATAAAAAAAAATAAACTGTGTACCCATTTTGATTTTATTTTGGTATATAGTGTGAGATGTTGGTCTCTGCCTAGTTTCTGCCATACTAGTTTCCAGTTTTCCCAGCAGTTTTTGTCAAATAGTGAGTTCTTATCCCAAAGCTGAAGTCTTTGGGTTTATCAAAGAATAGATTACTACAGTCATTGATTACTGTCTTGTGTACCTAACCTATCCACTAATCCACCACTCTATTTCTTAGCCAGTACCAAGTGGTTTTGATAATTGCTGCTTTATAATACGATTTAAGATCTGGTATGGCTAGGCCACCTTCCCTTGTATTTCTTTTCATTAATTCTCTTGGTATTCAGGACCTTTTGTTCTTCCAGATGGATTTTGTTATTATTATTTTTCTAACTGTATATAGCAAGCATTTATTAAGCACTTACTTTCTACCAGACACTCAGCTAAAGCAAAAAAAGAAGAAAAAAAAAGAAAAAACAATCCGTTCTCTCAAGAAGCTTGCATTCTATTTAGGAAGACAAGATATATGTCAGGAATATAAGATAAATACAGGGTAGAAAAAAAAAGTTAAGAAGAATAAAACTGAAAAATAAAAATAAAAATAAATCCAGCTAAGGGAGAAGGAAGAAAAATAAAATAACATTAAAGGAAATAAAAGCAAATGTTAAACGATAACAACTTGGAGGTATCAGAATTTTAATAGTCTGACACAGAAAAACAATATTTTCCCCCAAAGTGGCCAGATGTTGAACCATGTTCAATTGTAAAATAAGAAAAGTAATGAAATAACATAAAACTCTAAAAATGAAAATTCACGAAACTAAAACAAAATTTAAATGTTTGTATTTATCTTTAACGTATACAGCAATAAAGGAAATTCTGCTTTAAAACCAGAAGGAAGAGAAGAAGGAGGAAAAAGGAATTAAAATAGTGTCTAAACTCCCAAAGCAGAAAAGTTAAAAAAATCACTTGGCAAAGTCACCCATGTTCCCAAAGTTTGCATGTTTGCTTATTGGAAGGTGAAAATGAAAATAAAAAGGAGGTGTATTCATTGTCTCCTTGGTCCTCCACTTTGAAATGTGGGTATTTGGTCTGCTGTTCCCACTGGGTCTAACTCTAGTATCTGACATAACCCCCTCCCCCACAGAGAATTCTCCAGGCAGATATGGCGAGATGGGGCTAAAAATGGAGAAGGCAATATGACCTGACAGCCTATCCTCCTACCAGGCAGCGAAAGCAATTGACTCACTTTCACCTAAGGGAAAAAGCTGTGGTCTAAGCTTTATCCACTTTGGAATGTTTATTAAAATTAATAAATCAATGTGATTCTTTCTCACATCAATTCTAAGCCTCCATTTACTACCCAGATGTACTGACAACTAAGACAGTCAATGTTTCTCACTTTTGTAACTTCTTATTCAAAACTAATGAAATGCACAATTCAAAAGCAGTTGTGATTGATTGTATTTTGTAAAGAATATTTATGTATTAAAGTATGAATTAAATCAGGAATTAGAAAAAAAGGACAGAATAAACTTTGGATTAAACATCTACCTCTCGGACAGAATGGAAAAGGGGGTCAATGGAGTCTTGGACAGTGGACAGTTCTCCACCTGAAACATGCATCTCCCTAGCCAAGTCTCGCCTGTCCCCTCAGTTGAATGAAAACTGTAGTGACCATAGTCTCTCTCTAGCCTAGCCATAGCAAGCCACTCCATTTTACTCCATTTCTCCAGTGTCCATCTCCTTGCTGGTCTTTCTTAGTGCACCAATTGAATCTTCCGTTCAGCCTCTTCTGTCCCTTCTGTGTCCATATGTGTGGCTGCCATGGCAGCAGCAGCAACAATGGCCAAGCAACCTTGCATCCCAGCATCTTCGTACTGCCTTTCTTGTGCCACAGAAAAACCTTCTCCTAACTCACTGCCTTTCACGATGCCCTGTGCTTCAAGTGAGGGGAAATAATGCTTTCTCTCTTGAGACTGAGTCCCTCTTTAGTCTGTAGGTCATAATAAGCCAAAAAATTCCATTCTGGCCAGCAGAACTTTTATTCCCAACTCTATATACCCCAGGGTGGGGACGGAGGAGGGAGAGATAAAATGGGCTACAATAGAAAAGAGAAAATTTAAATTTAAGGTCGGTAAAAAGATTTCTTATCCTAGGGATAATGTGAATGAAGGACTTCAGGAGTATGTAAATTAAATTAAACCTAGAAGACAAAGAAGGCTTTCAATTCAGACTGAGGGTTTTGACTTTTGAAAACTATATGGGAGGAAGCCAAGCTTGATGGAGTAAAGACAGGGCTTAGACATCAGAAAATAAGCTTATAAAAATGAAGAAGTGAGTATGCTCTGTTATTGTTTCTTAAATTGCCCATGGCAACGATGACTGGTAACCCAGATACCCATTAGAAGTTTAAGATATTGGAAAACTTACCTGCTGTTTTATATAAGCATCAATGTGTCTCCAAAATGTAGGTTCATAAAAGTCTGGACTATTAGATCTAGAGGGCTGCTTAGAGATGTTTCTCATCTCAAATTGTGCTGCCTAGCAAGGAAATATCAAAATTCTCCACTGCAGACCATTCTGTCCTCAATTGCCAACTCAGGAAGCTGAGTTCACACTGAAACCAGGGAGAAGGAGAGAGAGTCAGGGACTAGAGAAGTGGGATGCAGGAAGAGGAAATCCTTTTTTAAAAAAGGAATATTTTAAGAACTGAGGAGCTTTGGTAGCAAAAAAAAATGTGGAGTAATTGGGAAATGTGGATTTATTCCAGTTGATAGACAAGGAAAAGAGATTCAGAGGGGGTTATAAAGTACCTGATCCAAGGTCACACAGCTAAAGAAACAGATCATGTATGACTTATTTGGAATTTCCAACTTCTTTGTAACAATAAGAATTTGTTGTTTCTTTGCATTATATGTATGTATGTGTACATATATGTGTGTATATATGTATATATTATGGTTCTAATATTTTTGAAATTAAGTTCAACATGGGTGTTTATTATGTGATTATTTTGTAAATGAAGTTCCCCATTCAGTACAGTTGATATAGTCACACGTGGTAAAATTTTAGTGCGTTAACAAGTTGTAACATATTGTGATCCCTTTATGACGTTCCAGAACCTTTCTGGTTTGGTTAAAAATGGAACTTGATTGTGCAAGCAAATTATCCATACCTTTGAGGGCTTTAAACAGCAAAGCCCAGGTTAAATTTCAGATTACAAAAGTGGGAGACATTGAGAGGCTGGCATTCCCTGCTCCAGAGTGAAGGTGTCTTTTCTCCAAACGGACTGGAGACATTGCATTCATCAGGGAGAAAAGGCACACGCTACGGTGATATAAGAATACTGATCACAGACTGATCACATAAAGGAGCAACCTTCAAAGAGTATTATCCCTGGAAGAGAGAAGATAGTTAGACTATATAAGGGAGCAAATCCCTGGTAAAGCGGCTGAGCAAACTACCCAACAGAAATATGGTGCCAAAGAGTACATGAGGACTCTGTGAAGAGAGAAAAGACATCCAGTACCAGAAATTTTGTTGTTCATGTGTTTTTCATGTATCTGGATCTTTGTGACCCCATTTAGGGTTTTCTTGGCAAAGATATCAGAGTAATTTACCATTTCCTTTTCCAGCTCATTTTATAGAGGAAGCTGAGGCAAACAGGGTTAAGTAACTTGCCCGGGGTCACACAGCTAGTGAGCTTCTGAGGCCCTATTTGAGCTCAAGATGATGAGTCTTGCTGACTTTAGCCCAGCACTCTGCCCACTGTGCCACCTAGCTGCCCCTAATCAGGAATTAGTTGCCATGTATTTATGGTCCACATGTTTATGCTTCACATATACTTTACTACTCTGGTGCCATGATATCATTGGATTGAGCCCACTCTTCCTGGATGTAGTGTATTTTTATGGAATTATGGGGAATAATTACTCTTATTGATATACCATCTGAGTATAGCATGACTTTATTAAGAGCTAATTGCCTTTGTCAGCTAATTATTAATGGAAAGCACATCAGTGGGGTTTCATGAGCTGTGGTGTTAGGAATACCCACAAGGTTATCTCTAGAACCCAAGGTAGCCTGCAAGTATGAATAATAGTTGAGGAAGGATCCTGAATGGAGCTATACTCTGATGGTTTATCTGGGATATATTTGGGTCCCCTCTTGCAGTGACTTATTAGACAGAGTCTCCAACTGGGACTCTTTCTTGAATTACCTAGCAGGAATCCACTGGCAAAAAAAATAAGCATTTTAAATTTTGTTTCATTTGGATGGTTGATTCTTTGACTTGTCATGGCCCACAGACTAGCTTTACAAATTAGAACAATTTCTTTGAGATAGTTTTTAGATGATTGATTGCTTAAGTACTGATACCTATGTATTATGTGCCTATTATGAGTATGGAAGCTGTTATGAGCAGTATGGATTTTGTACCCCTAGAATACTGCTCACTATGGGAGCTCATCCATGTTCATTGGGTAGCTAGGTTGTATAGTAGATAGAATACTGGACCTGCAATCAGGAAGACCTGAGTTCAAATCTGCCCTCAGACCCTTACTAGCTATGTAATCCTTAACCACTTTTTGTCTCACTTTCCTTATCTATAAAATGGGGATCATAATAGCACCTACCTGCCAAGGTTGTTGTGATGATCAAGAGATACTTGTAAAGGACTTAGCACAGTGCCTGGCACATATAAGTGCTATATAACTGTTACATATTATTACTGTCATTCATGCTTTTTTCTTTTAAGGAGACTTAGACTGCTTGCCTTATTGTGACATGAGTGAAGTCAGATCCTTATGGACTGCAGGTCCAAATGATGAGGTTTGCCCAAGTAATCAGGCCCAAATGCTTAAATTTCTAAATCTCTTTGGCACTTTTCTGAGTTTGTTTTCTTTCTTTTTTTAAAAAATTAGGTCATTTGTCCTAGTGAAGGATGAATTCAGATATCTAGTTGGATTCCTAATATGTTCCAGGGATCTCTGAAGTAATTTCCACTCCTCCTTTTTTTCTGACTAGATATGATCCTTGAATCTGCACAATCCACATCAGAGGGGCACTTACAGGAGAAACAAAGCCTGAGTGCTTTGGCCCCATGTTGGCCCAGTGACAGTTTTTTTGTAGCCCTTGGTGTGCTCCTGAGCGAGAGCAATTAGACAGAGAGGGCAAATACCCCAGTGCTCCTGAGTCCAGGAGATCCATGTCACTACTCAAGGACTATGCTAAGATACTTAGGGAAATGCAAAGGGAAAATAAGGCCCAGGCTCACTTTCAATTACTAGTCATGTCCAAAAAATGTATGGCACTTTCTGAACTGTAAGTCCATCACTGCTTTGTAAGGAAGTGAGTAGCATGCTTCATCATCAGACTTCCTGAAGACATGATTGGTCATTGCACATTGCACTGATAGAGCTGTTCAGTTTTTCAAAGTGGTTTTTCTTTACAATATTATCACCCTTGTATTAACTGTTTTCTTTGTTTTGTTCATTTCACTCTGTCATTTTGTACTACCCAAGGTTCCCTGAAATTGTCTCTCTTGTCATTTCTTAGGTGTAATAAAATTTCATTATATTCATATAGCACAATTTCTTCAGCTATTCTCCAGTTTTTCTAGGAGGCAATCTAGGACACTCTCTTACAGTCCAGGTTTTTTTTTCTTTTTTTCTTCCTTTTACTGTCCCCTCCCCGCCGCCTTCTTCAGGATCAGAAAGTTGGTTTTGGTTGTGATTATTACATTCTCAGTAATATCTTCCCTCTTAACACCCCCTCTATTCCTATCCATGCTCTTTTCCTTGCTGAATTTGGTGTATTTCTAAAGCAAGCTTTTTGATGTGTAAACATGTGTGTGTTGAAACCTCCTCTGTCCATTTCAGATAAAAGTTGAACTGATGCCCACTCTCCACACGCTTCCCAACCTCCATGTTTGTATAATTCTCAAATATTCCCTTTATGAAAAGTAGCAAGCTCCAACCCCTTCTTCCTCCTCTCTGTGCTAGTGTGATTCCTTTTGCCTTTTTTCTTCAGACCCTCAGAGCAACACCAGTCCCTCCCTCCCATGGTCTTTGCTTTTATTATTTAACTTTCTCAATATCTTTTTAACATATTAACATTCTGAAAGGGCATTTGTTTCTTCTTCTTATTAGGATGTTAGCACTACATCATAGGACTTTTTTTCCCCAGTCACTCAAATTAATTTACATATCTAGGTTTATCTGAACTCCCCTGTTTGGATTTCAAAGTGTCTACTCAACTATGGTCTTTTCAGTAAAAATACTCGAAAGCCCTCTATTCCTTTAAAAGGCTTTTCTCCTTCCTCCTAAATATTATACTCAGATTTGCACTTGTAAATTATTTTTGGCTGTAAGCCTATTATATCTTTTGTGTTTTGAGCTATTGAATTCTAAGATTTTTCATTTTTAGTAGCACCTATCAGATCTTGTGGTATCCTGATCATGATCCCTTGGTATTTGAATTTCTAGATGCTTGCAGGATTTTTTTTCTTTAACATGGGAACTTTGATTTTGCCTGTGATATTCCTAGAAGTTTTTCATTTGGAGTTTCTTTCAGGAAGTGATTGACTAACTCTTATATTCTCTTTGCTTTCTGGTTCTAATACATCGGGGCAATTTTAGTTTCTTATTTCTTGAAATATAGTATCTAGGCTTTTTTATTGTGTATGTGTGTGGTTTTCAGGGAGTCCCATGGTTCTTAAATCATCTCTCCTTGACCTGTTTTCCAAGGCAGTTGTTTTTGATAGCAGATATCTTACATTGCCTTCTATTTTTCAGCTTTTTGTATCTATTCTAATATTTCTAATTTTCTCATGGGGTTATTGATTTCTATTTGGTCTATCCTAGTTTTCGGGGAGTCCTGTTACTTGCATAAGTTTTAACACTATTTCTTCTAAGCTATTGATTATCCTTTCAATTCTTTCTTCCTGAGCTTTAAATTTTAATTTTATTTCATTAAATTTTTTTTTATTTTTAAATTTTTATTTATTTAATTTTCAATCTTTAATTTTTAAGACCTGACTTCATTTCTTCTAAATATTCGTGTAATCCTTGTGGATGTCTTAATCTAAAATCATAAACTTAAACTAAATTAAATCTTAAACTCAAGAAGTCCAAAACTGAACTAATTCTACCCCCCCCCAAGCAAAACAATCCTTATCTCAATTACTATCAAGGCAACCACCATCTTCCTAGTCACCTACACTCACAACCTGAGTATTGTCTTTGACTCCTCACTCTCTCATTTCCCATATCCAATCTGTTGCAACTCCAATCAATTCTAGCTTCACAACATCTCTTTTAATATGCCCTTTTCTCTCCTCTGACATTGCTACCACCCTGGTTCAGACCCTTATCCTTTCATACCTAGATTATTTCAGTAGCTTTCTTGTTGGTCTGCCTGCCTCAAGTCTCTCCCCACTCCAGTTTATCCTCTATTCATTTGCTAATACAGTCTTCCTAAAGTACGGGTCACCCTTCTACTTGGTAACTCCAGACACTTCCTATTACCTCTAGGATCAAATGTGAAATATGTTTTGCTTTGAAACCTTTCACAACTCCCCCCCTCGACCCCACCCCTTTTCAGTCTTCTTATACTTTACTCCCCTTCCACTAACTCTTTGATCTAGTGACAGTGACCTCCTTGCTGTTCCTCCCACGAGACCCTCCATCTCCTGATTCTGCATTTTCACTGGCTTTCCACCATGCCTAGAATGCTCTCTTTCTTCCTCTATGCCTCCTGTCATCCTTGGCTTTCTTTCAGTCTCAGATAAAATCCCATCTTTGAAAGAAACCCTTCCTAATCCCCCTTAATTCAAGTGTCTTTGTTTTGTCATTAATTCCAATTTGTTCTGTATGTATTTTGTTTGTATATAGTTCTTTGTATATAGTATTATCCCTATTAAAATGTGGGCTACTTGAAAGTATGGACTGGTTTTTGCCTTCCTTTGTATACCCTGCACTTAATACAGTGTATTAGTAAATGCTTGATAAATGCTTGTTGACTCGATTTGAAACCCTTTGGTACTTTGACTGGTATGCGATTAGATCAGTAAAATAATTGTAGCACTTTTATCATTTTAATTATTTTTTACACAGGTTGACCATGGAGAATGAATATTTCTCCAATTATTTATCTTCCTTTATTTCCATAAAGAATATTTTATATTTCCATAAGAAATGTTGTATTTATTGAGTCAGCTGGCTGGCAACATATAGAATGCTAGACTTGGAGTCAGAAAGGTCTGAGTTCAAATCTAACCTCAACCCTTATTAGCTGTGTGACTTTGGCTAAGCCACGTCTATCTGCCTCAGTTTCCTCATCTGTAAAAAAAGGATAATAATAGCATCTACCACCCAAGGTTGCTGTGGGGACAAAATGAAATATTTGTAAACTTTAAAGCATTACATAAATGCTGCTGCTGCTTCTTCTGTTAAAATTCTATTAATATTATAGCAAAATATTATTTCTGTAGAATGTGGAAAGTATTATATAGAAATCTAGTAAAATATATAAGCTTATTTTATATTATTATATTGGTGGGTGGACTCAAATATTTTATATGTTTTACCATCTAGCTACTTACTGGCTTTTATTTGAAATATATAGAAATACTGATAATCTTTGTGGTTTTATTTTCTATATTACTACTTTACTGAAGACAATTATTTCAATTGATTTTTAAAAAATATGTAGAGTTCTCAAAGTAAACTCATATCGTCTGCAGTTGGGGAAACTTATTTTTCTATTCTGCCTCAATTCTTTTCTAGTCTTTGCTATAGCTAGTGTAAATTATAGCGGTGACAGTGAATAAATAGCCTTGCTTTACCCCTGATCTTATTGAGGTCTCTAGTTTATCCTTATTACGTGTGATGCTGAATCTTGGTTTTTGATAGATATTTTGTACCATATTAAATCTCTATTTATTTTTATGCTTTATAATGTTTTTAAACATAAATGAGTGGTGTATTTTGTTAAAAACTTTGGGGGCATCCTTTGATATAATCATGTGATTAAATTTTTTCTGTTGTTAGTAATATGATCTATCTATAGTTTTCCAAATGTGGAGCCAGTTCTCCATTTCCGATAAAAATCCAGTTTGGTTATAGTGAGTGATCTTTTTTATGTGTTGCTATAGAGTCTGATAAAATTTTGTTAAATATTTTGCCTCAATGTTAATTAGAAATATTGGCCTATAGTTTTCTTTCACTGATTTATTTCTTCCAAGTTTTGATATGAATAGCAGATTTGTTTCATAAAAGGAGTTTGACCAGATGCCCTCTCTGTCTCTCTGTCTCTGTCTCTCTCTCTGGCAAATGTAATATTGCAGTTACTTTTTCGTATATTTGAATTGACTTTCAAATCATGGCTTGTTCAATTTTTTTTTTCTGAGATTGCTTATTCTAAATGTTCTATTTCTTTTTCTGTTACTTTGAATATTTTATACTATAAAGATTCACCTATTTCATTTAAGTTTCTCTTCCATTATTTTTTTCTATTGGTTATAAAGTTATTTCACCATTAAATTATGTGTGTGTGTGTGTGTGTGTGTGTGTGTGTGCATGCATGTGTGTGCGCATGCGTGTACGCTTGCTCGCATACCATTTCTTTTGCCCAGTTCAGGAGATACTTGATCCCTTCATTCTCACCTTCATGTTCTCAAAAGATGTCAAAGACATTCTAATTATAAAAGATAGTAAGTTTCTTTCTCTTATTTTTCATCTGTGCTTCATAAAATCCTCTTTCTTATTCTATTCTCTCTTAAAGCAAACGTAAGAGTTTAAAATCAAACCCCTTCTTCTAGGTTTGATCTTTTGTTTTTCTAGTTTTTCTTTCTTTGTCAACTGAAGAAAAATTCTGCAGGAAAAATAGTTTTTCTCTATATTAGTATGCAAGCACTTGATCATTGTTTAGCCCTTTGAGATGCCTCAAAGTAATTTACCTTTCTAGATTTTTCTTGTCACTTCTATATATAATTCAAATAGTTTTTTCATCTTCTCCTTTCCCCCTAGCAACCTGGTGTAAAAGTCTTGTTTCCCCTGCTATAGACTTATGTTTTGCAGCACACCCTTTTCTCTTTTGTTTTTACTTTTGGTATATTTTATTTCGAGTTTTTTCTCTCCTTGATGGTCATTGATGCATAAATATTGTGTGATCCTTGTTGTGGAGCCTTATTTTTCATGGATGCTTACAGTATTTTTCTTTGATCTGTGAACTTGGGATTTGGAGTATGACATTTCTAGGCATGCTCAGTTTAACATTTCTTCCTAGGATGACTTAGAGATTCTATTTTTATTTTGCCCACTGATTCTTGTAGTCTAGGATACTTTTCTTTAAAGAAATGTTGTCTTAAAATATTGTGTCCAGGGTTTTTTTTTTCAAGAAGCCCAGTGATTCTTATGTTATTTCTCTTTATTTTGTTTTTCAAGTTAGTTGTTTTTGTTGGGAGATATTTTATTCATTCTTTTAAGTAATCTTTCCTTTTTTGTTATTATGAATTTAACAAATCTGAGCACAAACATCTCCATGTACAAAGAGGAACATTAAAAACAGGGTAATATATGAAACTGTAAATCTGTTCATTGCAGTTTATTTTAAGCACATAATACATTCAATATGTTAGTTTCAAAGCCATCATTTTTATATGGATTTTCCTCTAAATTTCCTTCTGTCCTCTGTGCATTAAAAATGCTTTCATCATGCTATATGATTTCTTGTTATCTTTTTTCAGCTATCACTTTTCTCATCCTCAAATCTCCTGCCGAAATTTATAAAAACAATACTCCTCCCTTGTAACAAATAAATATAGTCCAGAACAAAACAAATCTGCACGTGGGTCATGTCCAAGAATTATATATTTCATTCTACAGCTTGATTTTATCACCTCTCTGTCAGGAGATAGGTAACTTATTTCGTTAATGGTCCTTTGGAATCATGGTTATTCATTATATAGAACCTCATTCTTAAGTCTTTCAAAGTTGTTTTTCTTTACGATGTTGTAGTCAAATGATTTTCCTTGGTCTGCTCAACTCATTCTTCATTGGTTCATGCAATTTTTTTCAAATTTCTCTGAATCCATTCTATTGGTTATTTCTTATAATACATATAGTTCATATAATACATATAATAATATTTCATTACATTCATATATCATTAATCAGTCAGTAAGCATTTATTAAGTGTCTAGTAAGTGTCAGGCACTATGCCTGGTGCTGGGAATACAAAGAACCACAAAAGGCAAATGTGCTTTTAAGAAGCTCATACTATAATGAGTGAGACAACATGGAAAGAACTGCATACCAAAAAGTTATATACAGAGTAAAATAGAGATAATCAGTATGGCAAAGGCACTAGCATTAAGGGGGATCAGGAAAAACTTCTTGCAGAGGATGGGGTTTTAGTTGAGACTTGAAGAAAGTCAAGATGGATATTGGGATAGAGAGAATTCCAGGCTTAGGGGACAGCCAGCGCAAATACTTGGAGTATAGAGATGGAATATCTTGTTTGAGGAACATCAGGGAGGTCATTGTCACTGAATCAAAGAGTATGTACCAGGTAGTAAGGTGTAAGAAAAGTGGAAAGTAGAAAGAGGCCAGGTTGTGAAGGGCTTTGAAAGCCAAATAGAAGATTTTATATTTAATCCTGGAGGTAATAGGGAGCCAATATAGTTGATCATGGGGGCGGGGATGTCACTGCGGTCAGCCTTACATTTGGGAAAATCAGTTTTATAGCTGAGTGGATAGACTAGACTAGAGTGACTAGAGTGGGGAAATACTTAAGGCATGAGACCAAATGAGGAGGCTATTGCAATAGTCTAAGTCTTGGGTAATAAAAGCCTGAACCAGGGTGGTGGCATCAGAGGAGAGGATGGTGTATATAAGAGAGATGTTATGAAAGTAAACTCAACAGGACTTTGCAATATTGGATGAGAGAGAGAGGGAGGGAGACAGAGAGGATGACACTCTGGGTGACTGAGAGCATGGTGGTGCCCTCAATAGTAATCATGAAGCTTGGAGGGGAAAAAGTTTTGTGCTTGTTGTGTTTCAGACATTACTGGACATTCAGTTTGAGGTGTCTAATAGGCAGTTGGAGACATGAGTCTGGAAGTTAGGAGAGATGTTAGGGCTGTATAATTAGATTTGAGGATCATCAGCATGTAGATGATAAGTGAATCCATGAGAGCTGATAAGATCACCAAGTGTAATAGTATAGAAAGAGAAAAGAAGAGGGCTAGAATAGTCTTGGGGGACACTCGTAGTTAGCAAGTTTGACCTGGATGAAGATACAGCAAGAGAGCCTGAGGATCAGTCAACAATTAGTAAGACCATCAGGAAAGAGTAATGTCACAAAAACCTAGAAAGAGGAGAGTATGAAGGAAAAGAGGGTGCCAGAAGTTTCAGAGAGGTCAAGGACCAGGAGATCATTGGTAACTTTGGAGAGGTCAGTTTTTATTGAATGATGAGGTTGGTAACCAGACTGTAGTGTCTAGAAGAGAGTGAGAGGAAAGAAAACGGAGGAACTTAGCCACAAAAGGAGGAAAAATATAGGACAATGATTAATGGAATGAAGAGATCAAGTGAAGGTTTCTTGAGAATGGGGAAATATGAGCATGTTTGTAGGCATTAGAGAAGCATCCAGTAGATGGGGAAAGAATATAAGTGAGAGAAAGGGGATTATAGAGAGAATGATCTAGTAGAGAAGATGGAGTGGAACAGGGTGATTTGTGCAGATAGATGGGTTTGCCTACGTAAGAAGGGCCACTTTTTTATGTGAGATAGGCATGAAGATGAAAGTAGTGACAGAAGGCATCATGATCCACGAGAAGAAATGAGAGGAGAGCACTCTCTGTGATGGAATTTTTTTCAGTTATTTCAGCCGTAAGTGTGAGGAAGAGGGAGCCATGAGATGTTTGAGAAGGTTAGAAGATCTGCTGTGTTTAATGGGATAATAAGTAAATTTAAGAGGTGTAAAAGGAATACTCTGCAGCAGTGGGGGCCCAGTTTAGATTATGTAGCATAAATTTATAATGGACCAGTCAGTCTGGGTTTGGTGATTTTTTCTAGCTTTGTTCAGTGATGTGTAGGCAGGAATGAAGGCAGCAGATGGTCCTCAATCCAAGGGTGGGGCTTTGCAGGGCAAGATCAGAGACAGGATTAGGGGGCAAGGGACTGAAAAAGGACAGTGCAGAGTTGAACTGTTTCCTTAGAGTCTAGATGGAAAAGGGAGGAGAATGTAGCTAATTGAAAGATGATGGCCTCAGGAATAGGCTGTAATTTCTTTGGCTATGACCCATTGTTGGGCATCTCTTTAGATTCTAGTACTTTGCTATAACCAAAAGTGCTTACGTAAATATTTTTGTACATATGGTGCCTTTTCCTCTTTCTTTGATGTCTTTGAGGTATAGGCCTAGTAGTTGTATTGCTAGGTCAAAGTACATGCAGTTTTGTGACTCTTTGGGTGCATATTGTCAAATTGCTTTCCAGAACATCTGTACCAATTCACACCTCTACCACAACTGCATTAATGTTCCTGTCCTCTCATAACCCCTTGAATAAACGGCATTTTTCTATTTATCATTTTTACCAATCTGATGGGAGAGAGGTGGAACTTCAGAGCTAATTTAATTTATTATTTCTTTATAGTTTGTACTTTGGAGTATTTCTCATGTTATTGATAGCTCCAATTTCTTCCCTTGAGAATTTCCTATTCATGTCCTTTCAGGATTTATCAGGGAATGGCTCTATTTCTTTTATTTCTGAATCCAATCTCAATATAGTTTAGAAATCTGACCTTTATCAAAGAAATTTGTTGCAACAACTATTCCTCCAACTAACCATTTTCCTTCTTATTTTAACTGCATTCATTTCATTTGTGCAAAATCTTGTTTTATGTAATTAAACTCATCCTTTAATCTCCTGTGATTCTCTCCATGCCTTGTTTCATCAATAACTTTTCCTCAATCTATAGTTACAAAAGGTCATTCCCTCTGTGCTCCTCTGATTTATTTTTTCATGTGACCTTTTATATCTAGATTCCTTTTTTCTGTTTCTTTTTTTCTAATTCATTTATATATTTTAGTTTTCAACATTTGCTTGCACAAGATTTTGAGTTCCAAATTTTCTCTCCATCTCTCCCTTCCCCCTACCCCATGGTGCCATACATTCTGATTACCCCTTCCCCCAATCTGCCTTCCATTCTTTCTCCCCCTCCTTCTCTTATCCTCTTCCCCTTATATTTTCCTGAAGGGTAAGCTAGATTTCTATACCCCATTACCTATGTATCTTATTTCCCAGTTGTATGTATAAACAATTTTTAACATTCATTTTTTAAAACTTTGAGTTCCAAATTCTTCCCCTTCTTCTTTCCCTACCCAACCCACATTGAGAGGGCAAGCAATTCATATATCTAGATTCTTTATCCATTTGGAGCTTATTGTGGTATACTGTATGAGTTGGCCTATTCTCAGCTTCTTGAAAATGATACCCTATCTTATAGGCTTCATGCCTGATATGCTGGCTTCTCTCATCTTTGCCATCTAGTTTTTCTGGCTTCCTTCAAAACTTCTCTCTCCTCCATCCCCCTGCCCAACTCCCTTCTCTTCACCAGTATCTTCTCTAATATCTTGTATATTCCTAGCTGTCTACATATTGCCTCCCCCATTATGATATATACTAATTAAGGCAAGGACTGTTTTTGCTTTTCTTTGCTTCTTTATTACTTACCACAGTGCCTGACACGTACTGAGTGCTTAATAAATGCTTGTTTACTGTTGACCGTTATGGTGGACCATCCTTCCTGGTATGAGTTGGACTAGATGGTTGCCCAGGTCTCTTCTAACTCCCAAATTCAGTGATTTTGTTCTCTTGTATTTCTTTCTTTTTGTTTCTTTCTGGTTTTTTTGCCTTTTTTGTTCTTTTACTTTATTTGGTGAAAGTCTTGCCATTTTGAGGTGATGAAGGAGAGCTGGACTGAGACATGACCTCTTCTTAGGCCACCTTGATGGAACTTCTCATTCATTCATTCTTGCGCAAATGTTTATTAGATGCTTATATTGTGTGCATATCTTTGAGACAGATCAATAAAAAAGTGTTGCTCTCAAGGAATTTATAGTCTAGCTGAGATAAGATATATAAATAAGTGACATATAAGATCCACTAAGTACATAAAGGGGTTATGGAGATGGTACAATGAGAGTTATAGAAGAGAGATAAGTTTTGACTGACAGAATCTGGAAAGGGGGGCCATGTGAGTTGGACCTGGAAGATAGCAATGGGCAGTGGGGAGGAGAGCATTCCACAGAGAATGGCATAAACAAAGATACATAGATTAGACTCATACTTTTTTACATTCCCCACAGTGTGTAGCTCTAGGCATAATAGAGATATATAGATAATGATATATTTAGAGATAGATCTATCTCTATACATAGATAACTCTATCTATCATCTATATCTTTCACTTATCTCTCATCTATCTATCTATCTATCTATCTATCTATCTATCTATCTATCTATCTATCTATCTATGTATCTATCTATCATGTCTAGAACTAGACACAGCAGGGAATATAAAAAAGTATGAGTCCAATCTATGTCGCTTTGTTCATGCCATTCTCTATAGAATGTTCTCCCTACCACTGCCCATTGCTAACATCCAGGCATCAATTTTCTAGAATTAGTATGTGAAACCCCCAAACTGTCATTCCAGGTTAGCACTGACATTAAGGATTATCGCCTTAGCTCATTTAAATGCATATTGTACCAGCCTGAGCCAGACTTGTAAGGCATTTTAAACAATTTCATAGAAAATTGCTTTGTAAATGGTCTCTTTGTGAAGAGCTTGTTTCATAATGCACTGCAAGGATTTGTAACTACAAGAGTTTCCTATTATATTTGGATACACTGACTAATGGAACCATGAAACAATACTGAAGGTACACAAACCCACAATGGAATTTTAAAAGCATTGCATTGAAATTAGCATGGACATTCCATTAGGTGTACAAGGAGTAAAGGCTTTATTATTTGCTATGAAATGAAATTAGCTGCTATTATAGAATGTTAAAAGCTGTTTACATACAATAGGGATTAGAAAACAAGGTCTACAACTCAGAATATAAGCTGTACCCAACTCTTAAGAAACAAATGAATTTACAAAACAGATAAATGAGGTAATGATTTTTGCATTACAAAAAAAAATTTCTGTTTTCTAAAGGATTAATTGCAGCATTATGTGAACTTTCACAGGTTCCCCTGAAGTATTTATTTTCTTTATCTTTAACTAGTTGGTAGAAAGGCAGAACGATTTATTTTTTTAATATTTAATTCATTTATTTTCAGGTTTCAACATTCATTTCCGTAAGTTCAAATTTTCTCCCCCTCTCTACTCCCTCCCCAAGACGGCATACAATCTGATATGGGCTCTACACATACATTCCCATACATTTTCACATTAGTCATTATTGCATAGAAGAATTATGACGAATGGGAGAAACCATGAGAAAGAAAACAAAATAAAACAAACAAGAAAAGAGTCTGCTTCACTTTGCATTCCGACTCCATAGTTCTTTCTCTGGATGTGGATGGCATTTTCCATCATGAGTGGTTTGGTTTTAGGTCTTTGAATTGCTGAGAAGGGCTAAGTTTATCAAAATTAGTCCTCACACAGTGTGGCTGTTACTGTGTACAATGTTCTCCTGGTTCTACTCACTTCAGTCAGCATCAGTTTATATGAGTCTTTACAGGTTTTCCTGAAGTCTGCCTGCTCATCATTTCTTCTAGCAGAGTAGTATTCCATCACATTCATATATCACAACTTGTTCAGCCATTCCCCAATTGATGGGCATTCCCCCCAATTTCCAGTTCTTGGCCACCATAAGAAGAGCTGCTGTAAATACTTTTGTACATGTGGGTCCTTTTCCCATTCTTATGGTCTCTTTGGGATATAGCCCTAGAAGTGGTATTGCTGGGTCAAAGGATATGCACATGTTATAGCCCTTTGGGCATAGTTCTAAATTGCTCTCCAGAATGGTTGGATCATCTCATAGCTCCATCAACAATGAATTAGTATTCCAACTTTCCTACATCTTCTCAAAGCAGAACAATTTAAAATCAATGTCTTCAGTACCACTTCTAGTAGAAGATAAATCAGAAGATGAAATATCTTCACAGATTATAGTAATATGAAAGAATTGGCAAATAACTCTTGATTTATAAACATTAGACTCACATGCAACTTCTCCACCCTGCCCCAGCACAGCCATTTTTTGAATCAAGATGTACCTGTAAAGATTTACAGTAAGATGGCAGAGTTAAAGGGAGTAGAGGAACTAACTTTGCCTCTGTTTCCCACCCCCAATACAAAAAAAAATCGTGTACCTCCTACATTCACACCCCTGCAAAAAAGAAAATAATGTAAAATTTTTGAAAATCTCCTGTACAAAGGGAGACATTGTTCTTGTCCCTGCTGCCAATTCTGCCACCTCCAGATCATGTTGCTGCCCTGGCATCTATGTTTATTTTGTTTTCTTCAGTTCAGCACCTGGTTTGTAGCCTAAGCAGGGCCACAGACCTCATATTCCATCTCTCTGATTGTTTAGACTGGGGTCCCTAGCCATTGCTTGAAGTATTATCACACCTGTCCTTTCACTTGGTTCAGCTGATATCTCATCCCTTCCCCACACCCTTGAATTATTATGGGACACCCACATTCAACCCTCTTCTCTCTCCATATTTCCCCCATTTCTTAGATCTTTATTGCAACAATCTTCTAGCAGCTGCTGAAGGGATATAAGACCCACCAACAACCAGCACACAGAAAGCTGCCTGCACAGGTTCTTTTGATCTGCTTTACTAAGGAAAGCAACATTAAGGGGTTAACAATCTTACTTTAATCCAGCATGCAAATATCATTTACTTAGTTTAGGGGGAAAACCCAGCACCCTAAATTTAAGAACAAATACAAATTACAAACATCAACAGACAGACCTTGTCTGATTCAAATCTCAATGCATATTTACCAGAGTTTAACAAAGTCTGAACATCTGGGTTTACAAGCTGGAGGGCTCTTAATTACAGCTGCTCAGAGTCTCCACTTCAACAGGCCCCCCAAGAGTGAGAGTCCTCACAAATAGCTCTGTTCTAGCTTTTTATACCCTCTTTAGCCATCATCAAACCTCATCTGAGCCATCAGAACTTAGGCTCCTACTATTGACTCTGGTCTTAGCAACTCCCCTTAGGACCCTGAGGGCTTCATGCCCACATAGGCTTAAGCACCTAGTAGATAGAGGTTTGGGCCTGGGGCTTTGCACCTAATAAGGCTCAAAGACAATTAATCATTTTAAAACAGTAAGAAAGTCCCACCTTAATTGATAATACAGTCTTCCAAATGGTAAGAATATTTTTCTGCATTCTTTCCCTCTGTCCACCAAAGGCAACACTCTCCTCCCCAATCCTCGCCCCCCCCTTCCCAATCCAAACAACTTCAAATTGCAACCTTTTAGTGGCCTGCAGTCCCCATGCATTCCTCTAACCTATTGCGCTCATCACACTGATCACCCACTTCTCTAACTATGTACTTCAGCTGACATTGTTTCAATGCCATCTCACAGCAAAAGCTGGGCTGATTCATTTTGATCCCCAAAGTTCCTGCATCTAGCAAGTCCCAGGCTAACCTCCGTAGCTTTGGTTTCCGGCAACCATTGAATTAACCAAATGTTGTAAGTCAGGCCTGACTTAGGCCGGTCCAGTGGTTCAAGGTCAGGATTGGAATGAAATGAGATACTTGAATATCAGCTAACATTTAGAAAGGCTATTCAACGATGATACTATTGTATCATCGTTGAATAGCCTTTTCAAATTTCAGGTAGTTGTCTTGCCTTCATCTTTATACAGAAACAAATATGGTCATGAGAGTGCATTGAGTCAGGTTAGTGTGGTGACTCCAAGTCTGAGGGGCACTTTCTCCTTATGTGCTGGGTTTTTTGTGTCCTAAGCATCCAGCAACCTGCTTTAAGAGCTGAGCCTTGGCTGCCTGGACCGATCAGGTTTCTCTACCTGTTAGGGAAAGAAAAAAAAAAGAAGCAAATCTAGCCTAGTCTATATAGCAGGAACGCTAGTAGATATTGCTCCCACTGTATCTTACCATTGGTGGTAAGATCCTTAAAGCTTTTCTAAAGGACATTTTGCTATTTAAATGGACTTAAGACTATTCCTAGACAGCCCTAACCTCAGGGAGTTGAGAAGCTTGGCATAGGCAGCCCTGAAGAGGAAGCTTAGGAAAGAGAAATTTAAAAAAAAAGAAAACAGAAAGAAAAAGAAAAGAGCAAGCCTCTGTACAGCCTGTTTTGGTGCCACGGTTGATCCTGATACTTGCCCTATGCTGTGACCACTTCAGTGTTTCCCTGCTTACCAGCCAGTACTTCTCCCTCCCCTAGGAGCCCCATCAGGAGGTAATACCAACTCTCTTTCCCTTTGGAGGTCTCTGCTGAGGGTCAGCCCCTCTTTCTTGCACAAAAGCTTGATAAGGACTCTCTTCACTTTCATCCAGGGACTTAGCATTAACATTGAGTTGGAGATCTCCTTTTTTTCCATATTTACCATAGTTATGCAGACAGTTTCACCCCCATGCTATTAGAAAGTGAAGGTCCCCCGCCTTGGTCCTCCAAGTCTTTTCTGGCAAGGAATGGTCTGAACCATTCTGAGGGAAAGGATACCTGCCCAAATGAGGGGGATCTGAGCATTTTCTCAACATTTATGGATCCCTCACAAGGGTGGGGAACCTGTGGCCTTGAGGCCACATGTGGCCCTCTCAGCCCTCAAATGCAGCCCTTTGACTGAATCCAAACTTCGCAGAACATATCCTTTTGTTAAGGGGATTCATTCTGTGAATTTTGGATTCAGTCTCTTTTGAGACTGCACTTGAGGAATGAGAGGGCCACATGTGGCCTGGAGGGTACAGGTTCGCCACTCCTGCTTAAGTGGTCAGAAACTTCAAGGCATGGGACAACTTGACCCTGGGAACAGAGTAAGAAAAGCCTTGAGAGGGTAAAGTGGAAATATGTTCAAAAGCAATACATATTTATTAGTTATGTCTTGCTGAAGGCCGCATCCAAGAAAGAAACTGCTGGACCAGAGAGCTCAGCCCCCCACCTAGAGGCCTTAGTCTCTGTCACAGATGAAACCAGCAGTGATACTCAAGGGACATGAAATTTGAATATACCATTTACATTGAAAGACAGAGACCTTCTATGACCTACCCAACTTAATAAAAGGGCTATCTTACGTCACCCAGCTCATAATAGTCAGGGGGCCATTGCAATCATCTTGACCTATGTCTTGCCACTGAACTATGATGACTGAAGGAGAGAGTAAGGCTGGTGACTTTGCATAGCCCTGCCTCACTTAAATCCAATTGTAACAACAGTGTGGCTAGCAGCTACCATGGCTGTGTAAGACCAACAACACCAGCACACAGGAAGGGCTGCCAACACAGGTTCTTTGATCTGCTTTTCTGAGGAAAACAACTTTAAGGGATTAACAATCTCAGTTTAACTAAACATACATATATCGTTTACTTAGTTCAGGGAGAAAAGATCAGCTTCCTGAACTTCAGGGCAAATACAAACAGAAATTACAAGCATCAACAGACAGACCTTGCCTGATTCAAATCATAATTCATAGTTACCAGAGAAGCACCAAAATCTATCTGTCTGGGTTACAAAGCCTGAGTAGGGGGGCGGGTTCAATGGCTCATCACCCACATTCTTTCAGTGAGTGTAGCCCCAAATCAAAACACCAACCTCAGATCTTCTATACCTGCCTCAGGTCTCTGGGAGCTTGAGGCTCACCATTTGGGATGTGGGAAAGCTCTCCAATCCCAGTACCATATACAATTCAATGACTTTTGATTGTCTTAGTGTTGAGAAACATTCAGACAAAAAAAGATCCCACTTTGCCTGCCCCATTCAAACAAAGCCCAGACTCATTAAAGGCACTTAAAAAAAGAACAGGAAAAAACCCTGCCCTGATTAACATTACACCAATTCATTTGCAAGTCAAGACATCATCTTCTTGAGGTCACTGGGAGTCTTTGAGAAGCAAGGATGAACAACATAATAGGCAACTCTGGACATAATGTTATTGTGGCACCCCTGTGTCATCCCTTCAGTAACAATTAGGACCCAGTTATAGCAAGTGATTTGCAAAGTGGCATAGCAAGGGGCCAGTTTGGGGACTAGTTTGGAGACTGTTAGAAACCTGACACTCATTTTGGGCAGCCATCTCTAAGTGCCTGCCAAGGGTTCCTCTCAGCCTGCTCTTTATAAACACAGTCCTCCAAAAATATGTTCTTCTCAGGGTCATAATGGCCTAGAGAAGGCTGCTGCCTGCTCTAGGTCTTTCAGGGCTATAGCTCATTTTGGACTCTGCTTGAAGGGGGTGGGACTTGGCAAATAAGAGACAATGAGAGACAATAAGACAAATAAGAGACTTGGCAAATAAGAGTTTCTTACTCAGGTAGGAAACATATGCGCCCTCACACTCTCAGACTCAATAATTCTCTGGATTTACTTTTCAGAGTTTGAGGAAATGAGTGTTAGTAAGCTATTCCAGACTATTTCTGTGATTATTTGGGTTTTCTCCATTCCATTAAATTTGACTCAGTAGGCTGAACCCTGGATTTTCTTAGGGTCAACTTCTTATCACTCATCTTTCATATATTTCACTGTCTAATCTAAAGCCTCAGTCACTATGACCTGGTCTGATCCAGTCATCAATATGTCATCAATGTATGTTGGCCCCCCTTCTCTACATATGGTAATGTGTCTGGTCAGCAGGGTAAGTGACTACTGAGCTTGGAATATCTACCAAGTCTGAAGCATACCAACTCATGGCCTTTGAAGAAAATTATTTTATTTTCAAGCAATATGATTATGTTTGGAGGTTATCTGATTTAGACATTTAACACTACACTTGTGAGGCATTTGCATATTTTGTCTAGCATTCTCTTTTTTTCTCTTGCCTTTGAGAAGTTTGATAATATCTTATTTAATATACTTTTATGTATTTTTTTTCTTTTTTAAAGCTTAGAGTTTCTTCTTTATCCCCATAATTCTAAAATCTAAAAATGATCTGCTGTCAAGAATTTTAATTAGGATTTCTCTATTCTGGGGTCCTGTGTATTCTCTTCACATAAGGGACATGAACTATTTTTGACAATCTGGAAAATTGTCTTTAATTGGGACCTCAAACATGGTGCCTAACTTTTTTTTTCTCTGTGACTTTTGGGATTTCAATTACACTATGGTATCTATCTTCCAAGTCTTTTGTTTGGTTCTTCATTAATTGCCTTCAATTTCTGCTGTGTTCTGGGTTTATTTTCATTATCAATTAATCTT
>CM053622.1:447105080-447117795 GCA_028646595.1 Phalanger gymnotis
TCTCTCTCTCTCTCTCTCTCTCTCTCTCTCTCTCTCTCTCCCTCTCCATATATATATACATATATATGTATATATATATATATATACATAAATTTGGTAAGTTATTTGTCACATCAAATTTTACTAATTTGTTCAACTCAATTCAGTATTAATGGCCTGATCTCTCTCTCTCTGTCTCTCTCTATATATCATATATGTTTATATTTATATAGGAGAGTCATACACACCCACTAGAGAGAACACTACTAGCAGGAAGCTTTAAAATTTAAAAAAAGTTTCTTAACAAAAATAATATATTTTATTTACTTCTTAAAATTAAGCCAATTTTTTAAAAAAAGAAATAGAGTATATGAGCTTTTGAAACCATAATAAAAATAACTAAACAAGAACTTTTCTTAAAATGCATATTCACAAAAGGGTTGGTGATCACTAAAGTTTACTAATTTATTAATAAGACATGAGAAAAGTGAGAGCACTAATGATATCAGGTAAAATACAATTCAAACTAGAAAATATTGAAATTGATAGATGATGACATTACATTAATGGAATAATGAATCACAAATATTTACTAACTTAAAATTAATATTCACCAATTCAACAGTTAAACTTAACAAAATTAACAGTGATAAAGGAAGTATACAGAAATATAATGGTAGCAAGGTATTTCAACTTTCCATTATCAGAATGGAGCAAATCAAATAAAAAGAACAATCAAGAAAACACAAATTTGAACTGCTTAATAACTGGGAATAACATAATGTGGGAAAAAAATTATAAAAGCAGGGAATACATTTTCTTCTCAAGTACAAAAGAAACTTCAACAAAATAAATCCTACTTACGTCTATAGAAAAATGTGTCTTAAATTTAAAAAAGGCAGAAAGCATACATTTTGTATTTTTAGACTAAAATGCAATAAAATTAGAAAGAAATAATTTAGGGGAAGGATATTAAGTTGCATGGAAACTAAAGACAATCTATTTTACAATAATTGTTTTTTAAACAAATTATGAAAAATGTCAACATACTACTATGTTGATGCTAATACTACTACATATCAAAATCTATGACCAAACAGTAGTTCTTAGAGGCAAAATTGTCATTTTAACTACATATTTATGGGAGTAAAAAGTAAAATAAATGGATTAAGCTTCCATCTAACAATACCAGAAATAAAAAGGGGAAATAGTCTAAAAGAAGGTTTATAAAAAGATAATAAAGTTATGAATAGAAATAAATAGAGTAGAAAATGAAGCAACAATTAAGTTGATAAATATGATTAAGTACTCTTTTTTTCAAAAAGACCAATAAAATTGAGAGCCCTTACCAAACTACTAAAACAAAGAAAAAAATACAAATCAACAAAACTTCAAATTAAAAAGGAGAAATTGCAATAAAAAAATTGAATACTATTTTAAGGCACATTAAAATAGTTATATGCTAATATGTCATGGAACTTAAGTTAAAATGGATGCTCATTTACAAATAAATTGCCAAATGAAACGCAACAGGAAATCAATAATTTATGGAAACCAGTTTTGGAAGAAGAAATAAGATAAGTCATCATCATATTACTCTTCAAAAATATCAGTACCAGATGGATTTGAGAGGTAATTCTTTTAACCTTAAAAGAACAAATAATTCCTGTAATATATGTCATCATGAACATGAGAAATATGAAATGTTGGCCCTGTATACTTTACAAGGTAAATATGATGTTGATTTTCAAACTTGACAAAGAGAGCACTTAAAAATATAGATTAGTTTCCTTTATGAAATAAATGTAGAAATAGAAAATAAAATTGTATTTAACAGTAATACGTTTAAATTTTTTTTTCATTGTAGTCAGCCAACACACTAGAAACACCAGGGTAGCTTAACGTCAGAAAAACTTTCAATATAATAAAAGATAGGAACAAAAACCTCTGTAAAAATATGGTTATAACAGTAAATAATGGAACCTGCCAAGCTACATTCTATTGGCCTAACCTTCAAGATCTCTACACCACATGAGGCATCAGAACAGAGGTTCAGTGAAGAATGATTTTTCTAGTGTAATTTTAAAAAGGGCAAAAAAAAATAAATCTGATCTTTATTTTCAATAAAATGATTTAGATGTGAAGTTTCATGCTGTCTTGGCATTAACTTTAAATGTATATTCTAGCACATGTTGTTTAAAAAATTTCCATTTATCTTTCTCATCAAACAAAAACTAGCAAGCATTTCAAAGATTTCATATGTGTGTAATTATGTCTACAGAACAAAGAGCACCTTTTATTGGGATTTTGATTGCATGTCTCCAGAGTTCAGACAAGTTTCAGTTTCAGCTCACATTTAAATGAAAAATAGTAGACCCTAACCAATAACAAATTGATTTTAATTTAATTACAATTCTCAGCTACTGTGGGAAATATTCATAATCATAACAATAAATTTTATAACTAGGTCTCCATGCAATAAAGAATCCTCTAAAATGATCATATATATTCAGAACTATATTATTTGAAGTTATAGTTATATTAAATCTGGTAATTGGTTCAAATCCAATGTAAATATACAGTGAGAATTTGAATAATGGGACCATTTCAGGGCATTCTTTATTTGAACTAATCAGGACCTTGCTGTATGTATGTATAGTGACATCACCTGTCAAAAAGGGGTTAGGCTTGTTTTGGGTGTCCAGAGAGGAGAACTGGAACCACACAGAGGAAGACTTAATGATATAAATAAAAAGAACTCTCTAGAAATAGAATGCACTGTCATAAAAGGTAATGAGTTCTCCCTCAGTAGAAATCTTCGAAAGGCTAGAACACCACTTTGTCACAGAGGAGATTCTTTTTTTTTTGGAGGGGGGAAGGCAGGGTAATTGGGGTTAAGTGACTTACCCGAGGTCACACAGCTAGTACATGTGTCAAGTATCTGAGGCTGGATTTGAACTCAGCTCTTCCTGACTCCAGGGCTGGTGCTCTACTCACTGCGCCACCTAGCTGCCCTGAAGAGATTCTTATATAGGTAGGATTGTACTAGATGATTTCTAAGGGTCCTTTGGCTGCTGAGATTTTATACAACAAAAACCAGTATGGTAAAAATATAATAAATAAAATAAAAATATAATAAATAAAACAATATAATTTATAAATAAACACAAACATATAAATGATACAATATATAAATAAAATATAAAAAAGATTGGTGCAATATTTGTAAAAAAAAAATTTGGTAGACTAAAAACTCAGCATTTGAAAATTATAATATGCTAAAATTCAAAGGCAAAAGAGAGGCCCAAAGATATGAATGGAGAATTTACAGATTGTTAATAACCACTTGAAAAATGCTAATTAATCCTCACTAACAACCTAAGTAATGAAAATTAAAGCCACTTTGAGATACCACCTAACAAGCTGAATGGGTAGAAAATCATTTTAAAAAGATAGAATCAGCATGGGGTGGTTGAATAACAGGTAGAGTCACACAAATCCACATTACTTAGGAGTTAGAAAGAACCTTGCAGGTCATCTAAAGAAATATGTTTCTAACATCACTGGCAATTGATGATACAAACTTTTTTTAAGACCTTCAATAAGGAGGAATTTACTATTTCCTGAGACAGTTTATTCTACTTTGTAAGTTTTCATTTACATCAAACCTAAATTCATTTTTTTTTTTTTGCTGCAACTTGTGAAGCAAATCAATATAAAGGAATGCTCACAGGAATCCTGGGAAGTTAGCTGAGAGGTGACGTAGAACTTATTCCTCTCCAAATACAAGAAAAACAACCTCTCCCTCATTCCTACAAATGGTAGGAAAATGGCCACGAGGTAATTCTTAAATTAAAAAATAAAAGAATACCTGAATATCAACTCACCATTCCTGGTGCTACCATGCTTGGTGCCTCTGTCTCCCAGCCTGTCACTGTGTTGGGCCAGGTGGCCCCTGCATTTCTTCTGGTGATTAAACTTATAGGCAAAGACCTTTTTGGAGATAATCTATTAACAATATTCAAGGACTCTGCTTTCAAGAAAGGTTGAAGCCCATCAGTCAGACTGGTCCTAAGACTCCCAAAAAGAAATAGGGTGAGGAAGGAAAGGGGATGGCTATGGATGAGTCTGAAGTCCAGGGGGAAAATGTTTTGGAGGATGGAGGGAACCAGAGAAGAAATTCTCATTGCTAACTATTTAATATTGTATAGGGAACTATGAGGGGCGGAGCCAATATGGAGGCATGAAAACAGGGACTTGCTTGAGCTTTCCCCTAAATCCCTCCACACACCTGTAAAAAATGACTCTAAACAAATTCTAGAGCTACAAAACCCATGAAATGACAGAGTGAAACAAGTCTCCAGTCTAAGATTGTCTGGATGGTCACTGGGAAGGGTCTATTGTATAGAGCACAGCCCAGTGTTGGCTGCACCTAGAGGAGACCAAACCAGAGCAGACTTGGTGGAGCAGGCCTGAGGGCACTGAATCACTGTCAGCTGTGGTGGTTTCCAGACTTCTCAACCCACAAACACCAAAGACAACTTAGCAGGTCAATGGGAAAACTCTTTTGGACCTGGGTGAGAGAAGGGCATGGTCCAGCACCAGCCCCAGAGCAGCAGAAGTGGCTGTGGGGCAGTGGCAGCAGCTGCTCCAGAGCTCCAGGCCCACAGACAATGGGGAGGGGGGAATCAAGTGGCTGATCAGAGTGTGAGTGCAGGGATCTCTTTGCTGGTGCTAAGGTAGGATTCTCTTGCTTTGCCCTGCTTAGATCTGGGTCACAGTCCTGTGGGGGAGGAGGAGTGCTGGTGTGGCAGAGCTTGTGGTGGCTGTGGAGAGAGAGTCTTCTTGGTAATTACACGGTGGAAAGGAATGCTTTCACTCACAGACCAGAGCACAGTCCAGGAGAGGAGTATCATGCCACCTCAGAATAGAAGTAGCTCTGAAAACAGCAGCGCAAAACCCCTGAAGCTTGGGACAGAGCACTCTCCATTCTAGAAACAATCATACCCTGACAAAGAGGTCAAAAGTCAAGTAATTGACTGGGGAAATGAGCAGACAGCATAAAAGGACTCAGACTATAGAATTTTACTTTGGTGACATAGAAGATCAAAATGTACAGTCAGAAGAAGTCAACAAAGTCAAAGAGCCTACATCAGAAGCCTCCAAGAAGAATATGAATTGGTCTCAGGCCATGGAAGACCTCAAAAAGGATTTGGAAAATCAAGTAAGAGAAGTGGAGGAAAAATTGGGAAGAAAAATGACAGTGATGCAAGAAAATCAAAAAAATGAGTCAACAACTTGCTAAAGGAGACCCCCCCAAAAAAATACAAAAGAAAACAATCACCTTAAAATGGCAAAAGAGGTCCAAAAAGCCAAAGAGGAGAAGAATGCCTTAAGAGGCAGAATTAGCCAAATGGAAAAGGAGGTCCAAAAAATCACTGAAGAAAATAATTCCCTAAAAATTAAAATGGAGCAAGTGGCAGTTTGTGACTTTATAGAAATCAAGAAATTATAAAACAACCAAAAGAATGAAAAAATGGAAGACAATGTGAAATATCTCATTGGAAAAACCACTGACCTGGAGAATAGATCCGGGAGAGAAAATTTTAAAATTATTGGACTATCTGAAAGCCATGATCAAAAAAAGAGCCTAAACATTATCTTTCAAGAAATTACCAAGGAAAACTGACCTGATATTCTAGAACCAGAGGTCAAAATAGAAATAGAAAGAATCCACTGATTTCTCAAATCACTGATTTGAGATCTTGAAAAAGATCTCAAAAAGAAAAACTCTTAGGAATATTGTAGCCAAATTCCAGAGTTCTCAAATCAAGGAGATAATACTGCCAGTGATTCAGTGACCTGAGGCCTGCTCCACCAAGTCTGCTCTGGCCTGGTCTCCTCTGGTGTAGCCAACACTGGGATGTGCTCTGCTCCCAGCACAATGCTATAGACCCTTCCCAGTGACCATACAGGATGTCTTGGGCTGGAGACTTGTTTCACTCTGTCATTTCATGGGTTCTGTAGCTCTAGAATTTGTTTAGAGTCATTTTTACAGGTGTTTGGAGGATCTGTTCTCCAGGTCAGTGGTTTTTCCAATGACATTTTTCTTCCATTTTTTTCATTCCTTTAGTTCTATTTTATAATATCTTAATTTCTCATCAAGTCACTAGCTTCCACTTGCTCCAATCTAATTTTTAAGGTGGTATTTTCTTCAGCAGTCTTTTGGACCTCCTTTTCTATTTGGCTAATTCTGCCTTTCAAGGCATTCTTCTCCTCATTGGCTTTTTGGAGCTCTTTTGACATTTGAGTTAGTCTATTTTTAAAGGTGATTATTTTCTTCAGTATTTTTGGGGTCTCCTTTAGCAAGTCATTGACTTATTTTTCGTGGTTTTCTTGCATCACTCTCATTTCCCTTCCCAATTTTTCCTCTACTTCTCTTACTTGCTTTTCCAAATCCTTTTTGAGCTCTTCCATGGTCTGAGACCAATTCATATTTTTCTTGGAGTCTTTTCATGTAAGATCTTTGACTTTGTTGATTTCTTCTGGCTGTATGTTTTTGTCTTCTTTGTCACCAAAGAAAGATTCCAAAGTCTGAATATGAATCTGAGTCCATTTTCACTGCCTGGCCATGTTCCCAGCCAACATACTTGACCCTTGAGTTTTCCTTTGGGGTATGACTGCTCGAAGAGTAAAGAGTACTTTGTCCCAACTTTTAGGGGTTGCGCTGCTGTTTTCAGAGCTACTTCTACTCCACTGTCACAGCAAGCTCTGCCACAGCAGTGCTCCTCCTTCCCTAAGAACTGCCAACCAGGATTGCGACCCAGATCCAAGCAGGACAAAATAAGCCCTGCACTCCCGCTTTGGTCTGCCACTTGGTTCTTCCCACTGTGTGAGCCAGAGACTCCAGAAGCAGTTGACACTGGAGCTCTGGAAGCAGCCACAGGAACTTCCTGCTCCTGCTGTAGCCACCCGCTGCACCACTTCCGCCACCCCCAGGGTTGGGGCCAGATGACTTTCTAACCCGATCTAGCAGTTTTGCCAGTAGCCTGCTCCATGGTCTTTGGTGTTTGTTGGTTGAGAAGTCTGGTAGCTGCCATAGCTCAATGATTCATGGCCCTAAGGCCTGCTCTGAGCCACTCCCTGTCTGGTCTGTCCCAGTGTGGCCCATGCTGGTCTGTGCTTCACTCCCAGCACTGTGTGATAGACCCTTACCAGCCCTGTCTGGATAGACCATCCAGACCATCCTGGGCTGGACACCTGCTTCCCTCTGCTATTTCATGGGTTCTGCAGCTCTAAAATTTGTTCAGAGACATTTTTACAGGTGCTTGGAGGGATTTGGGGGAGAGCTTAAGCAAGTCCCTGCTTTCCAGCCACCGTCTTGGCTCCGCCCCCCCTCAACTGGGTATCTTACCCTACAGGAAAGTACGAGGAAGGGGATAAGAGGGGAGGGATGATAGAAGTGAGAGCAGATTGGGAGAGGAGGTAGTCAAAAGCAAACACTTTTGAAAAGGGACAGGGTCAAAGGAGAAAATTGAATAAAGGAGTATAGGATAGGATAGGATGGAAGGAAATATAGTTAGTCTTTCACAACATGACTATTATGGAAGTGTTTTGCATAATTATACATGTATAACCTATATTCAATTGCTTGCCTCCTCAAGGAGGGTGGGTGGGTAGGGAAGAAGGGAAAGAATTTGGAACTCAAAATTCTAAAGAACAATGTTAAAAAATTGTTTTTACATGCAACTGGAAAATAAGATATAGAGGCAATGGGGTATAGAAATCTATCTTGCCCAGCAAGAATGTAAGGGGAAAGGAGATAAGGGTGGAGTGGGGTGATAGAAGGGAGAGCAGACTGGGGAAAGGGGCAATCAGAGTATATGCCATCTTAGGGTGAGAGGGTAGAGATGGGGAGAAAATTTGTAACTCAAAATCTTATGGAAATGAATGTTGAAAACTAAAAATAAATTTAAAAGCATTGAAAAAATGAAATAAAAAATACTGTATAGGAAGAAACAAGTTAACACAAAGAATGAGAGAAAGGGGGCATAAAGACCTAAGAGCAGAGGAAACTCAGAATTGTTCCTCATCATTGCCCTATGGAACTTTCCCTAGTTCCTTCATGAATATTCTCCTGGTGTAGGTCTACAGATTGAAGTGGTCAATCACAATGAGCAAAGGCAGAAGAATTGAAATGGGAAAGAAAGAGAATGGGCTGAAGAATTCTCACCACAAAAGGTCCCCTTCCTACTCTTCCCTTCTCTCATTTTCCCCTGGTCCCAACCTTCCTGAAACACACCAGTGAGGTATGTTTTGACTACTGATTTACTACTCAGACAGCTAGGATAAATTGCGAGTCAGTAACCTCATTTTTCCCCATCAAATGGAGGACTATCAGGCTTTATGATATCCCTCACCTTTGTCCCTGGCACTGTCATCTGGCCTTCTTAAATTAATGTGAGGTAGTTGAAAAGGACCACTGGGTCATCCTTCCTACTTCCAGGTCTTGCCATCTGCCCTGTAGTTAAACTTTATTCTATGTGTTGTCTCTCCCAATCAGAATGTAGACACCTTGAGAGCAAGAATTGTCTCAATTTCTTTTTCTATTTGTATCTCTAAATACTTGGCACAATGATTGGTACACCTTAAAAGCTTAATGAACACTCTTTCAATTTATTTGTTAATACAAAAGCCACTCAGAGATTGCCTTTGGCAGTGTCCCAACAGGTCACCCTCAAAGCTTGAGGCAGTATAGCTGATATAACACGAGTCATATGATAGCACACAGAATAAATAACAAATGCCTGGGGAGGGCACAAAAGATATGGCCCATGTAATAGAAGTGATTTGACTGTAAGAAGTATGATTATAGAAATTTACGGATTATATACATTCATAGAGCAATAGGTTTACTGACAGAAAGAGATGAACGCTGACTAGTTGAGGAGTAGAAATATACAAGCAATCTAAAAGCTATCTCAATGCATGATGAAGGAAATTGAATCAAGATTTCTTAAGGTGAAAGTATTATAAAAAATTCTGCAAATCCCCTGAAATGACAGTGTTGCAAACTCTAAGAATCTCTAAACATATTGAGAACAATAAAAGCCATAAAAAGCAAAAATATTAAATGAATAAGGACAAAATTAAAGCTGAAAGGAAGGAAACTAACAAGAGAGAAGAGAGTTTAGAACAAAGCAAGGAGATATGGTCCAAAAAAGTTGCTTCTCTCAAAAAGAGAATGACAGAATTGCAATGCAAAAATATAGAGGCAGAAAGAAAATTTATTGAATTAAATCACAACAATAAAATTGGAAGAGTACCTGATAGCTCTGTAAAACTGTATGGATCATAGATCTAGAAATGAAAGCATCCTCAGAAACCATGTATTCTAGCCCTTTTGTTTTACAAAGGAAGAGACTATTCTATGGAAGTTAAGTATCTTATCAAAGGCCATATAAGCAGTAAATATTAGAGACAGGATTTGAACTGAAGTCATCTAGACTCTGGAGCCAATGAGATTTTCTCTGTATCATTCTGGGAACTCAAAGATAAGAGGCAAGATAATAATCTAAGGAAGATGAGTCTTTCAGAAAAAATAGTGAAAACCCGGGAAATTCGACAAGAAAATCACCCAGAGATATTGGAATCAGACAGCAAACTACAGACCAAGAGAATGCACAGAAAACCAATAGAAAGAAACCTGGAGCTTAATTCCCCCTCTAAAATTATATTCAGTATAACATCAAACACCAAATTTTGTAGGCAGCAGGGATTCTTTATTTCTTGTTTACAAGAAATTGAAGGAAAAATTGCAATAGGGCATTCAAAAAAATAAACACTGATTTGCACCCTAAAACCACATACTCTGCAAAACTGATCCTATATATAAGAAATGACATTCCAAAACAGGAATAATTTAAATCCCGACTTCAAGACAACATCCCAGAGATGAAGAAGGGTATTTAATTCACCAAGTGACCAAATAGAAGAAAGTTATACACTTCTAGATAGTTATGAAAGCCTAAGAAATGAAATGTTTGTTTTCATGAGACTAAGGCAATACAAAGCCATGAGTGTGTGTGTGTGTGTGTGTGTGTGTGGGGTGATGGAGTTGTTTTGTTTTGTTTTTTGCTTTTCTTTTTAAAAAGAACTTGTTTTGTCTGAAAGATGTTAATAAGGAAAAGAATATCAGTGGGCTAAAAAAATCTAAGGAGCACAAGATATAAAGGGAAGAATTAGAAGAAAGTTAATTAATCTTTTGTGTATGAGAAAGTATTATCTTTTCATTAGCAAATAGGTATATTTTGGTGGTGTGATAATAGTAAAGAATTCTTCCTGGGCAGAGAGAGGAAATGGGAGATAGTGATTGCTAGTCAGGGCTCAAGAGGGGAAGTAGACCAGAAAATCATAATTTATCCACCTGCCTTTGGGGTAGTAGGAGTGTAACAATAAAATGCAAGAGACCAGATCACAGAGAACAGAATGGAAATGGTTCTGGACAGTCTTTTAGTTGATCACCAAGCATTTATTCGGCACTTTCTTTTTTAAATTAATTTATTATTAGTTTTCGACATTTACTTTTATAAGATTTTGAGTTCTAAATTTTACCCCCTCTCCAAGATGGCATGCAATCTGATATAGGCCATACATGTACAATCATATTAAGCATATGTCCACATTAGTTATGTTGTGAAAGAAGAATCAGAACAAAAGGGAAAAACCACTAGAAAGGAAAAAAAGAAGAAAATAGTATGTTTTGATCTGCATTCAGACTCCATAGTTCTTTCCCTAGATATGGATAGCATTTTCCATCATGTGTCTTTTGGAGTTAGAGCTAAGTCTATTAAAGTTGATCCCGCATTGTTGTTATTATTGTGTACGTTTTCCTGGTTCTGCTCACTTTACATGCATCAGTTCATGTCAATCCAGGTTTTTCTGAAATCCACCTGCTTATCATTTCTTATGGAACAATACCATTCCATTGCATTCATATACACTTATGCAACTTGTTCAGACATTCCCTAATTGATGACCATCCCCTCAATTTCTAATTCTTTGCCACCACAAAAGAGCTGCTAAAATATTTATGTACATGTAGATCCTTTTCTCTTTTCTCTGATCTCTTTGGGATACAGCCCTAGAAGTGGTATTGTTGGGTCAAAGGGTATGCACAATTTTATAGTCCTTTGGGCTATAATTTGCTTCCCAGAATGGTTGGATCAGTTCACAACTCCACCAAGAATGCATTAGTCTTCCAATTTTTCCCATATCTTCTCCAACATTTATAATTTTCCCATTTGTTCTATTACACATTTTCAGTGCCAAGCACTGTGCTAAACTTTGGATATACAACGACACTATTCTGTGCTCCAAAAGCTCATATTTTAAAGGAAAAGATGGTAAGTAGCCTGAAGTGATCCCGTAGACTGGGAAGAGGGTAAGACAAGGGTTCTGCAATATAATTTATGGTGTCTACAGTCAGGTTGGACACTGTAGGAGAATAGCTTCTCTAAGACAGGCTCATTTTTAGGAACATATGATTTCTGCTCTAGAGTTGTAAGACACCTCAAAGGCCAATTAGAACAAACAATGGTAGTAATGGCAAAGGACAGGATTGGGCCCTTCAGTCTTGGGTTACAGAGGATTTCTTGCCATACTTCATATCAAGAACTTTGCTGAGAATAGATTCAAGAATACCTTAGAAGGGTAAATTATTAACATTTCTTGTAAAGGAGCATATATACATACATATACATATACATACATACATATATATGTGTGTATATATATATAATTTATATCACTGTAATGAAGAGAATGGAAGATGTTGGGGTCAGGAATTGAGAGGATTAGTTTTCAAATTAGCTAAGAAAAGGAAAGGTACAATAACAGAAAAGAAGGAAGAGGAAGGGGAGAGGAGAGAGAGACAGAGAGAGTAAGAGAATTAACATTCTAAAAAAAGAAATTTAAAAGATCAAATCAGTACAAACAAAACAAACCATAGAGACTTATGGTGACTTAGAGGAGGCAAATTATCTATCTATCTAATCTGTGTTATCTATTATCTGTCATCTATTTCTCTATCTCTAAGTATCTAAATTTCTAGATGTATATTGATTTACATGTATAAGATTTAAATACTATATTATATATAATTTGATGGAAGGAAAATTTAAAAACTTAACAATTATAATCCTAAATATGAATGGATTAAACTCCTTCAATAAAAAAGAATAAAGACATATTTTTTAAAAGTCAGCAATTTCTTGAATACAGGAAATACATAAAAAAACACATAAACATAACCAGAGTGAAATGAGACAGTAAAGATAAAGCATCTTTATGGTCTAGGTGATGCCAAAAACTAGGAACTGTGATCATGTATTCAGAGAAGCCATCAATAAAAATTAATAATGTCAAAAGAGAATAGGAAACCATATAATACTTAAAGGTTCTAGGAACAATTTTTCAAACTCTATTAAATATATACAACAGATTGCATATTAAGTTCTTAAAAATAGGCTAGATGAATTACAAAAAAGACACTGAAAGTACAACAATAAGAAATGAAGACTTTAATATTCTTTCTTTTTTTTTTTTTTTTACTTTCGAACATCTGTTTTACTAAAACCTTGAGTTCCAAATTCTCTCCCCTCTTCCCTTCCCCTCCACCCTCCCTAGGAAGTCAAGCAATTCAACATAAGCCACATGTGTATCCTTATGTTTAACC
>CM053622.1:447118295-447151181 GCA_028646595.1 Phalanger gymnotis
TGCTTCCCAGGTTTCTGTAAAATTATCTATTTCACCATTCCTTATGATGCAATAATATTTTATTTCATTCATATACCACAATATATTCAGCCTAACTAATAACTAATGGTTGTTCCCTTAGTTTCCAGTTATTGTCTCTTCTTCTCTCACCTCCAGTTATAATACCCACTTCAGTATCAGAGAATTCATTTGCTTATACGCCTCTCCATATTATCCTTCTGAAAAAATCCCACTCCTTCCCTATCCCCATCCCCATTGAGTTTTTGTATTTCTTCAAATTCTTGGGAGGGGGGCGGGGCGGAGTGTGAAATAGAGGAGGGTACACTCAATCCTCCATCTGATTTAGAAAATAGTTAAGTTCATCTTATGCCCGCTTCCCTGCCCCCTCCACCTGCCCCATCCTTTCTTTCATTTTTAGATGCCCTTCTTAAGCACTTCAATTAGGAAGAATAGTAAGTTCTATCCCTTTATCTTCCAAACTAATGTGTAGTCTGTCCATTATCTTTCTCCTCTTAAAACCCTCAGAAGAGAAATAATCCATCCTCAGGTGTTCTGGTTTTCTTATTTAACTCCCTCAATACTCTTTATTGACTTTAAGATTCTGAGAGGACACTTCCTTCTTTTTTTTTCCTTAATAGCATGCTAGTCTTTCTTTGTCATCATACAGCCCTTACAATTGCTCACATAAATTTACTTTTCTAGCAGCTAGGTAGCACAGTGCATAGAGCATCTGACCTGGAGTCAGGAAAACTTGAGTTCAAATCTGGTCTCAGGCACTAGCTGTCTAGGGCAAGTCACTTAACCTTTGTCTGCCCTCAGTTTCCCCATCTGTAAAATGGAGAAAATAATAACACCTACCTCCCAAGGTTCTTGTGAGGATCAAATGAGATATTTGTAAAGCCCTTAACACAGGTCCTGGCACGTAGTAGGTGTTTAATACATGCTATTATTACTGTGACTATTATCTTGAGTCTTACATTTAAATTTTGGAGTTTCTTCTCGGTTATTGTCTTTTCATCAGAAAATCTTGAAAGTTCTTTATTTCTTGAAAGGCTCATTTCCTCGTATCATTATACTCAGTTTTGTAGGATGATTTATTCTTATTTTTAGGTCCATATCTTTTGTCTTTTGGACTATTCTGTCCCAAGACCTCCTCTTCTTTTAGTAGAAGCTGCTAAGTCTTACGTTATTCTATGGTTCCTTGGCACATGAACTCTTCTTTTTGGTTGCTTGGAGGTTTTCTTTCTTTTACATCTCTGGATACAGGGCCTAGATTTTGGCTACAACATTCCTGGGGATTTCTTTCAGCAAATGATTAGTGGATTCTTTCTAGCTTCACTTTATCCTCTGGTTCATTCATAATTTCTTGAAATATAGTGTCCAGTTTTTTTAATCATGTTTTTAGAGAGTTTGATGGTACTTAAACTATCTCTTTTTAATCTGTTTTTCAGGTTTTTTTTTTACACTAGATGTCATTTTTTCCCCCAGTCTTTTAATTTTTTTTCCTGAAGTTTTTTGTTACCTCATGGAGTTTCTGTTTGTTTTATTCTAATTTATAGGGGGTTCATTATTTGAGTAAGATTTACAGCTTCATGTTTTAAGCTATTTATTCTCCTTTGAATTCTTTCCTCCTGAACTTTCAGTTCATTTTTTAAATTTATTACTTGGTCTATTTATTTATTTGTTTATTTATTTATTTATCCATTTGTTTGTTTATAGCTAATGATGTAAACCTCTTAGAAAATCTGTTTGTTTTTTAAATCTTTCCTTGCAGTTGTTATGGAATTGTGCTGGACCACACTTTCTTCTGCTTCCTATCTCTCCAATCTCAGTTGTTAAATTGGAGCTTTGTATCAGGACCAGGGTTTACTTGCAGCTGCACTTTTGGTAACCCAAAGAGGTTTTCTGAAGTTTAGTGGCTCATAGATTTGTAGGACTATAGAATTCAGAGCTAGAAGGAATCTTCAAGCTCTTTCTAGTCCCGTCCCTTTGTTTCTAATCAATTCCCTTTAGGAAGTAGAAGTGACTTGCATAGGTCACACAGGGAGTAAGTCACAGAACTAAGGTAGGGCCTAGATTCTCTGCCTCAGAATCAGGTTCCCTCTCTATCTCACCATCTTATCTTTCTTCATTAAACTAGTTTTTAATTTCTCACTAAAAATTACTACAAGAAAAATCTGTGAATGAGATGACATCTTTCAAAACCTATTTGTTTCAGAAAATTTCATCCAGCATCTTTGGGGAAAAAGTTTATCTCCAACTGTGCATTTTTCTAGAAAACTAAATACAATAATTATTTTTTAAAAAATAAACCAATATAGATGAAAATTTTTTCTCAGCTTTATTATGTGGTTTCCCTTTGTTATCAAACTTAGAGTGCAATTTGTCTTTTTCTTGAAGATTCAAAGTTATATTTATGGATATTAATTATTATATATGCACCAGTATCTTCAGGAGGCAGCTAACATGGATAGAGCACTGGGCCTGGAGTCAGGAAGAGCTACTTCAAATCCAGCCTCAGACACTACTTGTGTGACCCTTGGCAAGTCACTTAAACCTCTGCTAGCCTTAATTTCTTGGAGAAGGAAATGGCTAACCACTCCAATATCTTTGCCAAGAAAACCCCACGGACAGTATTGGCATGCCAAAACATTCATGGGGTCACAAAGAGTTGGGCACAACTAAATAACTGAACAACAACAAGCAGTATCTTTAGACATTGTTCAGAGATATACAACTTACTGTACATTGAATAGCTCCAGAAGGCTGGGCTTTTATGATCTGAGGGATCTTGTTCTTTTTCTTTTTTTTTTTTTTGGTTTCCGTTCTTGCTGTCAGTCCTTACTTTTGTTTTTTATATTCTTTTGCTCTTATGAGGGGGTCTTTTGTTTAGCATCCTTTTATCATTGTTTTTTCTCTCCTAATCTATTGCTCTTGACATATTCTTGGTTTAAAAACAATTCATGTTTTTGTCAATCTTATTATGTACTTTGACAGGATTTTGTGTAAAACCAGATTTAATAGTGAGAGCCAGTGCTTTGGAACAGATATTTTGGAGGCCCTGCTGGCTCTTTCTCTTATCTTTTGATTGAAGGCCTTGTCTCACAGCAATTCACAAGAAATAATATTCAAGAAGAGATTCATTAATAAAACTCATGGTCTAAGATATCTATATAAAAATGCAAAAATATTCCAAATAAGTGAGGTGAAATAGAGACTTTAATCGTAAGATCAATATAGAGTAGCAGTGAATATTCATAGGATATAATCCTATGAGGACATCCAAGAACACAAAGGAAAATATGGAGAGAATTTGGATGAGGTTCAATTGAAAGAGAAACAGAAGCAATGATGGTATAATGATGCACTTTAGATTACTTGGACAGAAAGAGGGATTAGATAAGAAACTTAGCATGAAAGCATGATATTTTGATAACTGGGAAAACCAACCATCCAGATATTTGCTGGAAACTTCTTTGTGCTAATGCAGAATAGCTGATGATTCTGTGAATTTTTTTAAACAATGATTTCAATCTTCAAATGGTGAAGTAAGTTACTAAAAGAACTATTTTGGACCTAGTTCTGACCAAGTAGGAAGAACTAATTGCTAAAGAAATAATGAGTGGTTCCCTCCTTGCAGTCAAGTGACTCTTCAATCATAGAATTCTTGTTAAAAACAAACAAAAAAAACCAATGGAGCAGAAAGCCAGGCATAGACTGAAGTATACTCTAGAATTGGAGGGGGAGGTAGAATTCATAGGAAAGGAGAGGTGGAGTCCCATGGCCAGAAGTCTGCTTGGGAAGCTTTTGGAATGAGGACCAAAAGAGGCAGCTGCCTGAAGATGCCAATGTGACTGCACTGTGACAAAATTTGATTTAAAAAAGACATGTATGGAAAATGAAATTAAAGACAAGTTTCAGAGGATGCATACAAAATATTAATGTGGTTCCCTAAGAATAGCATTAGGACCATTAAAAGTCCAATGCACTGAGTCTGATGATGAATGCCCAGAATGACAAAAAGAACTTTTTCATCGATGTTGGGAATAAGAGGAGTATCAAAACTACTATCCCCAGTTCTTCCATTTGTCCTGGCAGGTTGGATCCCCAAATGGCTGCTTATTACCTCAGTGGTCTAGGTAACTCCAAAGAGTTAAAGGTGGTTTTTTAAAAATATAGATCATGAGCGCTACCTGTGTATTTTTCCCAATGATTATCAGCTAATGGTTAATACCATTTAACTACCCACACCTTATTGGCTTTTAGAAGTGAGTATTTACTGAGGTAATATAGTAGAAAGCATTAGTAAGAAACATCCCCCAAACTGAAGGCATACTATCCCATAAGTAAAAGAGTCCATAGGTGAGTTCAAGCTTAGGGGAATGTATGGCAAAAGGGGGTAATATATATATCCTTTTAAAATGGAAGTCAGATTCTCCTTTTGAGGAGTCTTTATGATGTTCCCCTCAGGTGGGATGTATCTTTCTGTTGGGTCTCTTGTAAGTTCTTGAAGCTGGCTTAGTTAGAATGTCCAGTTCATCTTCACCTCTTGATGCAAACCCTTCTATCAGGCACTGACCTTCTGCAGACCCTGCTAGAACAACCATGAAAAGTCCAAAATCTTCCAACATTTTGAAGTTTACCAAGTTATCTGCTGGTCATATTGGGAAGAGGAAGACAAAGAATATTCTCCTCTCCTCTAAGGGATTCCCTCTCAATGGCTTGGTTGCAACTGCTTCTACCACTGAGCAGATCTGCCACTCAAATACTGGGTTCCTTATTAGCTTGCTATTTTGTACAAGGTTCACAGGGCATGATTGAGTAACATAAGCCCAATGCATTTCCTGTGTAGCATCATCTCATTTCAATGAATGGCTTTTACTCTTTTCAAATCAATCAAGTTCTTTTTGCAATTTGTTTAATGCCTTTGATTCCATTGAAATATTCTCTCTTTGATGAAATTACTTTAAGTTCAGTGAGGTGATTGATTGATTTAACTAACCCCCCACCTTAAGAAAAGAAAGGGTAGGACCATGTCTTGGATGGTGAAAAAGTCATCTCTATTCCTCAACTCTTATTTTGCTTGTTTTCTCTTCTCAATAAGATGATTTTTGAATTGAGAATGATAGAAATGGTTGACAGGGGGCTGAAATTGGAGATAAGTAAGGATATTATAAGAAAGCACTTTTCTGTTCTCAGTGAATTTGAATCACTAGGCCCAAATGAACTGTATTCTAGTTTATTGAAGGAATTGATTAGTGTGATTTCTGAGCTGATATCTATGATTTTTGAAAGAGTCTTGAAACTAGGATAGTTGTTACAAAATTGGTAAAGAATAAATGTTCCAGTTTTCTGAAATGGTCAGAAAGTGAAGTCATAATCTCTTTTAGCTTCAGTTTCCTTATTCATAAAATGGAGATCATAGTAGTACCTACCTTTCTTAGGGTTGTTGTGAGGAGCAAATGAATTAACAATTGAAAAGTCCTTAGCGCAGTACATGGAACATAGTGATTGCTATATAAATATTAGATATTATTATTATTATTATTAAAACTGTAAGTTGGTGACCTTGACTTCTAGTCTTGGAAAAATTCTAGAACCTTATATGAAAGAGGTGCTTTATGATCATTTAGAAAGGGAAGCATTCATCACAAAAAGCCATCATATTGTTGTTTGTTTGTTTTTTAATTAAGAGCAAACCATGCCAAACTAAACCAATTACCTATGGTTTTTTTAGTTAGTTAGTTTTTTTTTTTTTTGGTAAGTAAACTGGTAGGTCAAGGAATGCTATAGACATAATAAACTTTAGCAAAGTATTTGACAGGATCTCTTTAACTTTGTGGACAAGATGGAAATAAAGGATTAAACACTTGATGGATTCTTAAATGGTTAAATAATTGGATCCAAAGAGTAGCCATTAATGGATTGGTATAAAGTGAAGTCTCAAGTGAGGTATTCCAGTTTCCGTCCTTGGCCTTATGCTCCTCAAGTGATTTGTCAGCAGTAAAATAAAGTTAAATTTTGACAAAGCTTTGGTGGTGCAGTGGATAGAACACTGGGCCTGGAGTCAGAAAGACTCATCTTCCTGAGTTCAAATCTGGCCTCAGATGCTAGTTGTGTGACTCTAGGCAAGTCACTGTTTGCCTCAGTTTCCTCATCTGTAAAAATGAGCTGGAGAAGAAAATGGCAAACCACTCCAGTGTCTTTGGCAAGAAAACCACAAATTGGACAACAAAGAGTCAGACAGGACTATAAAACAACTAAACATCAACAGCATCACCTTCCCAGATGATACAAAGCTGGGAAAGATAACTAATATGATAACTATGATCCCCCAAAAAACTCAACAGATCAAATCAAGGGAAGATAAATGCAACATTCTATACTCAAGTTCAAATTCAATTCATTTCAATATATGTTGAATTGAACATGTTACATTAAAAGAGGAATAATTTACAAAACAATTGCTTTAACAGTCCCAATTAGACCAAATCTAGAGGATAGTGTTTGGTTTAGGCGTTACATTTTAGGAAAATCATAGATAATGGGAAAGTTAGGGTCCTGTGTGTATGAGCTACAAAAAACTAAAAGACATAAAAAGTTGACCTTAAAAATCTTGATAAAAACCTCTTTTAAAAGGCTCTTCTTGAATAAATATATAAGAATTAGAGTTATTTCAAAATGTCTTAGGGCAGATGCAGTGCGACAACTTGCTAATGGTATCGTAGAATATATTCTTGGTTAGGTATCAATCGAGCTGAATGCTGAGGTCTTGGAAGTCTGATTTTTAGAAAACTGGGACATTACATAAATAAAGGAATCAATACATGTAGCTTTTGTATTTTAGAAGTGATTTCTTATTCCCCAGAACGGATGGAGAGATTGAAAGAAAATAATCACCTTTTTTTCCATTTAATTGTGCAAGTCACAGAATCTATTACTTATCTGACGTATGTATGCCATCATGGTGACAGAAAAACATTTTTCAGGTGCTGTACAGTTTCAGTCATGTCTGACTCTTCATGATCCCTTTTGGGGTTTTCTTAGTCAAAAAAATGGAATGGTTTGCCATGTCCTTCTCCAGTTCATTTTACAGATGAGGAACTGAGGCAAACAGAGGTAAGTGACTTGCCCAGGATGACACAGCTAGTAAGTGTTTGAGACCCAATTTGAACTCAGGAAGATGAGTCTTCCTGATTCCAAGTATCCATTGGGCTATGAAGTGGACAGCAAAAACATTTTCAAAGTCCAATATTCCAAATCTGGTGCTTTGTTTTCTTTAAAAAATGAAGTCAATTAAAAGTGGTTTTTAAAATTTTTTTCTGAATATATTTATAATTTTCTTTACAGAGATGTGATGTTGAATATAACAGGTGAAAAACTCACAGAGCATGAGATTATGACAGTTGGACGTTACTATAGTGTGAGAGAAGACTCTGATGCCGATCTGACTTTTCTTCTTGCGCTTGTTCAAGAACAGTTGAAAAAATTCACCTTTGAGATTTTTGACAAAATGATTGCCATGTGCATATACAAGGATCAGGCCAAGTAAGTCTTCAGGTAGTTTATCCAAGTTAATTAACATTTTAAGCTTCTCCAAACCTGAATGAGAAAGGGATTCGTAAGGTTTTTTTTTACATTTTTCACAGAGAATACTTAGCCCAAGACTGCAAGGAATAGCTTAAATCAGTCACAAAGGAGAGTCTACTCAAGAGTTTATCCTTTCATCAGATTCATGATTTTGTGTTTGCTGATGAAGTACTTTGACTTCAAGGGAAACTTGGTCTTCTCCTTGAATTTTCTCATTATCTATTGCCAACATCATAATTATTTGATGAGCTAAGATTTCAACGAAACATGACATTTGCTACCTTTTAATATTTCATGCTAACGACCAACTATTTTGACCTCCATCATAGAAAGAACACATTGCTGTTAGATTCTGTATAATCTTTCTTTGAAATTATAGAGAGCAAATCAAGAGTTTGTGTTTCTGAATTTGAATTTAATAAAATTTCAGTATAATTCAATTACTAAGAAATGTTATCTTCAAGGCATCCAGGAAAAATTTAAAACCTTTGAGGTAAACAATATAAATCCAACTTTTCCCTTACAAAATTTGGTATCTCCCTATCTAGAGCAAGGAAGAGAAATTTTTTTTTATCTCTTATCTCAGCTTATTAGTAACAAAGAAACTTTCTATTCCTCATTGGCTTCACTTTTGCCATTTGCTGGCAAAAAACAGGCATAGAGCGGTCTATGTGTCTCTCTATTACTGGTCATTTTAATAGAGATTGATCAGTTTGTTACATTGGCTATGCCCTCTGAAAAAATCTGATGAGCATTAAAGGCCCAATTGTAGCTTCCAGGTTTTATGGGATCAGGTCCAAAGAAAACACCAGGAAAAAACCTTTGGGTCATATCATACTAGATCCTTAGGTCCTTAATTAGTTGTCAGATTTTTAGATAGCTTCACACATCTACCTGATTAGTGTTTAAGAGGACAGATTACATAGAACAATCCTTGTGTCTGCAGCTTTAGTGGTCAATCCTGGTAATAACAAAGAATTCCAAACATGGAAGGAAAAACCACCACGAGTTTAAAATTCAGCTATTTTTTAGTGGAAAAATTTGATGAAATGCAATATCATTATTTTTCATTTTATTAAGTCTTAATTCCGGTTTTTATAAGACTTCTTCAAAAAGCTTACTTTAGGAGATATGCATATTTTGTCATTTTTTATTATTTAGCTGTTATGAAAAGAAAACAAAGATACAATTCCCATTTTGTTTGTATTTGCTGCAGAACAGGATTATTGCCCAGTTCAGCTATCAGGACTCTCTGCAAGTCTTTTAGGATGCCTGTGCCAGATGATCTTCTAAGAGCATTACTATCCAAGTAAGTGATTGTATCAGTAAGGCAATAAACGCAATATCGATGATAACCGTGAATATGCCTATGTAGTTCTATCTTGCAAAGTATGAGAGATTCTCAATATAGAAGGCAGAAGAAGTATAACATTTATTCAGATACCAGAGAACCAGATCCCATAACCGAGTCACAAGCTCCCATAGCCAGTCAGCCCACTTTACCATAACAGCAAGGAACTTAAAACACAATATCACAACATGGAGCCTTGCCATCCCAAAACCTCTCTGACCCCCCACTGGAGTCTTCCCAAAAATTCACACACTGACAGCCACTACAGTCTACTTAGCTATCAGAGGTAGACTCTCTTTACCTCAGCTCTAACTATCGTGATGGCCACTGCTCTCTCTCTCTCTCTGCTCTCTCTCTCTCAGTATTTCCCATGACATAATTTCCTTTTCCTGTCAGGAAACTCCTCCCACCGCACATGACTTAGGCTTCCTATGATGTAAGCAAGTCACTTGGCTTGTTAATGAGTGGGAAAGATCTTCAAATCTAAATTGCTACTACAGTGATATACCAAATGATGCATATTTTTTATGTACATTTCAAAGCATGTTTGTAGTTGTATAAATTGTTTTCTTATAACATTGATCAATATGTCTTTAAATATCTGTGACCCTGTGCTATTATACTTTGATAATGTTTTGACTTCACCAAGATGGCACACATCCATCTGAGTATTTGGTGGAAAAGTTGGACCCACTAACATGGAACAGAAGGGGATATTGGGCCTGTTTTAGGGTTTTTATGGGAAACTAATCCATAGGAGACCAAGATAGAGTTAGCAGGAGGATAAAGAGGGAACTAGGAACACTAAACCCGAGACTGCAAGGAACAGCTTAAACCAATCACGAGACAAATTGAACAAAATACCAGATACAGAGAGACGTATAGCAAGCAAAACAGGAGAGATAAATGTTAACAACCGAAGACATTGAATAGGATAATAAGATCATATATGATCATAGCTCTAGAGCTAAAAGGAGTCTTAGAGACCATTGAGTGCATTCTTCCTCCTCTCATTCCCCCTCCCCTACCATGTCCCAGGTAAACATTTGCTTTTGCTAAAAGACAAGGTATAGTCTAGTGCCCAAAGCCCCAATGTCTCTTCTGCTGTCCTATTCTCTCTTTTTCTTTTCCAGAAAAGCTTCTATTTAACAGAAATTCAAAATTGCAATACAATTTTAAATATTCATAAATTTGATAAAAGATCATAAAAGGGATGCAAGATGTTTGCTTTGACTAATATATGTTTGTGTATGTATACACACACAGGCAGGGCGCGCACACACACACACACACACACACACACACACACACACACGACACAGCTAAAATGGCTTTGTCTAGTTTTATATCCAAAGGAAAAATAAGATCACTCCTTGATTAAAAGTGGCTCTAGTCTAATAAAGCCAATATTATAACTGACAATAGTGAGTCCCTTTCCCTCTGCCATAACTAAAACATTTTTACATTTAATTCTCAAAAGATATTCAGATTCTCATGCTAATTGGAATCTGTACTGGAATTAAAAAAATTATTTAACAAAACATGCCTAAAACCCAGTCCTTCCCTCTGATATCAAGCAGTATAAATCTAATTCCTTTTACATGTGACACGTCTTTAAATACTCAAAAACAGAAATCATCCTCTCCCTCCCAAGTGTTCTCTTCTCCAGGCTAAACATCTCCAAGTATCTGCACCACATTAGTATCTCTAGGGATACTAAGTATTTCTTAACTCATTATGCTGGAGAAAAGTGCTTTATAAGCTTTAAGGGACTTATATAAATGTGAATTAGATTAATAAGTCATCATCTTCTCACATGATTTTTTCTTCCTTTGCCTTAAGGCAGTAAGAATTTTATGAAAATTGGGACAAGTCATTAGAAGTTAGATAGTCCTGAGTGGCTAGCTCTGCAATGGCTAAATGATGTACTTGTAGATGTCTTTTGTTCATATGGATCAATCACCTAATTTCCTAGTCAGGGAAAAATACAGACTAACTGGATTTGAAAGATGTTTCTTAAAAAAAAGGAATAAAGAAAATAAGGATGCCTAACAATATCAAAAGCATCCAAGAGGTCAATGGATAAGGGCTAAGAAAAGACTATTGTATTGGATATAATTATTAGGTATCATTGGCAATTTTTGTGAGTGCAGTTTCATTAGTGTTGAAGCCAGAAGGCATATGACAATGGGTTAAAGAAGGGTAGGTAGTGAAGAAGTAGAGGAATGGGTTGTTGACATTTTATTTTATTTTTTGGGCCTTCTAAACTTGACAAGCATTAGAAAACTTGAGTAATTCCACATGCAAAGAAGAACAAAAACAAAGTACATGAAAACAAAAGTCACCATGTCCAGTTTGGCTCTTTTCCTCATTAAAGTTTACAATAAATTCAACATTGCTTCCAAAAAAAAAAAAGAAAAGAAAAATGTTTCTTTCCCAGTGCCTTGCTATGACCTGGGTCACACGCTTGATGGATTCTATCATCTAAGCAGATTTCTTTATTTCTTTGACAGTCTGTCTCAACTCCTAATGGAACAATCAACCATTGACTTGAATTTATATAGTTAATTCTTACTGTCCCCAAAGGCTTCATAGCACCTTACAAACTTTTTGGCTAAAGTTGAGCTTTCCAGGGCACTCCTATGGAGCCCTTCCATGCCTTGAATCCCCTTTGAACTATGTGGTTTCTGGTAAAAGTCACAATTGTGGAGTTAGATGAGAGTTTATTCAGTATAAACTATACCCTGGGGTAATGTCACCCTCCTGCAGAAGGGCAGACACCTCCCAAGATAAAGCAGGGGCAGCTGCTTAACAGCTGTATAGCAATGCTTCATGAGCTGAGAACAGGAAGTGAAATATAAATTAAATAAAAATATTTAGCAGTGGTAGGAACTTTCCCCACTTGGTTGCCACTCACATATTTTTCTTGACCTTGTATTTAGATATTTAAATTCTTCTACAATTTAGTTTCTAAGTTCTCTCTCAATCTAGTCAGACCCATCCCTTAGACTGTTAGTGCAACCCAAGGTAGTATAAGGCCATACAGGTTTTCCATGCCTGGTTACCTCCCACCTGCCTACATTGTTTTCAGTGGAATAAGCTCACTTCCCTTGCTAAATGAATTCATTTCTTTAAATACACTCAGCTTTCAAGCACACTTAAATGATCTCTGTGGTGGTAGTAGTTCTGCTTTAGTTACAAGAATGCCACTTACATTGACATAATGCCAAGACTCCAGGATAATTCATAAATGTTTGAACCAATCACCAAATTGAATGGTAGTGTGTATCCTTTCTTTGTTTTGTTTTTTAAATCTTGATTGCCAAGGCTCAACTTTTTAGACTGATGCTTTTTGAATGTACTGCTATTGCTTTCCCCCACCCTTTACTGACATTCCTACCATTTTTATTCATGACATAAAATTCCAGGAGGAATTTTAGGTCCTACAACATAATGTTTATTATTCTTCATATGGTCATTAAAGAAGAGCAAGACCTGATTCCTCTCTTCCCCTCTGCTGTGAATTATTCAGAAATTTTTTTTGCTATTCATGAATACAGCAGTGGTTAGAGGAGGAGTAGATAGTGCTGGACTCCATGATAGGAAGTCTTGAAGATAAACAATTACTTCATTTGCTCTTTCCTTCATGGAGCAGTAAAGGATATTTAATTTAATGTATATCGTCAGTGATAACGCCAGTTAGAGGACTCGATTGTTGAAAATATTGGCCCAAACAGAAGTAACCTTACTTTTCAAAGAGAAGTTTTTGAAACTACAAAAGTGTATACCCTATATTATGAGAAACCAAATGTTACTGATGAGGGTTGAAGCATACATCGCCACTAAAAAAAAAATTAAAAAAACCCATAAACTCCTTGAATTTCTTGTCTTTGGTTCAACAGCAAATACTCGTTAAGTGCCTACTAAGTGACAAGCACTGTGCTAAGCTCTGGGAACACCATCCACTAAAAAGATATCTTCTTTAGTGTTTGGTTACTCATCCTTTAGATACCACTGTTCCCCTAGCAACCTCCTCCCAGCCTGTGTTTTTCTAACCATGTGGGTTGTATCAGCAGAGCTTGCTCTGTGAAAGCAGGTGACTCCTCCAGAACAAAGCATTCCATAATGGAAACTTTAATATGGTTTTAAACAGGAGACTTAACACAGTTACATCAAGCTCTCTCAAGCCTTGCCACCTGCCCCCTCTCAAAGCTCTTTCTTGCTTCTCTTCCCTCTTGGGAGATATCTCACAGCAGCACTACACAAGGTGTATTGGGAGTTGTTGCTATGGAAATGAGCAGTCATCACCACAGAGGAAGCTATGATTACCCTCCGTGCCTTAGATTTTCAAAACTCTTGCATCTCCCCTGAATACCATTATTGCAAATGTAAGGTGACCAGTATTTTATTACTTTCTTGCTAAAAAAACAAAACCTCGCCTTATATTTGGACCAATACAGTATTTTATTCTCTCTGTGTTCCTCGTTTGGCAATTGTGGTCTCCTTTGCCATTAGAATTTGTGTGGAAAATTGTTAAGATTCAGAACTGGAATGTTCTGTAGCTCCTTGCTTTGGGGTATTTTGAGAACAGAGCCTTTTATGTAACCAAATTTAACTTGGCAATTTTGATAATGCATCTTGGCAATCCTTAGTTTCTGTGCTTAGCTATTCATGCTTTACAGGGAGAGGGGTTGGAATAGATGTCTTTCCAATTCTGTCATTCTATGATTCAATGGCCATGGTCCACTTCTCCACTCTTCTTTTGTAGTTAAGCTTTATGCATTTTACTGGATGGTTCGATGTGTACCCCAGTTTATTAGTAAATATGTAAAAAGAGGCCAAAATACATTTAGAAAAATAAATCTAAGTTTATGTGTATGCTATCATCATGCTTTGGATCATGTATCCTGGTCCATTTCTTTAGTTAAAGAAACCAGATTGGTTGCAGGGTTCTTTTTATTTTTTGGAGTCAAATTATCAATCCCTCCATTACATGCCAACCAGAATGCAACTCTGCCCAGCAACCCCAAACCTAATCCTCCATTCCCCCAAATGAAACAAAAGCTTTTTTTGTTTCTGCTTTGTTTCTACTACCCCTTTGGAGTAGGGAGCATCTCATTTTCATCTTTATATCTGTAGGACCTAGTACAGATTCAATAAATGTTTCTTGAAGTATTGTGGTACCCTTCCTTCAAAAATTGGGTCCCTAGGATAGCTACCTCAGACTCCAGGTACTCTATGGGCTCACATCCACTTATAATGATAGCTCACAAGCCCCTATTGTTATGATGACTTTTTCTCTATTTAGCCAGAGGGTACAATTAGTTTAAAGAATTTAATGAAATGGGCAGCTAAGTGGAATAGTAGATAGGGTGCAGGGCCTGGAGTCAGGAAGACCTGAGTTCAAATCTAGCCTCAGATACTTACTAGTTGTGTGACCCTGGGCAAGTCACTTAACCCTGTTTGCCTCAGTTTCCTCCTCTGTAAAATGAGCTGGAAAAGGAAATGGCAAAGCACTCCAGTATCTTTGCCAAGAAAGAGTTGGTCATGACTCAAATGACTGAACAACAATTTAATGAACTGGCATAGAAAAATTTACAATAGAAGTTCTCCCTCTAAACCTAGTATACAGTCTCCCACCAATATATAGCCCATCGGAAGGAGAATGATTATGAACAGGGGTCATGCATCAGACAAAGCTCATATACCTGACACTACACTGCAAGAACCCTGACGTCTTCTGGTTATGTCATCGTGCTGTTTATACTGAGCCGGCTTCTTCTTGGGCTCAGAATCTCTATTGAGTCCAAGCTCAGTTGGTCTCAGCTGGCACATTGCTTTGTTGGTTTTGGCATCTTTTCCAGGCATTATTTCGTACTACTCAGGGCTCATTTCTTTAGGGCCAGGCATGCCATCCCAGCTTCTGTATGCTGCAGTAGAGCAGCACTCTCACTGATAAAGCTGGACAGTTCTTTAGTCATAGTCACCAGACCTCCCCTCCTCCTAAAAAAAAAATGAACAGAGTGCCTGCCCTCAGGCCAAAGCTAGGTCTCTCCTTTTTGACTCGTTTTGTCCTAGGTTATGTTACAGATAACTATTTAATAAACTTAGGCTTTGTCACTTTAACAAGATGCTTTCAGGCTTAGGTGCAAAAAGCTTGAGCCAGAACAAAGGTAGATTAAGGAGCCAAGGTCAGTGTTCTCCAGCTTCCAGGACCCAAATTCTTCTTTTTATTTTGCATATCTATTAGTAGCAAAGCCTGATTACTTTAATGTTATATTTTGGCCTGCAAAAACCGCAATGTTCCTATAAAAGAATTTGAAATGGTACCCTCCAACAAGAGTAGTGATGGTTTTTACAGTTAGTAAGCCATTTATCATTTTTGGTAGGTGGACCATGAATTACTTCAATGTCACATTAAAGTGACTTCTTTTGAAAACTCCTACCAAGCTCAGCAGTACGGAGAACATTTTGAGATAATTATTATCTGGAATAGAACAAAAGAAATTTACCTTCCTCTCCTTTCTTATAATGTGCCAAAAATTAATAATAGCTTCAAAGGTAAAGGAATTTAGCTTTATTAAGATGTTTTGGGCTGTACAAAGTGTGGTATTATAAGGGACTGATACTGATTTTTTTAAACAAATATGTCAAAACTTATGTAGACATATAATTTGTACATGAAAATTTCATAAATGATAATAGTTGACATTTATTTTTAAAGCACTTTTCAGTTTACAAAGTGCTTCACACAGATAATCTTGTTTGATCTTCATAACAACCCTATGAGTTAGGTATTACGTATATTATCATACCCATTTGACAGATTAGGATACTGAGGCTCAGAGAGTTTATGTAACTTCCCTAGGGTCACACAAAGAGATGGTACAGGTCTGGGGGTGTTGAAAAACAAGTTTTTCTTGATGCCAAACCTTTCTTTTCACTGTACCACATTCTGCCTAAGTGTAGTCATGGGAACTACACTCATTTTAATGATGTTCAGAGAAGTTTGGGGACTGTTTTGAATTGTCTCCAGAGTCTGTAGTTTGTTCCTTGGAATACACTGACTAGCAGCAAATCTATAGTCTTTGAAGGTGTATTTGAATTTTGGAAATAGTCAAAAAATTCACCCTAGCTGAACTCGGTGAAGAAGGCAAATAGAATCAATTTAATATGATTTGTGGGTTTGTTTGTATGCTTAGCAAGACTAGTTTTCCCTATACGACAATTAAAATGGCTACACCAACCATATCATAAATTCCTGAAAGCAGACTGAGCCATCCAGTTTCCCTGTGATTCAGTGAATGAGTGACATATGATTCCCTGGTGTCAACAGAACGTCGAGAGCTAGAGAGTGGCCTCTAGCATGTTGGGTGGATCCCTGGGCAGGATTTGTGGGAGGACATGGACAGAGATGGATGGGCTGTGATCTTATGATCATTATAGTGTGTGTATGTGTATATATACATATGTATATATATGTGCACACACGGACACACACACATATACATATATGTACATATTTATTACACACATGAATAGTATTCATGTGGCCATTTAAGGTTTGTGATACATTTAAAAATATTAACTCATTTTATCTTCATAACATCTCTGGGAGGGAGGTGCTATTATTACCCTCCTTTTACAGGTGAGGACACTGAGGCAGACAGTGCTTCTCTCAAGGTCACGTAGCTCGTAAGTATCTGAGACATATTTGAACTCAGGTTTTCCTGTTCCAGGTCCAGGGGTTTATCTATTGCACCACCTCTCCACCACAGAGATAAAATCACAGATCCATCAAACTATATTAAATGAATAAGGTGGTACTCATAGTGAAGAAACACACAGGTAGAATATGGCTGCCATGTCAAGAGTTCCTGCCCCACTTGCTAAGACATAAACCTCATGTAAATGTGTTGGGGGTGTGCCTCATTCTGTGTCTCCAGAAAAAAGGCTGAAATTCCATGGACCAGGTCAGTTTCTCAATGAAGTATAAACTCCCCTTCTCCTGAATCCTTGTTGTCACTTTGATGAGGATTATGATCTGGAACTGATTGTCTCCTCTTGACAAATTATGAATTTGCCTTCAGTATGCTTATTGCCCCATTGGCATCACTGATGGCAATTGCCTGATGCTTACTGATTTGAACTCAGCTCCTTAAAGAGAGGTTTGCACGTCTGCATGACCACTACGAGATGCTGGCAACAAATAAACAGAGGAATTTCTGGACAAAGCCAGAGAAAGCACCAAGGGAAGAACAAGGGACAGAACCACAATGGAGAAGTGCAAAGACGAACTTTGTCCTTCGTTGGTATTGTGGTTGGGATTGTACTGTTCAGGGAGTAGGCAGATTCTGTCACTACTCCTATCGATCTTAAATGTTTTCTCTTTTAGAAGGCTCCACTTTGAGTACAGTATCAGTCTGAAGGACTGTGTAGGTGCCCAGTGAAATGGTAATCACCAAAATGGAGATGCTAGACTCTCCTTTTTGAGGGAAGGCTATCCAGACTAGCACTAGAGCTCTTGGAGGACTGTTATCTATCCTTGGGATGCAGATACTTAAGAGAAAGAAGCAGAGTTGGGCTACTCGCTAGTAGCCATTTGTGTTTTTTTGTCAGGTTAAAGCCTTCCCTGTATTGATGTCTTATTATTCTAAATACTTGTATGGGAGCTAAGGCACCTTTCCTTTTATTGCATGTATGGAGAGTTGGGCATGAACCAAATCGCTATCGAGAGAAATCCTGATAAGAGCAAAATGAGTGAAATTCCGATGCTCTTAAAAGAAGCTGTTGAGTTGAGGCATAAGCCAAAGAGAAAGTTATTGAGAAAACTCCAAGATTATCCCCAGTCTGTACAAACCAACCTTTTTATTTCCAGGTAGAAGGTTACATAACATTTATCAGCACTGCTGTATTTCCAATGGTTGAAACATCTTTGTTCTGAGATTAAGAAAGTAAAATGTTTTTCTTTTTGTCTGAGTTTGGTCAGCACCAAATGCTGGATTTTATAAGATGGATACCTGGTAAAAATGGGCAGAAAATCCTCATTCAGTCATTAACTTTTGGTTGTGACCTTCATCGCGTCACTACAACCATCTGTGTGGCTTTTTAAGCTCTTTTCCTGTTAGAATCCTAGCCTCAGAATTTCCAGGCTAGTGCTTTGCTTACTGGGCCTGAGTCCCTGTAGTGAAATTAATTTGACTTTACCACGCAAAAACCTGTGGCAAGTTGAATTTTCCATTAAAAAAAAATTAGTTGGCAACTTCAGTGGAAAGGGAAGTGTGTGTACTAGTTCCATTTGTTAAGTGTCAGGTTATTTTTCTAAATTAAAGCATGGTGCAGATTTTTAAATGAGATTTAATTCAATGTACACAGATATTTACTCTCAAGCTTCCTACTACAAAGAAATACTGTTATTAACAAAGCTAGTTAATGCTTTCCTTAGTATATATCCCCCAACCCTCCAGTTACAGAGACTGGAACTACACATGACCACTTATTGGTTATTTATCACTTTGCCTGGTCTTTGCCAGGGTTTATCTTTATATCTCCTTTTAATTACCTAACCAAACTATGTATGATCTGCTCCTTGAATATATACGTCACTTCCCCTAGGATCTAATTCAATAAGGCTTTGAGCATCAACCAACATTTTGCAAAGCATTTTTTACTTTACCATTTGTCCTCAGTAGGAAATCTTGTCCTCAGATACTTTGGCAGCAACATCCAGCCTAGACTCTTGCCATCTTGCCAATGTCATCAGCATTTCCTCTTGTGACTGCACCTTCCCCAATTTTCTTGATGTCCAGGGAGTTAACACATCCAGGAAATTCTTAGCCATTTTCACCTTCCTTACCTTCTCTATTTCCCCTTTCCTCCAGCACAGCCTCCTGTCTTCCTTCTATCTAACCCTCCAACCACTTCAACCATTGGTGATTTAAGAACTGAGCCACACTATAGTACCATACACAACTGCGACAGAGGTCTTCCTGGTGTAACCATAACTACCCTCACCCCTAAATTTCACTCTTCCCTGAGTGTTTTCACCCCACCTCCTACTACCCAAAGGGCATGTAGAGGTATCTAGCATCTCCCATTGGTTCCAACTTCCACTATTTGTGTCCTCCCCCATCACAAGGTTTCCTGTACCCCAGTTCTATTAATCCATATAATAGATTTGCTTTTAAAAAGAAATATTTACTTTAAAGGAATAATAAAAATAAATATACAAACATGTCTACTCAACACACAAGATATAAACCTCCCCTATGTCATCTCAGTCTCTGCAGAGGGGAAGAAGATTAGATTCTTAGCTTAACTTAGTTTCTATATAGCTTGTATCCACTAAGTTCCAAGTCCAAAGCAGCTGAACTCACCTTGGGTCTGAGCATCCAACCCAAGCAACATCCATCCTAGACTCTTGTCTCTAAGGTCACCAAGATTCAAGCTCCCAGATCCAGAGACTCTTCTACCTACATCAAAACTGAGAAGAACAAACAAAACAGACCAAAAACCCTCACCTGGTCCTTAAGACCACAGGACCTAAGAAGGGTGCAGGACACAAAGAAAGCCCTTTCTCCCACTCAGCTCAGATCACAGTATCCATTCTGTGAGTGAACTACACCTGTGCCTCCCCTGAACACTACCAGAAAAGAAGAGAAAGTCTGTCCCTATCTGGTGGTATTAAAGATGCAGTCTCTTCCAGCTATGAAACTAGTGGAAGGAGACTATTCTCACGCAAGTGTTAAGGGAACGCAAACCATATGTACAAAAATATTTATAGCAGCTCTTTTTGTGGTAGCAAAGAATTGGAAATCAAGGGGGTGCCCATCAATTGGGGAATGGCTAAACAAGTTGTGGTATGTGAATGTAATGGAATACGATTGTGCCATAAGAAATGGGAAGATATAGACTTCATAATAACCTGGAAAGACCTACATGATATGATGCTGAGTGAGGGGAGCAGAACCAGGAGAACATTGTACACAACCACAGACATATTGCTTCTGTGATGTCTAACTTTGGTAGACTCAGCAATACAAGGTTCAAAGATAGTTCCAAAGGACTCATGATAGAAAGAGCTATCTACATCTGGAGAAAGAACTATGGAATCTGAATACAGATTGAGGCAAACTATTTGCTCTCTTTTTTTCTCTTCTTTTTTGGTTTTGTTTCTTCTTTCTCATGACTCATTCCATTGGCCATAATTCTTCTTTACAACTTGACTATTGTGTAAATAAGTTTAATGCGAAAGTATATGTAGAATATATGTAGGATTTCATGCCGTCTTGGGGCGGGGAGAAGTAAGGGGAGAGAGGGGAAGAAATTGGAAACTCGAAAACATGTGGAACTGATTGTTGTAAACTGAAAATAAAAAACCTAAAAACAAAGTGTTAAGGGAACACAAAATGTCTTCTCCCAGAAGCAGTCTCCTGGAGAATCCCATATGGGCGCCTCTAGCTTATAGATCTCATCACGTGTAAATCTACATTCCACAGGAGGAACTTGGTAATCTTAGTGTAATGAAGAAAAAGTCACTAGAGCTTACTAAAAATGTTTATCAGAGTAGTCCATGCCAAAGGGTTGAAATTATGTATAGAACTGTAGAAACCACCTCTTTGCCATTTATTAAAAAGTATCTTTTGATCTCGTAGGGGAGAGGAACCATTTGCCATGGCGGCAGGGATATTCCTGGGAGAACTGCCAGCTCTGCCTTTCCTGTCCTTATTAAGTTTTATCAATGCTTCAAAATAATTTGCCTGGCTGATCTCTTGTTAGTGGAACCATAACATTAATTGAAAGAGAGTATGAGAATGCATGTGTTTTTCTTCAGCCTTTGAAACACTTGATGAGGGATAATGATAGTGGCAAAGACCAAGCAAACTGATAAATAACCAGTAAGTAGTCATGTGTAGTTCTCATTCCCAAGGTGGTAAGGGGGTAGAAAGAATTCATTTATGACAATTGAGCTAGGAACAAGGGCTGTGGACCTTCCATTATGAGAAACAGATCAGAGAAGCCTCACAGGTACCTGAATGACCCTTTAGTGCCCCGGTGAGATAGAGAATGGAGGACTACTTTCACGACAGACCTGAAGAGGTATTAATTAGTGTGAGACAAGTAACTTAGGTCTAGGCAATATGATTTCTCTGATACCGAAACAGTGGTGAGGAAGCAGGAAGCAAGGCAGAATCCCATTAGATAGTATCTAACAGCCTAAAAAGCAAGGTCAGAGAGCAGCAGCAAAAAGCGGAAATTTAGTAGATCTTTCTGATTTCAGGATTAGCACAGGATCAGAGTGATGATCTTCCCAATTTTAGCGGCAGAGCCTCTGGGCTCCACCCCAGAGACGTTGGAGGCCAGGACCATGCTAAGGAGCGACAAGAGGAAGAACCACTAAGGTTCTCTAAGGCAGTCAGTCAGTTAACGTTTATTAAGCATTCAGCATGCATGAGGCACTGTGCTAGCTGCTGAGGATACAAGGAAAAGCAAAAAAAGCTGTCCCTGCTCTCAAGTCTCTTACAGTCTAACGAGGGAGATGACATGCAAACAACTATATACGAACAAGATATGTAAAAAAAAAATTGGAAATAATCAGTAGAGGGAAGGCACTGATATTAAGAGGGATCAGAAAGAGATTTCTGTAGAAGGTGGGATTTTAGCTGAGATTTTATGGAAACTGAAGAAGCCAGGAGGTGGAGAAAGGGAAACAGAGAATTCCCAGCATGGAGGACAGCCAACAAAAATGTCCAGGTTCTGACATGGAACACCTTGTGTGAAGAACAGCAAAGAGGCCAATGTCACTGGATTGCAGTGGGGGTGGGAGTGGGCAGGAGAATAAGATATAAGAAGAGTAGAAAGGTGGAGGGGTAGGTTATGGAGGACTTTGAATACTAAAGAGAGGGTTTTTATACTTGATCTTGAAGGTGATAGGGAACCACTAGAGTTTATTGACTGGAGTGGGGTGGCATGTGTGATACACAGTCAGATATGTACTTTGGGGAGGCTAATTTTACAAATAAGTGAGTGATTGGCTCTTGGAGGTGAACCAGCAGGTTATTGCAGGAGCCCAGGTATGAAATGATGAGGGACTGTAGCGGACTAGTGAAAGAGTCAGAGGAGAGAGAGAAGGGCACATATGAAAGAGGTGTTACAGAAGTATAATCAGCAAGCTTTGGCAGTGGATATGAGGGTGAGGAGTTGAATATGACACCTGGGTTGTGAGCCTGGTTTTCTAAGAGAATGGTGATACCAGCAATAGTAATAGGGGAATTTGAAAGAGGAGGAAATATGAGGGGAGGGGAATAATAAGTTCAGTTTTAGACAAATTGAGTTTAAGATTATCTGTGGGTCATCCAGTTTGAGATGCCCAGTAGCAGTTGGAAATGTGGGACTGGAAGCAAAGAGGTTAGGGCTAGATAAGTAGATTTGAGAATTGTCAGCATAGAGATGATAACTAAGTCTGTGGGAGATAATGAGATCAGCAAGTGAAATAATATAGAGGGAGAAAAAAAAAGGGCACAGGACAGAGCTCTGGGGAAGAGGGTGTGCTGTGTGATTGTGTATAAGAGACTGATTTGATTGAATGATTGCATTGGTCATCTTCCACCCCTGCCCCCATTACTGGTTAAATATTTTATTTTTCTTTTTTGCTTAGTGGTTCCTGAATGGTCAATACAATAGAGGATGGTAGAAAATATTTGGGATCAACTGACTATGACCCACCATACCCAACTAGTGACGCTGTGGCAGAATCCAATGAGATGCTCTTTATCACTGAGTTCACAGTAGAGATATTCAGCTTTCTTCTCCATCAAAGGTGATCTCTACCAAGAGATCAGATAGGAAACCATAAATAGAATAGCAGAGCATATATTTGGGATAGAGTGGCAAAATAAATAACAGAGAGACGTCAAGTAATGGAATCCTCCTCAGTTTCCTTCTCACCTTCCCCTCCATCTCATGTACAAAAGGGCATAATGTCATTATATAATGTATGGAGCTGTATGGGATCTCACCTCTGACAATAGGTACAACATGAAATCCTTCTAATTCTTTCTTTTGAAAGGACATTGTAATACCAATACACACACATACACATACATATATGTGTATATGTATACATACATATATAAATATATATTTTACATGGCCTTTCTCAAGGTTATTAGCCATGTCAGTTGTATCTTATATACTTCCAGGGCCTTTTTATTTCAATTTGGTAAGACATTAAATCAGTAAAGATATTCCCTAAATGACCGAAATTTTAGAATTTTGTCCCATCCTTTTAGGTGGCATCTGACATCTCCACTTGTTGCTGTTGTCATTTTTCTATAATTCCTATGACTCAGGCCACAGATAATTTCTTATGACACAGAATGATCAAATCAGGAATGTCACAAATGTGCTTGTCTATGGTTTCCTGTGAGCAATTTTGTCAAAGGTGCACAGCATCTGAAATCTTTATTTAGAGAGCTACTCTCATTGACATTTCTGCTGGGGATTCTGATGAAGTGTCACATTAAAAAATGACTTATAGGATTTAAATAATATCCAAGAGCATCCTGAGTCTTACTGTGACCATGGGAGGTGTCTCAGGTTATTTAATCTGACAATAATTTGCTGACAATTGATAGAAAGTGGTGAAGAAATAATAAATATACAAATGTAGTAGATATTCATACCTAGGGAATTTCTTTCCAAGGCTTCATGCAAAGTGAAGTTTCTTATGAAATATCTTTCATTTATGGTGTGCTTCTCACAGGAAGAAAAGAAAGAAAAAAGGGAGGGAAGGAGAGAAGAAGGAAGAGAATGGAAGGAGGAGAAAGGGAGGAAAGAGAAAGACAATAGGAGGTAGAGAAAGAAAGAAAGAGAAAGAAAGAAAGAAAGAAAGAAAGAAAGAAAGAAAGAAAGAAAGAAAGAAAGAAAGAAAGAAAGAAAGAAAGAAAGAAAAAGAAAAAAAATGAAAGGAAAAAGAAATGTGCCTGCATTTTGGCTTCAAATGTTTCCATAAACAGAACACATCTATTAAACGACTTTGTATGTGTTAGCATGATGTCTGTGCCAAAATTCAATGAATAAACAGTGGTTGGGAGAAGCAAGTGAAGGCAAAATCCCCAAATCCTCAATTAACCGGATCATGAATAAAAGAATTTCAGGGTGTTCTGTTTCCCTCCTATAGCTTTAATCTACCCTCACTTTCTTTTAATTACTTTTTCAATATGACTTCATTTTGTTATATTTCTCTTTAATGTTGATAATTTTTATTATTTCCTCCATGATCCTTTCTCCATTCTGTTTTCTAAAAAAATAAAGAAAAGGCCTTAGGTTGTGAGTTAACTTGTTTTTTCATGGTTTGCTTTTTATAGGGTTTCTTTTAAAAGGTTTTCCCTAGTGAATTCTTTTTAATAGAAAATTCAACAACTCTCTTGCTGAAGGTGTGGATCATGACACTCTGGGGGGAAGTTTCTGGGAAGCTTTGAGAGGGTTGCATAGTCTGCGGCTGTCTTGTTTGAAATTTAACTAAAAAGAGGATCAGTGCCTGTTGGGGTTGAGGAGTCTGCAGAACTTAGTCAAAGTCTAGAAGTGCGAGAATAAATAATAAACACTTATTAAATGTCTCCTATGTATGAGGCATTGTGCTAAGCACTAAACATACAAAAAGAGGCAAAAGACATCCCTTCTCTTAAGGAGCTCACAATCAAATGGGGGAAACAACATGCAAACAAATAATGTGCAAACAGGCTGTATACAATATAAATAAGAAATAACAGAGAGAAGACAATAAAATTAAGAGGAGATGGGAAAGGCTTCCTCTAGAAGGTTAGATTTTAGTTGGGTCTAAAAGAAAGTCAGGGAAGGCAGTAGATGGAGATGAAAAGGGAGAGCATTCTAAGTATGGGGAGGAGTCAGAGAAAATATCTAGGGCCAAGAGATAGACTGTCTAGTTTGTGGAATAGCCAGGAGGCCAATATCATTGGTTCGAAGAATACTTGGCAGGGATTAAGATGTAAGAAGACTGGAAAGGTAGGAGGGGGCTAGCTTATGAAAGGCTTTGAACTTCAAGTAGAGGATTTGTATTTGATCATGGAGGTGATAGGAAGCCACTGGAGTTTACTGAGTGAGGATGGGGGGAGAGGTGTTGGTGACATGACTGGCCCTGTGCTTAAGGAAAATCATTTGTTGGCTAAATGGGGGATGGATTGGAGAAGGACACTTGAGGCAGACTGACCCACCAGCAGGCTATTCCAGTAATCCAGGCATGAGGTCCTGTACCAGAGAAGATAAAAACATTGTTTCTCCCCCAAGGACTTCTGGTTAAGATGGAAACTTGCAAGATTTTAGAGAAACAGTTCTATCCCAGATAAACCCCAACAAATATATGGCAAACATTTCAGATAAAGAAAACTGAAAAGAAACAAAAGTAAGCTTCTTCATCTACTTCAGACCTGTAAAGAAAAACTATTGGCAAAGAGAAAAGGTATTATGCTAGGGAACTCAGTGTGAGCTCAGGAAAACATAGAAGTTAGTGGAGGTAAAGAGAGAAACTGAGTCAAGGAAACCAGTGAAATATCTTGCAAATGGTCCTGAAGCCAGTCACCTCTTTGAATCAGGCTGGAAAAGGAAGGGGGATGTCACAAGCCAACATGAGCTTGGGTTATTGGGGCCTTGAAGCCAAATCCTGGGCCTGGCCTTGCAGACTAGTAATGGGAAAGAAAACCAGCCTTGCTATGTTACTGTGGAAGGAAATAGGACCTGGCTATGCACTCCTCAGACCTCTGAGAACTACAGCAGGAGATAGGTCCAGTTCAATAACTGGAGATTAGCCTGAGGGAACAGGAAAGACAGAGGAATTTTGCAGAAGGCTTGGAACCAGAACAATCTTCAACATCCCATGGGAATCTGATAAGACCCACATCAGTAGATACAAACAACTGTCATTTGGGAATCATACAAGAAGAAAAAGATAGACTGGCCAAAGCCAGGAACAGCTGAAGACCACCAGAAGCCTGACACAGGAATCAGAGATTGAGGCAGAAAATGGGGTCTTAATACCATCCAACTCATCCAGTTTGCAGTGACAGTAGAATCCTGACTACAGAAAGAACATAAGTAAACATAGCTTATACAACTCACCCAAGAGTATCAAAAAGAACGGACCCCAAAACACAATAGCAATACAAGAATTGAGGCTAAAAATATGAGTAAACAGAAGAAAACAATGAAAACAGTAAAGAAATATTATAGATTAAGAGATGCCCAACAAAGTTACGTTATGCCTAAAGGCATCATAATTAATAAAGTAACATTAATGCTCAAATACTTTAATTTTTCCAATTACATGTAAAACAAAATTTTAACATTCATTTTCAAAATTTTTGAGTTCCAAATTCCTTCCCTTTATCTTTTTCCTTCCTAATCTCTGAAAGATCAAGCAGTTTGATACAAATTATGTGTGTGCAATCATGTAAAACACATTAACCTATTAGTCATGTTGTGAAAGAAAACACAGACCAAAAAAAAGCTCAAGAAAAATAAAGTTTAAAAATATGCTTTGATCTGCATTCAGACTCTATCAGTTCTTTATCTGGAGGCAGATGGCATTTTTCATCATGTCTTTGGAATTGCCTTAAATTATTGAATTGCTGAGAATAACTGTCATTTACAGTTGATCATCATACAATATTGTTCTTACTATGTACAATGTTCTCCTAGTTATGCTCACTTCACTCTGCATCAGTTCATGTAAGTCTTTCCAGGTTTTTCTGAAATAACCCTGCTCATCATTTCTCAAAAGTGCAATAATATTCCATAACAATCATATACCACAACTTCTTCAGCTATTCCCCAATCGATGAGTATCCCCTCAATTTACAATTTTTGCCAGCACAAAAGGAGCTGCTATAAATACTTCTGGCTTCTTTTCCTAAGTTTTTTTTTAATCTCTTTGGGACACAGACCTAATAGTGCTATCTATAGCTTTATAGTTCTTTGGATATAGTTCCAAATTGCTCTCCAAAATGGTTGGATCAGTTCACAATTCTACCAAAAGTGCATGAATGTCCCAATATTCCTACATTTTCTCCAATATTTGTCATTTTCCTTTTCTGTCATATTAGCCAAGCTGATAGCTGTGAGGTGATACTTCAGAGTTGTTTTAATTTGTATTTCTCTAATTAGTAATGACTGAGCATTTTTTCATGACTATATGTAGCTTTGATTTCTTCTTCTGAAAACTAGCTGTTCATATTCTTTGACCATTTATCAATTGGGAAATGACTTGTATTCTTATAAATTTGCCTCAGTTCTCTATATATTTGAGAAATTAGGCCCTTTTTTTGCAGGGGGAAAGGCAGGGCAATTGGGGTTAAGTGACTTCCCTAAGGTCACATAGCTATTAAGTGTGTCAAGTGTCTGAGGTCACATTTGCACTCAGGTCCTCTTGACTCCAGGACCATTGATCTACTCACTGTGCCACCTAGGTGCCCCAAGAAATTAGGCCTTTATCAGAGAAACATGCTGTAAATTTTTTTTCCCCAGCTTTCTACTTTCCTTCTAATCTTGGCCACATTTGGTTTTGTTTGTGCAAAACCTTTTTAATTTAATGTAACCAAAATTATCCTATTTTATATTCCATAATGCTTTCCATAAATAGTTCCCTTATTCATAGATCTGACAGGTAAACTGTTCCATGCTCCCCCAATCTGCTTATGGTATCACCCTTTATGCCTAAATCATGTGCACATTTTGACCTCATCTTGGTATGTGGTACACCGAATTTCTGCCAAATTGTTTTCCAGTTTCCCCAGTAGTTTTTGTCTATATTGAGTTCTTGTCCCAGAAACTGGGGTCTTTGGGTTTATCAAATGCTAGATTATATGGCCATTTACAACTGTGTATCATATACCTAATCTATTCCATTGTTCCATCACTTAGCTGATTAACACTTTGTAATATAGTTTGAGACATGGTATGACTAGGCCATCCCGCTTCACAATTTTTTTTCACTGATTCCTTTGATATTCTTGTACTTTTGTTCTTCCAGATGAGTTTTGTTGTTATTTAAATAGTATCAGTACTTAGTACATATATACCAAATTGTACATGCACCTGAATTCATAAAGAAAACATTGATTGAGTAACCAGGAAAAAAATGACAGTAGAATATTAGTTTGGAGACCTCAATGTCCCCTTTTAGATCTGGGCAATTAAAAAAAAACATAAATAAGAAAGTTCAGGACATGAAAAGAAGTTTTAAAAAGTTTACTATAATAAGTCTTGGCCTATTACTGAGTAAGATTCAAAAGGAATATACATATTTCTTAAATGTGCATGGCACCATTACAAAACTGGCTATGTCCTAAGGCATAAAAAAAGCTCATAGAAATGCAGAGGACCAGAAATATTAAACAATCCTTAAGTGATTAAAACATATAAAAATTATAATCAATAAAACACTTCGGAAGAAAGAATTCAAACTTAAATGATTAAATAATTAAATTATAAAGAACTGGTGAGTCATAAATTAAATCATAGAAACAATAGATACTGTCATTAGAGAAAGTGGTAATGAGACAAAATGCCAAAAGTTTTGGGACATTTATAAACCCTTTCTTCAATTAAAAAAAAAGAACAAATTGATGAATTGAGCATATTAATAAATAAAATTAGAAAAATAGCAAATCAAATAAAACCAAGAAACAAGACTAGATATTCTAAAAATCAAGCAAAATTGAAAACAAACAAAAGGAAGAACATTGAATTGATAAATCAACATTTTTAAAAACTAATAAAAATAAACCATTAGGTAATCTGATATTTAGAATCAGTCAACAAACATCTTTAAAGTGCATACTATGTGCAAAACATTTTACCCCTATAAAAAGAAATAGAATTCACAAGAGATGAAGATAAAATAAAGGAAAACATTAGAAATTATTTCATCTAATTATATACCAACAAACATAATTTAAACAAAATGAATGAATATTTATAAAAATCCAAAATACCCAGAAATAGAGAACTTAAATAACCCAGTCTTCAAAAAAGAAATTGAACAATTCATATATTTTCAAAGGAAAAACTACCCTAGTACCAGATAGATTTACAAATGGATTCTAATAAACATTCAAAGAATAATGAGCTCCAATCCACATAAACTGTTTGCAAATATTGGGAGAAAGATTCAACTCAATTTTTCCAATGAGACAGATATGGTCCTAATACATTATTTAGGGAGAGATAAAGCAGAGTAACAAGTTTCAGCAAGAAGGCAGTTGAACACAGACCCCGACATGGACACAGACCCACTGCCCCTGAATTTGCCATGGTGGTACATGTATCAAATCCATCATTGCTCCTGCTTTTATAGTTAGGTGAACAAGGAGCAATTCCAATAGTTCAAAATTTAATCCATTGGACCAATTAAGTCTCAAGAATGATTTCATCGCCTTTTAGAAAAAATTAGCCTATTTAGCAGGGACCTCAGTAGATGTTGCTTCTACCACAAAAAAAAAAAAAAACCCACTTAAATGATTAATGTCTCTGTCAACTCTCTAAGCTCTAAGACTATAAATTGCAAAGAAGATATAGATCTACTTCATTGTTGAAATGACAGGTAAGATTTTTTTTTTAAATCAAGATGTTGTCAAGTCAACAAGCAACAAGCATTTTTATTAGTTAATTTATTTATTTTTAGTTTTCAACATTCACTTCCATAAGTTTTAAATTTTCTCCTTCTCCCTCCCCACTCCCTCTCCAAGATGGCCTGCAAACTGATATAGGCTCTACATATACATTTCTATTAAATATATTTTACATCAGTTAAGCTATATAGAAAAATTATAATACTGGGAGAAACCATGAGAAAGAAAACACAAAGCAAAACAAAAAACTAGTCTGCTTTGCTCTGCATTCTGACTCCATAGTTCTTTCTCTGGATGTGGATGGCATTTTCCATCATGAGCCCTTTGCAATTGTTTTAGGTCTTTGCATTGCTGAGAAGGGCTAAGTCTATCAAAAATCAGTCCTCACAGAGTGTGGCTGTTACTGTGTACAGTGTTCTCCTGGTTCTGCTCACTTCACTCAGTATCAGTTTATATAAGTCTTTCCAGGTTTTTCTGAAGTCCACGTGTTCATCATTTTTATAGCATAATAGTATTCCATTACATTCAAATACCACGACTTATTCAGCCATTCCCCAATTGATGGGCATCCTCTTGATTTCCAGTTCTTGGCCTCTACAAAGAGAGCTGCTATAAATATTTTTGTACATTTGAGTCCTTTTCCCATTTTTATGATTTCTTTAAGATATACCCCTAGAAGTAGTATTGCTGGGTCAAAGAGTGTGCACATTTTCATATCCCTTTGGGCATAGTTCCAAATTGCTCTCCAGAATGGTTGGATCAGCTCATAGCTCTAGCAACAATGAATTAGTGTTCTGATTTTCCCAATCTCCTCCAACATTTATCATTTTCCTGTTTTGTCATGTTAGCCAATCTCATAGGCTGATGGGGTACCTCAGAGTTGTTTTGATTTGCATCCCTCTAATTAATAGTGATTTAGAACATTTTTTTCATACGACTATAGATATATTTAATTTCTTCCTCTGAAAACTGCCTGTTCATATCCTTCGACCATTTATCAATTGGGCAATGACTTAGATTCTTGTAAATTTGACTCAGTTCTCCATATATTTTAGAAATGAGGCCTTTTTCAGAGACACTAATTGTAAAAATTATTTCCCAGTTTAACGCGTCCCAATCTTGGTTGCATTGGCTTTGTTTGGGCAAAAGCTTTTCAATATAATGTAATCAAAAATTATCCATTTTGTATTTCATAATGTTCTTTATTTCTTGTTTGGCCATAAATTCCTCCATTCTCTGTAACTCTGGCAGATAAACTATTCCTTGCTCCTCTAATTCGTTTATAGTATCAGTCTTTATATCCGAATTGTGTACCCATTTGGACTTTATTTTGGTATACAGTGTCAGATGTTAGTCTATGCCCAATTTCTGCCATACTATTTTCCTATTTTCCCAGCAGCTTTGAGCAGAACTCAAATAGTGACTTCTTATCCCAAAAACTGAGGTCTTTGGGTTTATCAAACCGTAGATTGCTATATATGGTCATTGCTATGATCATCATCTTGTGTACCTAATCTATTCTACTGATCTACCCCTCTGTTTTGTAGCCAGTACCAAGTAGTTTTGATGATTGCTGCTTTGTAACGCAATTTAAGATCTGGTATGGCTAGGCTACCTTCTCTAGCATTTCTTTTCATTAATTCCCTTGATATTCTGTACTTTTGTTCTTCCAGATGAATTTTGATATTATTTTTTTCTAGCTCTAAAAAATAATTTTTGGTAGTTTGATTGGTATGGCACCGAATAAGTAAGTTAATTTAGGTAGAACTGTTATTTTTATTATATTAGCTTGTCCTACCCATGAACAACTGATATTTTTCCAATTATTTAGATCTAATTTTATTTGTGTGAAAAGTGTTTTGTAATTGTGTTCATGTAGGTCCTGGATTTGTCTTGGCAGGTAGACTCTCAAATATTTTATAGTGTCTACAATAATTTTAAATGGAATTTCAGTTAGAGTCTTTTCTAAATTTATGGGCATACAATTGGGCAAAACAATTCCTAATTATTGTTTTAATTCCTTCTTCATTGGTGGTGAATTCACCCTTTTCTTTTTTGATACTGGTAATTTGGTTTTCTTTCTTTTTTTAAATCAAATTAACCAGTGGTTTATCTATTTTATTGGTTTCCCCCCCCCCAAAAAAAAACCCAGCTATTATTTTTATTTATGAGTTCAATAGTTTTATTTCAGTTTTATTAATCTCTCCTTTGGTTTTCAGTATTTCTAATTTGGCATTTAATTGGGGGTTTTCAATTGTTCTTTTTCTAGTTTTTTAGTTGCATGCCCAATTCCTTGATCTCTTCTTCCTCTATTTTATTCACATAAGCATTCAGAGGTATAAAACTTCCCCTAAGAACTGTTTTTGCTGCATCCCATATGTTTCTTTATGTTGTCTCATTATTGTCATTCTCTTGAATGGAGTTATTAATTGTTTCTATTATTTGTTGTTTGACCCATTAATTCTTTAGGAATAGGTTATTTAATTTCCAATTAATTTTAGTCTATCTTTCCATGGCCCTTTATTACATGTAATTTTTATTGCATCATGATCTGAAAAGGATGCATTTAATATTTCTGCCTTTCTGTGCTGGGTTGTGAGGTTTTTATGCTCTACTACATGGTCAATTTTTGTGTATGTGCCATGTACCATTAAGAAAAAGGTATATTCCTTTCTATCCCCATTCAGTTTTCTCCAGAGGTCTATCATATCTACCTTTTCTGAATTTCTATTTACCTCCTTAACTTCATTCTTGTTTATTTTGAGGTTAGATTTATCAAGTTCAAAGAGGGAGAGGTTGAGGTCCCCCACTAGTATAGTTTTGCTGTCTATTTCTTCTGGTAACTCCTTTAATTTCTCCTCTAAGAATTTGGATCCTATACCACTTGGTGCATATGTGTTTAATAATGATATTACTTTTGTGGTGCTTTTTGGCAGGATATAGTTTCCTTCCTTATCTCTTTTGAGTAGATCTACTTTTGCTTTTGCTTTGTCCAAGATTAGGATTGCTACCCCTGCTTTTTTTTTTTTTACTATAGCTGAAGTGTAATATAGTCTACTCCAGCCTTTTACTTTTAGCATGTGTGTATCCCCCTGTTTTAAATGTGTTTCTTAGGGGCGGAGCCAAGATGGCGACCAGAAAGCAGTAACTGGCGTGAGCTCCCCACCAAATCCCTCCAAAAACCTATAAATAAATGGCTCTGAACCAATTCTAGAGCTGCAGAACCCACAAAGTGGCAGAGGGAAGCAGGGCCCCACCCCAGGACAGCCTGGATGGTCTCTGGGTAAGGTCGGTCCCACA
>CM053622.1:447151681-447169947 GCA_028646595.1 Phalanger gymnotis
TTTATAGGTTTTTGGAGGGACTTGGTGGGGAGCTCACGCCAGTCACTGCTTCCCCCAGATTTACTTTTTCAAGATATTTGAAGGCATTTGTGCGAGAGCTCAGGTGAATCTCTGCTTTCACTCTGCCATCTTGCTTTGTCTGCCACAACACCTACTATGTGCCAGACGGTGCTAACAAAAACAGAAAGACAGTCCTTGCCTCAAGGAGCTCGTATTCTAATTGAAGGAGTCAAAAAGGCGATGATGCAAAGGAACCAGATGGATGAGGGAACATGGTGGAGGATCTCCAAGTGCAACTTGTAGAGGAATAAAATGTGGCTAGCCTCCTTCAGGAAGGAAGGAGCCAACCAGACAGAGGGAGAGGCCTCTGGTTGGGGTGGAGAGTACTTCCAATGTGTCAGTTCCAGAGTTGGAGTAGGGTTTCAATGAGAAGAGCTGAGTATGGTTGTGGTACAGGACATCTGGGTCACAGCCTGGCATAGTCTCTGCTATCAAGAAGCTTATATTCTATTGTTCAAATTACATTCTAATCACTCTCTCCTTATGCATATTCATTCAAATTAGCCATCATCCCTATAGTATCTACTATACTGAACAAATCATTTAATGAAAGAATAAGCTGGTAAGGTAGGATTCGGTTCTTTCTTATTGTTGCATCATATCATCTTCTTCTCCCTAGTTCTGTAAGCCATACTTTCAATGTGTGAATTTCAAGACTAGAGTGTGTATTCAGGATGAAGAGCTGGGATATGGTAATGGAAGTCCAGCATGCAGCCAGGACAGGAAAGTATCCTTCTCCTGGTTACTTGCTCCTCCCTGTTTTTTTTTTTTAATGAAAAAGCTCTCCCCTTTTTCTCCTTCTACTTGCTTGAATAATCCTTCACAGTTTCTTTTGCACGATCATTATCTATATCATTGCCCCATATGTAAGAGTGCTTCCTCTCCTGTGTTTTCTTCTCTCTTTGCAATAATTTTCTTGTCAATTTCACAATTTTATGTGGTTTCAGTTATAGTTTGTATGAAGATGACTTCCAGATATAGAAATCCAACCCTACTCTCTGTCCTGAGTGCCAGTTACATGTCTTCACCTGCTTGATGGTCATTACCATTCAAATGTCCCATAGACATCTCAAACTCATCATGCCAAAAACATAACTCATCTTTTCCCTAAATCCTTCTCCAAACTTCCCAATTTCCATCAAGGCACCATAGTTCTAATTAAATTTAGTCCCTCAGATTTTAAACCTAGGAGTCATTCTGTGTTCTTTATTTTTACTTGGTTCCCATATCCAAATTGCTGCCAAGCCTTATTGATTGTACCTACATAACATTTCTTTCATCCATTTTCTTCATGCTACTTATATGGACATCATCCTAGTTCAGAAGCTCATCCACTCTCACCTGGATAGTTGCAATAGCCTCCTAAAAGGTCTCCTGTCTTCCTAATCTCTCCCCTATCCCATCCACATAACCTCCAAGTTCAAGGGGTCACATATCTAGAGCCAGAAGGGACCTCAGAGGCCATTTATCCAATTTCCTTATTTTATAGATGAGGAGCACAAGGCCCAGGGAGGTAAGGTGATATGACTAATGTCACACAGCAAGTGTCAAAGGCAAGATTTGAACCCAGGTCCTCTGACTCCAGAACTGATACTCTTTTTCCACAGTACCTGATATTCCAAAAGCACAAGCTAGACCATGTCACTCCACTGCTCAGGAAGCTTCAGTGGATCCCCACTGTCTCTATGAGAAAATGCAAACTCTTGTATTAAATATTTAAAGCCTCTCATAATTGAGCTCCAGCCAACATTTCCAGGGCAGCTAGATGGCACAGTGAATAGAATTCAGGGCCTAGAGTTAAGAAGACTCATATTCCTGAGTCCAGATCTGGCCTCAGATACTTACTGGGTGTGTGATCGTGGATAAGTCACTTAACCCTGCTTGCCTCGGTTTTATCACCTACAAAATGAGCTGGAGAAGGAAATGGCGAACCATTCCAGCATTTCTGCCAAGAAAATTCCAAATGGGGTCGCAAAGAGTTGGACACAACTGAAACGACTGAACAACTGTTATACTTCCAGGCTCATTAGGCCTTGCCTCTTATATACTGTGTTTCGACCATACTGGCCTACTTGGTCTTCTCTCTTGCGCTGGCTATCCCTCACCCCTGGAATGCTTTCTCTCCTCTGCTTTGTCTTTACAACCTCTAGGGTCTTTCATGACTCAACTTCAGTGCTGCCACCCACAAGAGGCCATCCTGATTCCCTTACCTCTTAGTGCCCTCTCCCGAGAAATTGTCATGTATTATGTTAACGTATCTGTTTATGATTGAAGACAGAGACAGTTTCATTCTTGTCCCATAATTTCCAACACCTAGAGCAGTGCCTGGCACATAGTAAATTTCTGGTGAATTGAATTAAGCCATAAATTATCATAATTTCAGATAAAGTATAAGAGTGACGTAGAGACTGAATGCAAAAAATTTAAAATCGGTCAGTCCATAAACATTTTAAGTGCCTTCTTTGTGCTGGGGATACAAAGAAAGACAAAAAACAGTACCTACTCTCAAGAGATTCACAGTCTAATGGGAGAGACAGTTGCAAATAACCATATATAGACAAGGTCTATAAAGGATAAATGAAAAATCAAATAGAATCATTCATATCGAATCTACATACTTAGTGGATTCCATTTAATCACTTTCAATGTTTGTGAAAATATTAATGCTGCCATTTCTAGAGTTCTTTATTTCCTAAACTGTGGGAAAATGATGTTGAAAAAAATAGTCTTTCTTTGTTGTTGTTTAAACATGAAATTGGAAATGTTTTGCGGAAATATTTCGGGGAAAAATATTGAATTAAAAGTTGCATAGGTTTTTAAGAATGTCTGTTTTATGTATTTATATTTCCATAAAATGAAATACTTTAGACTAGATTAGATTTCCTTCAGCTAGTCTATAATTTTATTTAAATAATATATGGCAATATATTTTAAAGATAAAATTAACAATGACATTTGATTCAGACTGTGGAATTAATCTGTATATGAAATTTATGTTTTCAGGTTTGAAGACAGCCAGGAACTAATCGACTATCAGAAGTTTTTCTGTGCCATAAACTGGAGAGTCAACACAGTTCCTCCTTTCCAGGCACTTGCCTGTCCAAATGTAAAAATTAATTCATATTTCTAAAGCTATCTATCCAAAATTTTCTAAGCTTTAAAATAGATTTACCTTTGGTGGCCTTCATCTTAAAAATGTTGTCATAAAAGAGAGAGTTGTAAGCATTCTTTTGAAAGATTCTAATAATAAAAGACACCACAGGAGCCAAGCTCAAATGATACGTTATGTTGGCTCCATCCCCAAATGGATCTGAAATTGTGTTCATAGTTTCCCATAACACAGTGCTGCATCAATACTTATTTCAAATATGAGACAAATGATTTTTTTTTAAATTACAATATAAAATTTTTTAGTTAGAAAAAACAAGGGACATGGAACTAGACAATTCTTTGGAAATTTTGGGATAGTCAGAATTCTCATTTAAGAATTTCACTGAACCACTAATATTTCAATGTACCATGTATTTTACAATGTTACATTCAATTTAATTTTTTTTTAAAAATCTGAATAATTTCCATAATAGGCAAATGCTAAAGTGGAACAAATGCTGTATGCAATACTCTAGAAAATGGACATTATATTCTATTTGCACCTATGTATACAAAATATTACAGCTGAAAAGAATACAAGATAAGAATATGAACATCCATAAAATCATATAAATCATATAATACATATAAATCATATAAATGTTTATAAATAGTAAAAATCTTATAAAAAGATGATGAAGTAATATCTTATAAAGCAGAAAGAAGAAAGGTCATAAAATTGTCTAAAGAAATCTTGGTAAAGAAGTTCAACTAAGAAAATCCATACCAAGGGCATTCAAGGATGATAATGGAAAACAGACTACAAATGGAAGAAAAATACAAAAAAACACTTTTCAACAAATTATTTTTTCCATCAAAGATAGTGGAACCATCACATATGGACCCTAATCACAATCCCTGAAATGCTTATAGAGGAGGGAGAATGTCACGAAAGAGAAAAAGGAAAAGATCCTACTCTCTTGATTTTTCTTCTACTTATCTGACAACTCTTTCTTGCTTTCCTTTGCTAGATCTTTATCCACATCACACCTGCTACCCATGGGTGTCTGGCAGAGACTTATCCTGGGCCCTCTTCTCTTCCCCTTCTATATGCTATTTTACTTTGTGATCTCATCATCTCCCATGACATTTCAAACTAGATGTCCTGTGTACATCTCAAACTCAGCATATCCAAAACTGAACTAATCGTCTTTCTCCCCAAACCCTCACCCCTTGTGAGCTTTCCTCTTACTATCAAGTGCACTTACCGTCCTTCCAGTCACTCAGGTTTGTCCCCTAGCTGTCATCCTTGATTCCTCACTCCCACCCCCCTACCACCTATCCAAATTGTTGTCAGGCTTTTCAATTTTAGCTTTATGATATCTCTTCTGTATATAACCTTTCCTCTGACACTGACACCAACTTAGTACAGGAAGCATCTATTGTAATAGTAACAGTTGTATTATCATTTTGTAATGTTGTAATAGTTATTTGGCTCCCTCCTTGCTCAAGCCTCTCTCTTCAGTCCACTTTCCTCCCATTCTACTTGTCGCCCAGAAGTGCAGATCTGATCATGTCACCCACCTTCTCCTGCCCCACTTAGTCAAACTCCAGGGGCTTCCATTTATCTCTAGGATCAAATTTAAATTCCTCTGTGTGGTGTTCGAAGCCCTTTGTTACCTGGCACTCTTTATCTTTCCTGGCTTCTTATACCTTACACTCTCCCCCAGTCATCTACTCTGTGACATAATGACATTGGCCTCCTTGCTGTTCCTGACATAAAGGACTCCTCTTCCTCCCAACTCCATGCATTTTCTTTTTCTTGTCTCATCTTTTTCTTTTATTGAATAATATTTTTTCAGTTATGTGTAAAAGCAATTTTTAATGTTTTAAAAAAATTAGCTCCAAATTTTCTCCCTTCTTCCTTCCCTCCTTCCCTCAGGCAGAAAGCAATTTGATATAGCTTATACATACGCAATCATGCAAAACATATTTCTATATTAGTCATGTTACGTGAAAGAAAAGAGGCCAACAAAATATAAAGAAAGAAAAAATAGTGTGCTTCAATCTGCTTTCAGACTCCATCAGTTCTTTCTTTGGCAGTGGATAACATTTTCATTATGAGACCTTTGGAAGGGTCTTGAATCATTGAATTGCTAAGAATAGTTAAGTCATTGATAAATGATCATCATACAATATTGGTGTTCCTGTGTACAAATGTTTTCTTGGTTTTGCTCACTTCACTCTGCTGACAGTTTATGTACGTTTTTCCAGGGTTTTCTGAAAGAGTTCTACTCATCATTTCTTATAGCAAAATAGTATTCCATTACAATTATAAACCGCAATGGTTTAACCATTCCTCAAATGATGAGCATCCCCTCAATTTCCAGTTCTTTTCCGCCACAAAAAGAGCTGCTATAAATATTTTTGTATATATAGAACCTTTTTCTTTTCAAAAAATCTCTTTGGGATAAAGACTTAGCGATGTTACTGGGTCAAAAGTTATGCACAGATTTATAGGCCTTTTGGAGATAGTTCCAAATTATTGCCTAGAATGGTTGGATCAGTTCACAACTCTACCAACAGTGCATTCTTGTCCCAATTTTTGCACATCCCTTTCAACACTTATTATTTTCCTTTTCTGTCATATTAGCCAATCTGATAGGTGTGAGACAGTGCCTCAGAATTATTTTAATTTGTATTTTTCTAATCAATAGTGATTTAGAGCATTTTTTTCATTATGATAGATAACTATGATTTCTTCATCTGAAAACTGCCTGTTCATAACGTTTGATTAATTGGGGAATGACTTGTATTCTTATAAATTTGATTCAGTTCTTTACATATTTGAGAAATGAGGCCTTTATCAAATGCACTTGCTATACAATTTTCCTCCAGCTTTTTGCTTTCTTTCTAATCTTGGCTGCACTGGGTTTTTGTAAACCCTTTTTTAATTTAATACAATGAAAACTATCCATTCTACATCTTGTAATGCTCTCTATCTCTTCCTTGGTTATAAATTCTTTGCTTCTCCATAGATCTGACAGGTAAACTATTCTTTTCTCTCCTTATTTGCTTATGTTATTGCCTTTTATGTCTAAATCATGTACCCATTTTGACCTTATCTTGGTATACAATGTGACATATTGGCTTATACCTAGTTTCTGCCAAACTGCTTTCCAGTTTTCCCAGCAATTTTTATCAAATAGTGAGTTTTTGTCCCAGAAGCTTGGGTCTTTGGGTTTATCAAACACTAGATTGCTATGGTCATTTACAATTGTGCATGATATATTTAATCTATTCCATTGATCCATCACTCTATTTCTTAGCCAGTACCAGATTATTTTGATGATTACTGCTTTATAATACAGTTTGAAATCTGGTACAGCTAGGCTGCTTTTCTTCACATTTCCCCACATTCGTTCCCTTAACATTCTTGTCCTTTTGTTCTTCCAAAGGAATTTCTTGTCATTATTTTTCTAGCTTTATAATTTTTTTTTTGGTATTTTGCTTGGTATGGCACTGAACAAGCAAATTAATTTAGGTAGAATTGTCATTTTTTATGTTGGTTTGGCCTACCCATGAGCAATTAATATTTTTCCAGTTATTTAGATCTGACTTTATTTGTGTGAAAAATGTTTTGTAATTGTGTTCACATGGTTCTTGGGTTTGTCTTGGCAGGTAGACTCCCAAGTATTTTATATCACCTACAGTTATTTAAATGGAATTTCTTCTTCCATCTCTTGCTACTGGACTTTGTTGTTAATATGTAGAAATGCTGATGATTTATGTGGGTTTATTTTACATCCTGAAACTGTGCTAATGTTAAGTATATCAAGTAGATTTTTGGTTGATTCTCAGGATTATTTAAGTATACCATCATGTCATATGCAAAAAGTGATAATTTTCTCATTGCATTTTCTAATTCCTTCAGTTTGTTTTTTTCTGTTATTGGTATAGCTAGAGTGTTTAGTAAAATATTGAATAACAGTAGTGATAATGGACATCTTTGCTTCATCCCTGATCTTATGTGGAAGGTTTCTAGCTTATGCCCATTACAGATAATGGTTATAATGTTTTTAGATAGATACTACTTATCATTTTAAGGAAAACTACATTTAGTCCTATGCTTTCTAGCATTTTTAATAGGAATCAGTGTTGTATTTTGTCCAAAGCTTTTTCTGCATCTATTGAGATAGTCATATGATTTCTGTTGGTTTTGTTATTCATATGGTCTACTGTGCTGATAGTTTTCCTAATGTTAAAACAGACCTGGTATTAATCTCACCTGGTCATAGTGTATGATCTTTGTGATGTATTGTTGTAATCTTGCTACTATTTTAAATTTTTTTTGCATTATTATTCAATAGCAAATTGGTCTATAGTTTTCTTTCTTTGTTTTCGCTTTTTCTGGTTTAAGTATCAGCATCACATAAAAGGAATTTGGAAGGGCTCCTTCTTTTTCTACTTTTCCATATAGCTTATATAGTACTGGTATATAGTATGGTATTTATATAGTATATTATTATATATACTATTGTTCTTTAAATTACTTGTGCAGCCATCTGGTCATGGAGATTTTTCATTAGGGTGCTCATTGATGGCTTTTTCAATTTCTTTTTCTAAGATAGCATTTTCAAAATATTCTATTTCCTCTTCTGTTAATACAAACAATTTACATTTTTGTAAATATTCATCCATTTCACTTAAATTGTTAGATTTATTGGCATATAATTGGGCAAAATAGCTCCTAATAACTGCTTCATTGGTGGTGAATTCACCCTTTTTATTTTTGATAGTGGTAATTTAGTTTTCTTCTTTCTCTTTTTAAATAAAATTAATTAATGATTTGTCTATTTTATTGGTTTTTTTCATAAAACCAGCTCTTAGTTTTACTTATTAGTTCAATGGTTTCTTTCAATTTCATTAATCTCTGCTTTGATTTTCAGGATTTTCAATTTTGTGTTTAAGTCAGGATTTTTAATTTGTTCTTTTTCTATCTTTTTTAGTTACATGCCCAATTCATTGATCTGCTCTTTTTCTATTTTATTGATGTATGTATTTAGAGATAATTTTGCCCTGAAGTACTGTTTTGGCTGCATCCTTTAAATTTTGGTATGTTGTCTCATTGTTGTCATTCTCTTTAATGAAATTATTGATTTTTTTCTATGATTTGTTCTTTAAACCATTCAATCTTTAGGTTTAGGTTATGTAGTTTACAATTGATTTTTAATCTATGTTTCTGAAGCCCTTTATTGAGTATAATTTTTATTCCATTATAATATGAAAAAGAATGCATTTAATATTTCTGCCTTCTTGAATTTGGTTGTGAGGTTTTTATGCCCTTATACATGGTCAGTTTTTGAGTAGGTGTTGAATAGGTGTTGTGCACCAAGAAAAGGTATATTCCTTTTTATTCGCATTCAATTTTCTCCGTAGGATTATCATATCTAACTTTTTGAATATTCTGTTCATTTCCTTGCCTTCTTATTTATTTTTTTTTTGGTTAGATTTATCTAGTTCTGAAAGAGACAAATTGAGATCCCCCATTAATATGGTTTTACTGTCTATTTCCTCTTGTGACTCATTTAACTTTTTCATTAAGAATTTGGATATCATACTGTTTGGAGCATATATGTTTAGTATTGATATTACTGCATTGTCTATGGCACCTTTTAGCAAAATATAATTTTCCTTATCTCTTTTAATTAGATCTGTTTTTGCTTTTGCTTTGTCTGAGATCATGATTGCTACCCCTGCCTTTTTTATTTCATCTGAAGCATAATAGATTCTTTGTATCCTAGTGATTAGCACAGTGCCTGGCATATAATAGGTGTTTATGAACTGACAGATAGGATCAAGTAGAGAGAAGATACATACTGGAAATGATATAATTGCAAGAGCATTGCTTTGAGAGGGAAATATACAAGGCATCTGATGGAGGGGAAGATATGAGAGGAATAGGAAAAAACCATTAATGGAGACTAACAACCTTTGACAATGACTGCCTTTCCCATTGATATGAAATTTTTATCAGGATCATTTATCCATTAACTGAGGACATCTTTGATGAGAGAGAATAAGAGGTAGTGATATTCAATAGTAGACCACATATATGATGTCACAATTGACTAAAAGATGTAGAGAATATAATATCACATTTTTCTTATTCTTGGTAGATTGGAAAAGCATGTGATCCAGTAGAGTAAAATACCACTTTATAGGATCTTTTACAACAGGGCATTTCTTCCATATATCAAGATCTTTCAGAATTTCTTGGAAGATCTAACAATGAAAGCAATCCTATTTATTGACCTTCTAAAATGTGAGATGAGGCGTAAAACAGGAGTTATATACTCATCAAAATTATTTGCCATTGTGATGGAGATCCAAATGGAGGATTCCCCGTGGATGGTGAAGTCCTCCCAATTGTGAATGACGTTTTATTAATTGCATTCAAGTACAAGACATTCGAGAGCCATCTGGAAAAGTTCTGTAATGATTTAAAGGATTTTGAAAGCCTGTCTATCCATACAGGAAAGAACAAGTGGATGAAGAATGTCTATTATGCATATTTGAACATTCGTTTCAGTGGACACTCTACAGTTTGTCCAACAGTATGTATATCTGGTACAGACAGTATAGATCACCAATCAGTTCTTCCCAGCATTAAGAAAGAGGAAATTATGCTGAATTACTTCCAGGAAATTACTGTACTTCTTTATTGACTATGCATCCTGCTGAAAGAAAGGCTCATCTTTTCAATAGGAACATTTTATCAGTATTTTCATATGGTAGCAAAACCTGGAACATCGCTGACTCTGAAGAATTAAGGATGAGTGTCACATGAAGGATAATGAAAAAACACATGGTAGCTGTGAATAAGTTTCAAACTCTACCTAATGATAGTCTCTAAAGAACAGGAGTTAAAAATTGTCACCCAGGAATTGTATGACAGGAAAAGAAAATGGTCTGGTCCCGTGACAACAGCAAATGATGATGATAGGTGGATCTCCAGAATGCTCTACTGCTATACCTGCCTTATTGGTTGGATACCTTGTGGTGAACACAAGAGAATATGGATGAGTCACCCATGATGGGCCAGAGTGAATGGATTGCTGGTCTGGTCTGGTTCTGACTCAGGCCATTCCCCTGGTAGTTTAGGTTCAGTATTGAAATGCAAAACAGACATGTAGGTCATTCAACAGAGAACAAATGGAGTTTCACTTAGCCATATCAGGAGAAGGCTAGTCAGTGGGGTTAGACATTGAGGCCACTTTTGTTTAATTCAGTTGTGGGAAGCTCCCTTGTCAGAGTTGCCCATCTTTTTCCAGCAGTCAAGATTCAGAAAGTTCTCTGAGCTTCTTGTGTTGCTTTGTATACAGGTGACCAGGAAATGATGTCAGTAGCCTGAACCCATTAGTCCCCTCAGGCAATCAACTCTTGAGAATGGCTTTAACACCTTTTAAGGAAAAAAATAGACTAATGTGCACTGGAGAATGGATTAGGATATTACGTCTACCATAGTTGTGATCTTCTTCATTGTGGGGAACTTGTATCAGTGAGATCATAGAGCCATTTGAGTATCAAGTATTTGAGATGGTAAGCAAGGATTATGATTGACTTTTATTACATCAATAACTCCACTAAATTATTTCTCCATAACCCTGAAAAAAACATAGAAAAGGTAAAATAAAGTCATCTCAGTATTTTAAAAACAATACCAGAGAGTCAAATGAGATACCATATGTAAAGCATTTTGTAAGTGTTAATGCAGCACATAAATGCTAGTTATTAAGTATGTTTTGGTTGTCATCTGGAATTTTATAAATATGTAGATGATTAAAATTTTCACTTTTCATTCAAATGTTTTGGCATCATAACACAACATGTGTAGTATATATAACTAATCCTAGGTTGGACAGTATATGGTTACCAGCTATAGGCATTGAATATGAGTACTTCTGAGAAGGAATTTTATTCAAAGCAGATTAAGTAAATTTATCCAGTTACAGGATACTAGGCAGAGTTTCCAGTGTCAGCAGACTTCTACAATTCCTTCTTATCCTCTATAAAAAAAGAAACACAGTTAATCCTTCAAACCAATATACTCTCCTAGTCTGGCCATAATACTATCTAATTGAATCCTCTTGCTATGAGAATAAACAAGTGGATGATTGGGCTGAAACTTTGATCTGGGCCAGCTGACTGTTCCCTGGAGGTGTTAAGGACTAAGATCTTAATTGATACTAGCCAAGTGTTCTCCCTTAAAAATAAAATGATTCATTTAGTTTAGTTAGTGAGGCTGTATTTTGAATATTAGTGGGATTTATTTGACCAGTAGCAGTCTCTTCCATACCTAGAATTTCACACTCACAAAATATTTCATTATCTTTTTTTAGAAATATTAAAAGCATCTTGCTCTACTAAAAAGAATAGCAACAGTATCCTTAACAATTCAGTTGTCTTTATGTTTCAGATGCTCATTATGTTTAATTTACTTTGTTGTTTCAGAATGGTAGAGAGGGAAGGATACTGTACTGGGTGGGTGACATCCTGAGTTCTAGTTCTAATAACAGTATGGCCCCATGCAAGTCACATAACTTCTCTGACCTTTAGTTACATATCTATAACATAAGGAATATGTTTTATATATATATATATGTATATATATAGATATATAGATATATAGATATAGATAGATAGATATAGATATATATAGATATATATGTATATATATTATATCCATGGAGTGGCTATATTCTAGATATGAATGAAGTATTTATGAAGTATTTCCTTCAGGAAGGGATCTTAAAGAAATTAGAATGTTATTTATTAGGACTAGAAGAGCTTTGTGCAGAAAGTGTCCCAACAAGCTTGATGTCTTAACTTTGAGATGGTTACTTCTAAGAGAAGAAGCCTGTTGTGATGAGTTCATTTTTAAGCTACTTGTAAAAGGAAGCCAAATGAGAAATGAAAGGATTGAGTTAAAGATAATGAGAATTTAGCTAGAACAGAAAGATACTCCCATAGGTCCCAGAAAGGAAAATACTTTCCATTTGGGATCAAAATAATAATTCCCAGAAGGGAAAACGAATTTTTACTGAGTACTATTTAAGCATAATTTTATAGAGCTCATACAGACCGATGACACAGTAAAATTTCAGAGGCCAGGCAATAAGTAGTTCTTGTTCTATGAGTATGGATCCAAAGATACTTCTACTCAGGGTTTCCCTAACCAACTCTTTGCAATTGATCATTTGATCTCAGAGCTTGGCCTGGTTTACCACAAGGGGTGCATCCACCAGCAGGTCTGCCTCCTCAGGGAGGAGAGGTTCTGATTCATTCCTCTTTTCCAAACTATTTGGATTATTCTCTTCCACAGTTATCTGAAAACTGGAAAATGGAAAAAAAAAAATACAGCTTTCCTGGGGAAAGATTGGGAATGCTTGTTCATGAGGAGTATTAGAAACTCAGAGTTGGACATGCCCTTAAGTGCCCCTTGGATGCATGAATCTCTCCACATATTCAATGACATATATTCTCTAAATTTTACATGACATACTCAGAGCACTGGTATCAGTACATAACTAAGAGACTAGTTTCTCTTTGAGGCAGTCAGATGGCATGGGATAGAGTGCTGGACCCAGAGTCAGGAAGACTCATCTTCCTGAGTTCAAATTCTGCCTCACACACTTACTAGTTGTGTAACCCTGGGCAAGTCACTTAACCCTGTTTGCTCATCTTTAAAATGAGCTGGAGAAGGAAATGGCGAACCACTCCAGTATCTTTGCCAAAAAAACAAAACAAAACAAAACGAATAGGGTCACAAAGAGTTGGACACTACTTAAAAATGACTGAACAACAAAGTTTCTCCTACTTTCCTTGCAATTGTTTCAATTGTTAAATGCTTAATAATGTAGGTCATCTTTGGTTTTATTTTACATGATGCTCTGGCTCCTTAAGGGCAGGAACTGTTTTATCTATCTATCATCTGTCTATCTATCTATCTATCTATCTATCTATCTATCTATCTATCTATCTATGTATCTATCTATCTATCATCTATCTGTCTATTATCTATCTATCTATCTATCTATCTATCTATCTATCTATCTATCTATCATATACCTATCTATCTGTCTGTCTATCTGTCTGTCCATTTGTCCATCCATCCATCCATCCATCCATCCATCCATCCATCCATCCATCCATCCGTTCATTCGTCCATCCGTCCATCCATCCATCTATCTGCCTGTCTGTCTGTCTATCTATCTATCTACCTATCTTATCATCTATCTATCTATGGAGGTTGTCTTTGCATTTCTAGCACCCAGTATCCAGTAGGTGCTTACTGAGTGCTTATCAATTGATTAATCTAGTGAAAACAGCCTTTTGCTGTGCAGATTTAAGTAAGTCAGTATCACTCCTGACCTTTGACCACTTCACTTTTTACCTTATCAGCTCTCTCATTTTGGACTGATTTCTTCACTATCATCAGGCGTAGTCCAACAGTAGCTAAGTTAGTGATAAGAAGGGTGATTTATCTTTCCCTGTTCTGTGTGAACATCCCTTGTTCCAGCTATATTGCAGTCTTTACTGTCTTATGTTTTAGACACATCATTTCCATTTTGTAGTGATTATCCACAGATGGTAGCTATAAAACTGGCAGAAATAGGTCCCTTTGGTTATGAGCCTGTCTGATTAATCTCAGAATTAAAATTTAAAACACACACACACACACACACACGCCTCAAATAGGTACTCATGGAAACTTTTTAACTTTGGCTTTCTAATACTGGCATCTCATCTTTTGGCATTTCAGAGGCCAGTTCTAAGTACAACTGGAGGAAACTGCCTTTTAACTACTGCAACATAAAACAGCATCATATGTTAACATGTGATCTCATTCCTATCATTGTTCTGTGACATGTAGGCCTTAGGCAGGGAAAAGAGAAGGACATTTGTGAGGCCCTTGGGGCATGCCTTCCAGCAATATGTCTTACTGTTTGCCTCCTTTCTGCTTATATATTCCTGATTTTGGAGACTGTATGTAAATAGTTGATTGCCTCTTGGGCTGTCAGAAAAAGAGAATAGCTTCATTCTAGCTTGGATTATTGAGAACTGAAATCCAAGTTGCTTTGGCATGCAACAGACACGTAGGATGAGCTAATGTTGCTTTTAGATAATAATATGAATTCTTTCAAACCATCCATTTCAGAAAATGGTAGATAGATTTATCAGCATGGTATTAAGGGACAAATAGGAATCGAGGATTTTACTCTTGTGATTAGACATCACTGCCATCTCTTACAGATTTCAAAGGTGGTTTTTTTTCTCTTTCATTCTTCAATACCTTACATAGCTTGAGCTTGCCACTTGTCACTCTCCCATATCTTCCACCTTCAATCTATCCTTATCCACTGGCACCTTACTAGCTTTTATTTTACCTTTCCCATCTCTTCAAACTATAGTCCTACACCTCTCCTCTCTGTCACAGTCAAATTCTTAAGATGGGATTGTCTGTATTAATTGCTTCCATTTCCTTACTTGTAGGTCAATTCCATATCAACTTACTTTTGACCTTACCATTCAATTGAAAGTGCTCTCTCCAAGGTCACGGATAGTTTCTTAATTGATCACTCTGATGGCTTTTTATCAGATCCCATTCTACTTGATATACAGGTTTCAAACTTGTTGACCGCCCTCTCCTGTTAATCATCATCTTCTCTATTGGCTCTCTTGATACTGATCTCAGTTTCTCCTCTCATCTGATTTTTCTCAATCTCTCTCCTGTTAATCACCATTTTCTCCATTGGCTTCCATGAAACTGATCCCTTTGTTTCTCCTCCCATCTGTTTGATTTTTCTTAATCTCCATTGCTGGTGTGTTAAAATTGTATCTTGTTCTGGTCCCCTTGACCACTACCCCCTTTCTAGTCAGTATAGTAAATTTTTAAGTAGCTAATATAAAGTAATAATAACAGGAAACAAGATTGCAAAGAGGTACCTAGAAGTCAAGTACAGACTGTCCTAAAGATCAAAGGAGTGTAATTTGCAAACTATATCCCATGTTAACCAAAAATCCCCTCCTGGTAATATGCGTTAAATCAGGAGAAGCCATCTATGTTTTACTGTCAGGGCGTTTTGGTCCTATGATGTGTGTGTAAATATCAGATATTTCCAGAATTGGCAGTAAGGCCAGCAGCACCTCAGAGACTTCTAAGATGATGTGAATATGTTAATTTTAAAGTTTTACTGACAACTTTGAGCTGATTTGGATATGTTAATGAACCAACCCCAAGGTAGCATAGCTAAGTTAGTCTGCTCCATGTCAACACGATAGAAATGAGATCTCAAACTCCTCCTCCACCCCAAGCACTCTTTCATCTTCATCTGTCTCCATGCTGTCTAGTGCTCCTAACTCTAATCCATGGTTATGTGGCTTATTCTCCATTCCTCTCCCCCTCCCCATTATCATCCCCACAACTGCCTCCCTTTTTCTACCACCCTCTTCCTGTCCCCATGCCATCTGCTTCTATATCCCCCATCTCTTTTTTTCACTACTTGTCTCTATATTTCCCGTGCTGTTGCCCCTACATCCTCTGTGCCTTCTTAAAGTGTGATAATAGCCTTACTCCCTGCTGCCATCATGGTCTTTCCTGGTGAGTACCCAAAGAACTGGGTGTGCCTGCTCCATTTCACAATTTCATAAATTAATGAGCAATTGTATTGGTAATTAGGGTGGGACTTTTTTTTTTTTTTACTGTTTTCTCTTTTGGAGCACTTAGATAATCAAGTGCCTTGATGAGTCTGGCCTTTGTTTCTTTGACTAAATTGGGAGTCTCTGATGACCTGCTTACATCGAGGGAAAGCCTAGTTCACATAGGTTTGAGTCGCATGGTTGTGATACCCTTCGACCCTGAAGAGGGTGTATAAACTCAGAGGTTAGCATTTTGTTTGGGGGCTCTCACTCACTGGAAGGGTGTTGTGTTGACCAGATGAGACCCTGGGTAGCTGTTGTTAAGGAGCCCCCTGGCTTGAAAACCTAGATGTTGGTGCTTCCCTGGTAACTATGTGCTGAGATGTGGAACAGAAAGCTAGAAGCCTGTCTACTGGTTTGTGTTATTTGATCTGTTAATATTTTCTGTTTGTATTTGTTCTGAAGTTCAGGGTGCTGGCTTTTCCCCCTGAACTAAGTGAATGATATATGTATGTTTAATTAAAGAGAGATTATTAACCTCTTAAAGTTGCTTTTCTTAGAAAAGCAGATCAAAGAACCTGTGGCAGCAGCCTTCCTGTGTGCTGGTGTTACTGGTCTTTCACCCCCACAACAGTTGCTAGCAGCATTGTTACAGCAGTTCAGGTGGATAATCATCCTCTTTCTGCCCAGTAAATTTAGATGTCCCCCAGTGCTTTGTTATAGGTACCCTTCTCTACTTCCATGTCATTTCCTTCCTTGATAGTCTCATCAGCTCCCATGGTTCATTAAACATCATTATTTAGAGGACTCTAAAATCTATGCATGCAGCCCTAGTCTCTCTCCTGAACTACCATCCTGTATTTATAAATGCTTGCTGCATATCTCCACTTGCATGTCCTATAAGAATCTCAAGCCCAACATTTCCAGAACAGACCTCTACCTCCCACTTCCCCAAACCTACGCCTGTTACAGAATGGCTTCTCCATTTCTGTTGATAGCTCCATCATACTTTAAGTCACCCAGATTCACAACCTTGGAGTTATTCTTGACTCTCTCTCTCCCTCATCTTCCCCCACTTCCATTCAGTCCAATCAGTTACCACAGCTGTCCATCCTACCTTTATTTCTCTTTCATTTGTACCCTTATAATTTCACTCACATGATCTCTACCCTAGTTTAGGCTCCAACACCTCTTTCCTCGACTATCAAAATAGACTCGTGATTGTTTTCTCTACCTCCAGCTTTTCCTTTCACCATCATCCACACAGCTGCTAAATGGATATTCCTAAAACACAGATCTGACCATGTTATTTCCTATTCATAAACCTTCAGTGACTCCCTATTGCTGTAGGGTTAAATATACCCTCCTCTACGCATTTAAAACCCTCCACAATCCAGCTTCTACTTCTCTTTACGGTCTTATTTCAAATGACTCTGCTCCATTTGATTACTGTTCCAGTCATTTTGGCCTGTCAGCCTTCTCCCAATATACCACCAGTGCTTCTTCACTAGTGCTCCAACATGTATGGAAAGTACTTTGCTTCTTCTCAGAGAATCTCCATTTTCCATGAAGTCCCAGCTCAAGTACTACCACCTCCACAAGGCCTTTTCTGATCCCTGTTCTGCCGCCTCAATCCTTCCAGTTATAAGCAACTTATTTACCTCTTGACATTCCTTTTTTATAATTTTGTGTTCACTCCCCTGGTTATATGTTGCATTCTTCTAGCAGCATATAAGTTCCTTTAGGGTAGAAGCTATCTAAATTTTTTCTTGTATTTCCAGTGCCTACCACATAGTAAGCACTTTAAAATATTTTTTAAATTGAATTTCATTGTGTTTATTTATGTAGATATTGTATTCTCCAGTTCACTCCACGTATACTCCTGGAGGGCAGCTACTATTTAGTTTTTTTCTTTGGGTATCCTAGCATCTAACAGTGTCACGTGTGTGTGTGTGTGTGTGTGTGTGTGTCTGTATGTGTATATATGTACACACACATATATACATATATATGTAGATAGATATAGATATAGTTATATTGTAAAATCTTAGTAAGAATACATCAAACTGAATCTAAAGAGAGGTGGGGAACCTACAGCCTCGAGGCCACATGTGGCCCTCTAGGCCCTCAAGTGCGGCCCTTTGACGGAATCCAAACTTCTCAGAACAAATCCCCTTATTAAAAGGATTTGTTCTGTAAAACTTGGACTCAGTCAAATGGCCACCCCCAAGGACCTCTGGAAGGCCACATATGGCCTGGAGGCTACAGGTTCCCCACCCCTCATCTAGAACAAGAAGGGATCTAATAAGGTAGTATCTTTCCTAATTTAAAAGATAAAGAAACTAAAGCTTAGGGGAAAAAGTGCTCCAGGTCACATAGTACTTAGTAAAGCCTATATTCAAACATCAGTTCTT
>CM053622.1:447170447-447222780 GCA_028646595.1 Phalanger gymnotis
CATCCTTTTCATTTCTCTTCCCAATTTTTCCTCTACTTCTCTAACTTGCTTTTCCAAATCCTTTCTGAGCTCTTCCATGGCCTGAGACCAGTCATGTTTTTCTTGGAGGCTTTTGATGTAGGTTTTTTGACTTTGTTGACTTCTTCTTGCTGTATGGTTTGGTATTCTTTGTCACCAAAGAAAGATTCCAAAGTCTGAGACAGAATCTGAGTCCATTTTCACGGCCTAGCCATATTCCCAGCTAATTTACTCGACCTTGAGTTTTTCAGCGGGGTATGACTCCTTGTAGATTAAAGAGTAATTTGTTCCAAGCTTGATGGGATGTGCTGTTGTTTTCAGAGCTGTTTCTATATAGCCTGCTCTGCCACACCAGTATTCCTCCTCCCCCAAGAACCACCAATCTGGACCCGACTCAGATCTTAAGCAGGCTCTGCACTCCTGCTCTGATCCACCACTTAATTCCTCCCACCAAGTGGGCCTGGGGCAGGAAGTAACTGTAGCTGTACTTCTGTAGCTGCCTCACCTCCACTGCCCCTGGGGTGGTGGCTGAACTGTGAACTCCTTTCACTCTGTCCCCCCACAGCTTTTCCCACTATCCTTTTCTGCCGTCTTTGGTGTTTGCAGGTTGAGAAATCTGGTAACTGCCACAGCTCACTGATTCAGGGTGCTAGGGCTTGTTCTTCCTGGCTCCTGGTCTGGTTGGTCCTGCAGCTGCCCATGCTGGTCTCCACTGCCCTCTCGCTCCCAGCTCCATGTCAGAATAGACCTCACCCTGCGACCATCCAGGCTGTCCTGGGCTGGAGCCCTGCTTCCCTCTGCTATTCTGTGGGTTCTGCAGTTCTTGAATTTGTTCAGAGCTGTTTTTATAGGTTTTTGGTGGGACCTGGTGGGGAGCTCATGCAAGTCTCTGCTTTCGAGTCGCCATCGTGGCTCCACTCCCTAGCTCTAGAATTATTAGCTATAGGAATGAGATAACAAAAATGCACTGAGACAATAAGTACAGACAAAGGGAAACAAAACTCTCTTTTTCTTTTTGCAGATGATATGATGGTCTATTTAGAGAACAATAGAAAGTCAACTAAAATTAATTGGAACAATAACTAAAGAAATATAGCAGAACATAAAATACAATCAATAAATAATTAACTTTTCTGCAAATTACTAACAAAACTCAGAAGAGACAGGAAAAGAACCTCTATCAAAAATAACTACTGACTATATAAAATGTTCACAACTACCAAAATATGTAAGAACTAGATGAATACAATTATACTCTACAGAAACAAAGAATTTAATAATTGGAGAGATAGTAACTGCTTATGGTTTTATTTTCATTATATAAAATGACAATTAGATATGCATATACTTATAAAATAAAATTATATATATGTATATATATATATGTATATATAAAATGACAATACTATCTCATTGTGCAGAATTACTGCCATAGCAATCAAATCATGCAAGAATCACTTCATGGAATTATAAATTTACAAATTATAAAAAATAATAGCAAAATTCATCTGAAGGAACCTCAAAGGTTTAAGGACCTTTTCAATTTTTTTTTAAAGTCAGAAGGAATAAGGTTTTCTAGCACCAGATCTCCAACTATATTGTATAGCCATAATACTAAACTATTTGGTGCCGTTTAAAAATAGAAAAAATGATCAGTGGAATATGTACATAAGATATAGGAAGAAGTAAATGAGCATAATAGTTTAGTACTGAATAAACCTCAGAACCTCCAGTTATTAAATACTCACCATTCAACAAATTCAACTTTTATGAAAACTGGGATGTAGCCTGACAGAAGTGAGGTTTAAATAAACATTCATACCATATGCCACAATAAGACTCAAATACATATATGATTTAGATATAAGGGTCATATCAACTTAGAAGAGCAGAGAAAAAATACCTTCATGACTGTGGATAGGAGAATTCTTTACCAAACAAGGGATAGAGAGGATCACAGAAGATAAGAGAAATGCTTCTTATATAAAAATAAAAAGCGCAAACAAAATGAAGACAAAGGTTAAAGGGAAAATGAGCTGACTATCTAGGCATAGTGTCACACACCTGTCACATACTGGCTATCATGGAAGGTGAAGCTATTGGATCTCGAGTTTGAGAGTTTTGAGCTTCAATGAGCAGAAGCATCTTAAGTGTCTGCCCTAAGTTTGGTGTTAGTCTGGTGAGCCCTTGGAAGTAGGTAACCAACAGATTGAGAGAAGAGAAGCAAATCAGATGAGGTCAGAAATGTAGCAAGCCAAAGCTCCAGTACCAATCTGAGTGGGACTAGGATTACGATTAACTCCTGCTAATTCCAATCTGGGCAAGTTAGGGAGCTGCTGTTCAGTCATTTTTCAGTTGTGTCCAACTCTTCATGACCCTACTTGGGGTTTTCTTGGCAAAGATACTGAGTGGTTTGCCATTTCCTTTCCCAGATCGTTTTTACAGATGAGGAACTGAGGCAAACAGGGTTAGGCCACTTGCCCAAGGTCACACAGCTAATGAGTGTCTGAGGCTAGATGTCAACTCATGAACATGAGTCTTCCTGACTCTGGGCCTGTCACTCTATCTACTGTGCCACATAGCTGCTTCAAGTTAGGGAGACACAGTTCTAAAAAACAAAATAGAAGTTGCCTGAGTTAAAAATCTTTGCTGCAAAGTTTCTCTGAAAAAAATCTGATGTCCAAGATACATAGGGATCAGATTTGAATATACGAGAACAAGAGCCATTTGCCCAAAGATAAACTGTCAAGGCTATGAAGAGGTAGTTCTCAAAGGAAGAAACCCAAGCTATCAACAGCCATGTGGCTCCGAATCACTACTAATAAGAGAAATGCAAATTAAAACAGTCGATAGGGGCAGCTAGGTGGCTCAGTGGGTAGAGCACAAACCCTGGAGTCAGGAGGACCTGAGTTCAAAGCCAGCCTCAGACACGGCACACATACTAGCTGTGTGACCTTGGGCAAGTCACTTAACTCCAATTGCCCTGCCTTTCCCCCTCCAAAAAAAAAAAAACAAGTTCATATTCCATCTCACACTCAAGAGATTGCCAAAGATGACAAAAAATGAAATCGAGAGTAGTTGAAGGGAATGCAAGAGTACAGGCACACCAATGGACTATTTGTACAACTAAGTGCAAAAAAAACGTTTAGCCGTTCTGGAAAGTAATTTCAAATTAAACCCAAAAGACAGTAAGTTGTGTATACATATTCGACCCAGAAATATACTACTAGGCTTTTTACACCAAAGAGATCAAAGAAAGAAGGAAAGGTCCCATATGTACAAAAACATTCATAGGAACAATTTTTGTTGTGGCAAAGGACTAGAAACTTAGGAGGTGACCATCACCTGGGGAATGCTAAACAAATTATGGTACACTAATGTAATGGAGTATTATTTCGTCTTAGGAATTGACAAAAGGAATGGATTCAGGGAATCTATGGTGAAATGATTTGTGTGAACTAAGGCAAAGGACATGAACAGAACTAGGAGAAAAACTTGTGTTGTGACTACAACATTGTAAGGAAAAACTACTTTGAAACTCTTTGAATTCTAATCAATGCAATGAGTCATAAATTTAGAAGACTGATGAGGTATGACAAAGTTCTGACAGAGCATTGATAAAAGTGAAGTGCAGAATGAGATGAGGTATACACTTGCATCATAACTAATATGTGGATTTATTTTGCTTGATTATGCTTATTTATTTAAAACGAGAGTTTTAAAAAATTAATTTGGGGAGGAATTTAGAGTGATGATAGAGTTACGGTGGTAGTGATAATGAAAAAAGATAAAACATTTCATTTAAAAACATGCACACAGAAAACAATGGGAGAAAGTTCCAAGGGAGTCCCAGATAACCAGGACACCTTTTAAACAAATATGTTGAATGTATCCCATTTTTTTAAAAAAAAGGCAAGCTGTTGGTAATACAGATTTAGAGTTTCATATGTCATCCTCTTTTTCCTGTTCTTTTCCTATGGAGATACAAGTGCTTGTCAAATTCAGAATTACAAAATAAAACTATTTTGAAAAAGAATTGCAGGAACCATAATGGGGAAAATGATAGGTAGTGCTCCTCAGCAAACCAACCAATCAACAAGTATCTATTAAGTTCCAACTATATTCCAGGGATGGTGATATGTCCAAAGAATGAAACATTCCCTACTTAAAATGAGTTTACATTCTAATGGAGGAGAAAACAAGTACATATGAAAACAACAGAGAGAGAGAGAGAAAGAGAGAGAGAGAGAGAGAGAGAGAGAGAGAGAGAGAGAGAGAGAGAGAGAGAGAAAGAGAGAGAGAGAGAGAGAAAGAGAGAGAGAGAGAAAGAGAGAGAGAGAGAAAGGGAGAGAGAGGGAGAGAGAGTTAGAGAGTATAAATATGAAGCTAATAAACACAAATATATACAAAGTAGTTAAATACAAGGTAGCCTGGGAAGTGAGGGTTCTAGTAGTTGAGGGGACAGGGAAAGGCTTTATACATAAGATGTTGCTTGAGCTGTATCTTAAAGGAAAGGAGAGACTGAGACAGAGATAAGAAGGGAATGCATTGCTGGCCTGGGGGATAGCCAGCTGACCAGATTACAACTCTCACCCTCAGGCATAATATTAAAATGATATGAGGACTTTAATTATTTACTTCTTCTTTACCTCTGACCTAGTTAATAATTTTGTGGCTTATCTTAATGATAAAGTTGTGCTTCAGAAGGTCGAGGAGTCAGTTAGAGGAACAACTGTTCTGAAAACTCTGATTATCAAAGAACAATTCATTGCTGAAGTAGAAATGATGGGAACTTGTGGGAAAATTGTCTCTGTCTAGATTTGGGATGGAAGGATGACTGTCCATTGTCTCATATGCACTCTAAGTTGTTAGAGAACAGTTAACAAAGGGTTCAGAGATCCTATGAAATCTATGTACATTCCATTGCCTAAAATTCTATAGGGAAGTTGATCCTAGGAGGGAGAGTCAGACATTATCAAGAGCGAAATTCTTAAAACAACGAAAAACCAGTTCTAATGAGGGAAATGGGGAGTTGTCAAAAGTTGTTAATATGATGAGAAAGGAAATTCAGAAACCAACTTAGATTTTTTTTTAAAAAATCCAGAAGGTAGAAACAAGGATAAGAAACAATGTAATAACAAAAGCTGGACATGGTCCTATAAAAATAGTGTCAGAGACAATAAGATTTATTATGAGCTAAAGCGAGTTAAGAGGAACATCAGGGACAACAAAAAAGTTATTTTTAGCTACATTGGGAAAAAGAAGATCAAATAAGGGTTAGGCCCTCTGCCAGATGTGGATGGGATGATTGTAGTGCCTACCAAATGGAAAGCATCAACTCTGATTTTGCTTCCACTATCTCTGCTCAGAAAAAAAAAAAAATTCTTGTATTATAAAAGACAAACAAAAATGCCCAATATGGTATTGAATTCTGAGATAATCGAGTATATAAAAGAATACCTTGTTATCCTAGATGAGTCAAAATCTGTCACAGTTAGCTGAATAAATGGAGAATATGATGATTGAGTCACTGTCTTCAAAAGATTGTGAAGAATAGATGTTTTGCAGAATATTATGATAGGCAAATGTTCTGACTTTTCCAAACAGTGAAAATTAATGTGTAAACTATAGGTTATTGAACTTGACTGATTCCAATTTGAAAACATATTAAAGTGTAGTTAGTGAACATCAAATCAAGGAAATGGTGGCTACTAAGTTAACACGGTTTCATCAAGCATAGGTTATAACAGACTAATTTGTCACCTTTTTGACAGGGTTAATGGACTGGTAGATCACTGGAATATTGAAAATATGCCTGAATTTCAGAAAAAAAAATTGATAAAGTCTGTTATACTCTTTCAGATAAGCGACTGGCCTATTTCTTTCATTTTGAGTAAGGATCCCTGGCCAGCCATTCCTCATTCCTCCCCAGCTTCTGACTCTCAAGACTTTAGCACCATGACCCTGCACATGTACCTTCTTCCCCTCACTCTTCCTACTACCTTTCAGCTCCTTTTAATGAGTTGTCTTTCACCATTATAATATAAGCTCTGTGGGAGCAGGGACTGCTATTCTTTTTGGTTGGATTTTATCCCAAGTTCACTGACTGTTGACTGACTTTTCTTTTAAATTCAATTTTATTTTCAGTTCCAAATGAAAAACAAAACCCATTCCAAATATGTATATTCCAAATATGCAAGACAAATTTCCAAGTTATCCATGTAAAAAAAAAAAAACGAAGAGAGAAAAAGAACTTATACTTCAATCTGCACTCAGTCCAACACTTCTCCATCTAGAGGTGGATAACATGTTTCATTATGAATCCTTCGGAATTACGGTTGGTCATTGTGGTGATCATAGTTACTAAGTCTTTAAAGTTGATTATCTTAACAATACTCTTGTTATATATAATACTATACAAATTGTTCTCCTAGTTCTGCTTACTTCACTTTGCACCAGTTCATACAATTCTTCCCAAGTTTTCCAGACAACTAATCAGTTCTTATAGCACAATAGGATTCCATAAAATTCATATACCATAACTTGTTCAGCTATTCTTCAATTGATAGGCATCCCCTCAATTTCTAATTCTTGGTCACTACCAAAAAAATGATTCAAATATTTTTGTACACATGGTTACTTCTCTTTCTTTGAATGCTCCTTGCCTTTGCCACCACTACCAACAATCTGTACTCCTGCCCCAAATCAACCTCCATGTCTGTAGGTCTTTCTGTCTGTCTTCCTAATTCATTGTGACTTTTTCTTTCAAAAAATTCAGTTTCTTTTGGTTTCTAGGTTGTTGTGGAGAAGATGTGCTGGGTGAATTAGGCAAAAATGCTTCCTCTCACTCCACTATCTTGACTCAACCACCCAAATGACTTTTTATATTCCTTACATATAACCCTCCATTTCTCCTATATCTCTAACTTTGTACTGGTTGATCGCTATGCCTGGAATATTGTTCTTCATCTTTTCCACCTCTTGGAATCTCTGACTTCCTTTCAAGTTCAGGTAAAAAACAACCTTTTATAAGAAGTTCTTCTTGATGCTAATGCTATTAGTGCATGTTTCCCAAAACTACTTCTGTGTATTTTGTATGTGTATGTGTATGTGTATGTATGTGTGTATATGTATATGTGTGTATGTGTGTATATTCTTCCTCACCACCAATGAATCAATCAATAAATAAATAGACATAGTTGTAAAGATATAATCAAGATGCTTTATATTCTGTGGTTTCTTTATAAGGCATGAATCTCTTTAATTGAGCCAGAAAAGAAAGCAATTTTATTGGCTTTTCATATCAATCAAGATAGAAGGTAAGTAAAACACATTGAGTCTATGTGTAAAGTATCAGTCCACTGTGAGTTCAGTCCAAAGGAGTCTATCCCCAAGATAAAAAACTTTGATTCTAGATTCAGGATTCCAATTTCAGCCAAACCTCTAAAAGGAAAACATGAGGAAAAGAGAATTCCCCTCCCCCCATCTTTCCTATCATCTTCCATTTATAATTACATCAGAAAGAAGGGACTGATAGGCAATAGTACATTCAATATAGAGCAGAGAAAGTCACACCAAGGACAAATAGACAAATCTAAAAACCAGACAGATGTTGGAAGATTGCCACCTGAGTTAGAAAGCAGCTTCAAAGCTGGTGACCTCTTGAACCAGATAAGAACGTCAGCTATGGACTGAAGTAACTCTAGTAACCAGGAGTTATGACTTCACCTTTTGCTCTTCTCTACACATTCGTGTGCTATTATATTCTCAGTTTAAACTTACTCTTCCTCTGTACTATGTATATACTTGTAGGAGAGTGTGCCTCAGGTTTTTTGGGGGGAAATGTTTTATAACAACTGTTCCTACTATATCACCTTAGTAAACACCTGCTGCTTTTCTAAAAGCTAATTTAAGCTACTGGCTGATAATCAATAGGCAACTCACTGATGAGGTTTCATAAGTGACAGTACCAGAAACCCCCTCCCCCCGAAACTCTCAGTTATCCCTGAAGTCCTGAAGGAGGAATCGTCAGATGCTTTCTGTGGAGCCAATCAACCAGTTCCAGGGAGAATTGGTTAAGTAGCCCAGGTGAGGTTCTATCCATCCATCCATCTATCTATCTATCTATCTATCTATCTATCTATCTATCTATCTATCTATCTATCTATCTGTCTGTCTGTCTGTCTGTCTGTCTGTCTGTCTGTCTGTCTGTCTGTCTGTCTATCTATCTTGAATATATAGGCACACATGGTATTCTCTCTACATAGTATGTGATATTATTCTGATTAATATTATATATTATATATGACAGGTATATATATATGTATATATATATACACATGTTATCTCCCCAATTACAATATAATCTCTCTAAAGTCAAGGACTATTTCATTTTTTTTAGTACAATGCTTAATGCAATGGCTCGCACATAGTAGACACTTAATAACTGCTTGTTAATTGATCAATTGATGGAACTAGTAGCTTTGAAACTGATTGAATGGTTAGGCCCAGGAGAGTGGAATTGACTGCTTCTAGGGGTGGTGGGATCTCTCTAACTAAAGGCCATTAAATGAAGACTTGTTGAGGATGTTTTAGAGGAGATTTTTTGCCGAGGTATAATTTAGATTACTAGACTTCCTCTAAGGTTCTTCCCACATTAAGATTCTGCATTTCTTTATTTCCTGAGAACCCATTGAGATAAATTCAGCTCTTGTCAAGGTTAACTTCAAGGACCTTACTTTCTAGCCACAGCAACTCTGGAAGACTATCTTCTAAGACATAGGGGGCTTGCAATCTGCTTTAATGAAGGGATCATTCACAGTGACGAAATCCTTGATAGATGAAGTAATATTTTGTGGTAATTGTTGTATCTAAGAAATCTTGATGCATTCCAGTCTGAAAAGAAATCTTTTCCTCTGCAATCATACAAATCAAACAATAATAACACAACAGTGATTTTTAACATTTCCTGTTTTGCTTATTAACATAATTTTATTATCAATTCCAATGGGATTGGCTACCAATTCCACAATATATCTTTGGTCAAAAGAGGTATTTATAGTCTACTTGCATTATTTTCTTAAATTCTGAAGCCTTTGTGAGAAGGAAGAAGTATTTGAAGGGGAAATTAGGGAGAGGAATAAGTTGAAATATAAAAGTCATTGGCCTTGGCCTAGGAATCAAGGCAACTTGGGTTCAAGTCCTGTCTTTGACATCTGGCTATGTAATTCAGTGCCTCAGGCAACTAAGACTATAAGCTGCAGACTACTTGCTTATGTAGATTACTAAATGAAATTTCTTCACCAGGATCTCTCTACCAATGAAATGACAGATCCAGACAAAAAAATTATATATGTATATATATATATATATTACATGGCATATTTAACTACATGTATAGAATTGATATTTTTGAGTGCTTTTAAAGTCACAGTTTAGGAGTATAAATAAGTATGATATACTCATAAAAATCATCTTATTTTTAGAGATACATTAAATATTTTATCATGTATTTAGAGATGTAAGGGCCTGGAAGAAGAAAGTTGGAGAATTTTTTATTGCTGTTTCCTTCTGTCTTTTTTTTTTTTTAGGAACTCCCTCCTCCAAAAACCCATTAAGAACTTCAGTTTTTTTTCTGGACTTTGACTTTCTTCCCTCCACCTACCATCACAACTCCAGATACTGTACAGGTGATTTAAAATGAATGTCATCCCCACGCTATCAGGATTCACAATCTAAGAAATATATTTTGTTCTTCTATGTTGAGGCCTATGCATCTAGTCCAAATACATCTGAGCAGATGAAAACCTTCCGAAAAGGGAAAGAACTTTGTATTTACCACTGGCTGTCAGGAATATGATTTCACAGAAATACTTAGTGACTGATGGCCTTTTGAAGACCTTTCCAGTTCTAAAGAGTGGCCAGAGATGAAGAGCCTTCACACTCCCTAGGAGTACGACCACAGATGTAAATCATTGCCCTCTTCATTTAATAAGTTATTTCTGTTTATAAACATACAATGTTTATCCAAATATTACTGTCAGAGTCAAAGTCTTACAAAGATCCATTGAATTACAACTACCGTTTGCTGTTGGAACCATGAACAGAAAAATAACTTATTTTTTCTTCTCTGGTTTCTGCTTCAGGTTTAATTCAGATAAAGGAGAGTGCCAAGATATTTTGTTACTTGGAAATATTTCATTCTTCAGATGGCAAGCTTTTAAGGGATGATACTTCCCTATGGCATTTGAAAGTTGATGATTTTGTCTTTCACCCACTGACTTAACTCTTCAATCAATTGCTCCCCCCACCCTCCAAAATGTGAGACTTGTAGATAATAGAATAGTACTGGAGGCATGGACACAATGCAATGGAATTCATTTGGGAAGTAGGAGAAAAGGGAAGGTGGAAAGTGCTGGCTTTGTGTGTGCTCAAACTATGACATCCTTGTGCCCTACTGGATAAAGCTCAAGTTTTTCTCATCACAAGTTAACAATTTGCAATTAAATTCTCATTATGAGAATCATGCTGATAAACATGATACATTGCAGCTATACAGGGACTTTAAATAATTATTTCTTTTATAACTAACCCATATTCTGCAGGAGATTTATAATTTAGAGATAACATCCCCATTAGCAAAGTTTATGACTCAGTAAACAGCTCCCACTAGGTAATAAATGCCAGAGTCATAAACATGAGGACTATTAATGCAGTGCAATTTCTATACCTCCTTCTTTTGCTGGTGGTCTTGAGGCACCAAGGGGAAATACTATTTCAAGAAAAAAAATTATTCTGGTTATGTAAATATCAATGAATTGTCTTAAACCCCATCTGGAAATCTCCCAGCCTTCTTCTGTCCCAGATGGTCCAGAAATGCTGATGCGTTCTACTTAGGTTTCCATGTAGCAGATAACTCTTTAGTTTTCAGTAAAAATAAACTATGCAATTCAAATACTGGGCTGGAATTTCTGCCACTTCTTTTCCCTCTGGGAAAGAGGTGAGAAAAAATACCATCTGTTGCTATTATTTGTGGATATTCTTTTTTTTTTTTAAATTTTTAAATCTTTACACACTGCTCAGCTGCTAATATTTTCTCATTTGGACAGAAAAATGAATACTGTCTGTGGGTGTCCATGGCATTTGAAGGTTAATATAGACAAACCTTTTGTACTATAAACTATTTCTTATATGTCCTTAGAACTGGGGTGGGGGGGAGGGAGTGTGATTAATGAAGCCATTTTAAAACCCAAATCAAACACTTTCTCTTCATGAGAAACCGATTCAAAGTTCTTGAAGTTCATGTAGAAATGTTGCTGAAGATCTGTCAATCATAGAGACTGTTGGCAGAGAAATAATAATGTATAATATCTTTCATTTCCTTTTTTCCTGTTACTAAAAGTACATTCCTCTTTGAACAAAGAAGAGATTTAAGTGTGTGGTTTGACTGGTGTTGTCTGAAATGGATGTCCATTTTAGTTGGTATGGTTAGAAAAGCAAGATCACTAATACAGAAAATACTTATATGTAAAGGCAAAATCTTTTTTTTCTTGTTTTATGCATGTGTTAACTAATATTACACTTACAATTTCTTTTTCATTATCGACTGTCTGATGTGGTTGCAAAGGGGAAAGGGTCGAAGTGAGACTCATAGTATCTTTGACATCTTCCAACTGTGTATCTGGGGTATCCAGGTGGTACAGTGGATAGAATACCAAGCTTTAGTCAGGAAGACTCATCTTTCTGAGTTCAGATTTCAGGTGCTTACTAGCTGTGTGACCCTGGGCAAGTCACTTAACCTTGTTTGACTCAGTTTCCTCCTCTGTAAAATGAGCTGGAGAAGAAAATGGCAAACCACTCTAGTATCTTTGCCAGGGTCATGCCAAATGGGTCATGAAGAATCAGATACAATTGAACAAGAACAACAGAGTATCTGCCTTATACATAACACACATTTGGCCTTCATGCAGAAATCATTGTTTAAAAAATGAAATAACTCAAGAACTAAAATTAAAAGAATGATGCCAATTTTCCCCTTTTTTCAGATCATTCCTTTATCTTACTTTGAATTATTCCATTTTCTTCTCCCCACCTTCTATGCCATTTTGTTATTGCATTTTATTTCAGGAATAGATTCATGATAAAGATGGTTCAATACAAAAACTTTGAATAATACAGAACACACAAAATTGAATTACAACCTTCAATATACATGTATATTTTTTCCTTTCAAAATATGGGGATCCTTAGCTTCTTGATTTTTTTACACTTACTTTCATATGAAAGCTTAGTTTATATACATTGCCTCTGGAAATATGATGCCCCATATAAAGTTAAACACAAGCCAAGGTGGGGAAATTTCTGCCCTAACATTTGTTGGTACAAGATAAGATCCTTAAGGTTAGCGCCTAAGTCAGGACCTTTTGGATCGGTAGCCCTTTTAAGTTGTATGAGCTATTTCAGAGACACTATGCTTTTCAATTACACATGAGGCTGCATTTTGAGAAAGAAAGAAAGAGAGAGAGGAAGAAAGAAAGAAAGAAAGAAAGAAAGAAAGAAAGAAAGAAAGAAAGAAAGAAAGGGATGAAGGAAAAAAGAAGGAATAAAAGAAAGAGAAGGAAAGGAAGGAAGGAAGGAAGGAAGGAAGGAAGGAAGGAAGGAAGGAAGAAAGGAAGGAAGGAAGGAAAGAAGGAAGGAAAGAAGAAAGAAGAAAAGAAAGAAAGGAAGGAAGGAAGGAAGAAAGAAAGAAGAAAAGGAAGGAAGGAAGGAAAGAAAGAAGGAAGGAAGGGAGGGAGGGAAAGAGGGAAGGAGGGAGAATGGGAAAAAAGGAGGAAAGGGCAGAGGAAGTTAAGAGAAAAAAGAAAGGGAGCAAGGAGGAAGGGAGGAAGAAAAGAAAAAAAGGAGAGAAAGAAAGAAAAAGAAAGAAGGAAAGAGAGAAAAGAACCCACTGAGTCAAGATCAATGTGCTTATTTAGAAAAGTCTTAAAAAATTTTGTAGCAAACATCATTATTGCAAAGCACAAAGCTGCCTGGGCAATTAATTTAAAAGAAAAAATAATAATAATTTGCTTTCACTTATGCTGGCTACCAGGTTATATGCTAGTTTAAAAATGAATGATCACTTTAAGATAATTACATTCCTTAAAACTGAAGCTTTCTAAGACACCTTTGGCAACAGAGCAGCCAGAATATGGAAATCATAATTGCCATTCATGTATTTGCATTTGTTCTTGATCATCAGTGAAATACTTCCAAGGGGTCTGTAAAGCCCATTATACTGTATGGTCTTCAGTGCAGAAACCCCGGGGTCAACATTAACTGCTCTGAACCAACCAGTGAGCACTAAAACATGTGACAGATAAAAACCCTCCATGGTAGCTCTATAAGAAGAGAATTAATGACTGGCCAGGATCAGTAGGAGCCTTTACTTCTAGATACTCATTAGTTTAAGCAGTGAGGCATGATGTTATCTGAGTTACAGAAGGAAAAGCTCCCTCCTCCCTCTCCACCCCTTCTTCACTTTCCATTTCTAACAGAATGTGTACATTTATCTCAAACTATAAATGGTTCAAATGCATGTGGCCAGTTGTTTGGTAACCTCCCAGCTGTCCAGGGCAGACTCTGCATCTGTACCAAACTAACAAGAAGGAAAATGTGCATTGTATTGTATTATGACCCTCCAAAGGGGTGAAAACACTTAAATGCTTCACAGTATCAGAAGTAGTTTTTCCAGGGTCACCTATGGCCTCTCTGTTTTTCTTTTCCAATTCTAAGGACATCTGACTCAAAGAACTTTTCCAAAAGAGTTTTTATTTTGCCCCTGCTATTACCCCTCCACCTGGCACTGCAGTCTTTCCTTATTTATCTGAGACCACCCATTAGATAAACAAGAGTTGATAAATGCTATAGAAACCAACCATCTCAATATGGACAAAATGTTTTGAGTAGTCAGAAACAAGAAGAATACAGAAATTGAATGAGCAGGAGCAGAGATTGTACTTTTCTTTCACCTTATATTAGTGAGCTTCTGCCTAGCGACTCAGTAATATTCTCCTAAAAAGGTTATTGTCTGCACTGACTCATTTACCACCCGTGGTTTCTCCTCATCTCCCCCCCCCCCCCATGAGTCTCCAGAGTGCCATAGCTTATTGTGGCTCAGAAAGTCTTGTGGGTATTTATTTAAAAGGCCATTCAGAACAATTTTTCAAAGCCTTTTAATAAGTTATAATAATTCTAAAAATTTCTCCCCATCTAATTACATTGTATTTAAAAATTATATTACATATATGCTTATTTTGTATATACTCATTTGTGTACATGTGGTTTCCCATGCTAGAGTTCTATATACCCAAGGGCAAAAAATATTTCTTTTTTTCTTTGTATTGCTATTGCTTAGCACATAGGTACTTAATAAATATTTGTTATTTATTGAATCTCTACAGTGAAAATGTTGAAATAAATTTTTAAAAAACATTTGTCGGATAATGGTGTTCCCCTTTCAAATGCTAAGGGAGGAGAATCAAATTGAATCATTAATAACAATTTATCATAGTATTATCCAGCAGAGGGCAGTTTGGATTAAGAACACATTTCACCAATTTCCCTTCGGGGAAAGAGAGCAAAAATTGCATCTGTCTCCACACCCTGTGATCTACTCACAGCATCACCTTCTCTTGAGGTCTCTACTCTCCCACTTCCTCAGTCACCTGAGGAGGTGGAGGAAAACCCAAAGTTTCCATGTGCAAAGTGACCTTTATGCTTATTGATAATGAGTTTAGTTTATGAAATTTAGAACTTAGAGAAAAAGTCTTAGTTCCATGTGGCTTCTTTTCTCTGCAAAGCTAAAATAAACAAACAAGAAAACAACCATTCAAAAATGAATATTGTAAATAAAATTCATAAAATAATCTAAGACCCAGGACCTAGGTAAGGGGTAGTCACACAGTAAATTGAATTTAGGCTAGTCAATTATTCACAGTCCCCCTTTCCTTTTTCATATTTTCTATAGCAAAAACACAAATTCAAGATGCAACTAAAATTATCTTTAATTAATCATTAATTTGAAAAATGTAGATAACTACTTAGTAAATTTTAAAATAGCAAAGAAACACTTAGCAATAAATCCTTCCTCTTATTATATGTGGCAATAAACAGAATGAAGAAACAGAATTGAGTAGATTTGCCATTATTCCAGTGGTTTCTCAGAGTAGTCATAATTTAGTCATTGCTGACTGAATTCTGCTAATAAGCCAAACTACAATCCAGGGATAGGAAAAGGCTACAGATACTATGAGGCTTTGGGTCAGTCTCCTAGGAGGCATTCTCTATCTGCTGCTTCTATGCTGTGATCTCTCTAATTTTCACTCCTATTCTTTCACAGGCCCCTTTCCAGAGAGATTTTTAAAAATGCCTTTGTAGTAAAAGACTCCTCTCTCCAGTTCCAAGACCTATATAGCTTCCTCTTTTCCTGAACACTGGATAAATGCAACTTATAGGATCTTTAGTGACTTAAGTTCCTTTACAAGGCAATCAGTCCAAGCTTTGCTTGAAGGATTGTTACATTCCTCCCTTGGGCTCAGAATTTTGCAGTCCCTTGCAAAATCAACTTGTCCTCTGAAATTATATAGTATAGTATCATAATACACACAAATACTTAACAAACATGAATGATTAACCCAGTGTCCTATATTAGGGTGTCATAAGCAATATGTGCAATAGACATGTCACAATGCCAAGAATCACTTGATAGGCTGCTTCTGTAATTACAAGACTAAATTACATATGGATATATTACATGCATGTGTTATTGTAATACATGCACATCCATATAACATAAATAAATGAATAACAGTGAACAAAAAGCAATTACACCATGAATATGCCTACAAAGTAACAAAATAAGAAAAATAGCAACATATGCACAAATAAACAAACAGCAAAATTAAGCATAGTTAACAGATTCATATGGCTACAATATCATGAATCAATGCACATATTTAATTGCATGTGTCAGTGTTTACTTGGGTAAATATTAGCATCATCATTTGGCTATATTTGTAACTACTTCATCTGTTTCACTTGGGATGTTATAAGTTAGTATAGTTCCTGGTCAAATACTCCTAGTTCTCTTCTGATCTGCTATCTTGTCGGCCCCCAACACTGTGCTAGTTGATAGACTGCTCTGATCATAGTATCCTTAGAACAATAGTCTTAACCACATAAATTTAAAATGATAGAAGCCTGAGCTCTCTAGTAATGTTATTATGCTATGAAGGGGGTATTTAATCTAGGATTTACTTCTGCTAAAGTACTAGGCACAAATGATGTTACTTCTAATTTCAGTCTGCTTTCATAATTTGACTTTTTTCCTCACTTGAAATATCTATTTTTGAGCCATTGTCTGTTTCAAGAAGTCTTTGTATGACTGGCACACTATCCATTTTACTTAAAGTGGGCTAACATGAGTGTCTGTTATTCTCTGTCTGTTCATCATGAGTCCAATTATTTCACCAGCAATATTTCATCAGAAATAAGCTATTGTGCTGAATTTTCTTTACAGGAACTCTACAAGTCTCTGGAGATACTTTGCAAATGGGCAAATTGCCCAGTGTCTTCAGTGGAAGCAGCTTTCCACTTTTCTACTAACTTTAAGCCACGAACACCAAAATCGCTCAGCAAAACTCACCATGTTGAAGGTATTGGAAACCATCTTAGTCACCCTACTGAATTCTTCTGAGATAAGATTGTAGCTAGGTTGTAATCCTCCTTCAGCTTCTTACTGAGATGAGAGATCCATTCTTTGTAAATAAATACAGGCTCTCAATCCTCAAAACCACCAAAATACAAATACACAGGCAGGAGCAACTCACGGCCAAATAATAGCAGGTTGTGCATAAAGTCAGTGATATCACAAGAAGCAACAGTTAGAACTGAACATGGAACGACTAACTGGTTTCAGATTGGAAAAGGAGTATGACAAGTTCATATATTGTGACCTTATTTATTTAACTTATATCTAGAAAATATCATGTGAAATGCCAAGCCAGATAAATCAAAAACTACAATTAACTTACCAGGAGAAATATCAACAATCTCAGATATGCAAACAATACCACATTGATGACAGGAAGTGAAGAATTAAGAAGCCTCTTGATGAGGGTAAAAGAGGAGAGGGTAAATGCTGGCTTGAAGATTAACGACCAAAAAACTAGGATCTTGGCAACCGATCCCATCACTTCCTGACAAATAGAAGAAGTAATAGAAGCAGTGTCAGATACCATATTCTTGGGCTCAAAGATACTGCAGATGGTGACTGTAGCTATGAAATTACAATATGCTTGCTTCTTGGAAGGAAAGTTATGGCAAATCTGGACAGCTTACTAAAAAGCAGAGACATCACCTTGCCAACAAAGGTTCATAAAGTCAAAGCTATGGTTTTTTTTCCCAGGAGCAATGTATAGCTGTGAGAGTTGAACTTCAAGGAAAGATGAATGCTGCAGAATTGATGCTTTTGAATTGTGATTCTGGAGAAGACTTTTGAGTGTCCCTTGGACAGAAAGGAGATCAAATCAGTCAACACTTAAAGAAATTAATTCAAGCTATTCACTGAAATGTCAAATACTGAAGCTGAAGCTGAAATATTTTGGCCATGTAATGAGAATACAGGACTTATTGGAAAAGACCCTGATGTTGGGAAAAATTGAAAGCAAAAGGAAAAGGAAACAGCAGAGGATAAGATGGATAGATAATATCATGGGAACAACAAGCATGAACTTGGACAGATTTCCAGTGATTGTGGAGGAAGAAGAGCCTGGCATATTATGATCTATGTGGGGTCACAAAGAATCAGACATGACTGAACAACAGAATCATTTCTGGTGGAATTGTCTGCATGCCCTAAGAGAGCCACATGTTCGCTACACTGAAATTTTTGTTCTGCCCAGTGTCTCTAACATATTCTTTTTTTCTTTATTTTTAATATGCATTTGAAAAAATTTTGAGATCCAAATTCTCTTTCTCTCTCTTAACTGTGCCCCACCCGTTGAGAAGGCAAACAATATTACATCAGTTATACTTGTAAAGTTGTTCAAAACATATTTCTATATTAGCCATTTTGCAAAAAAACAAAAGTAAGTAAAAGAAGGTGAAAAAAGTATGCTTCAGCCTATACACAGAGTTCATCAATTCTCTCTTTGGAGGTGGATAGAATTTTTCATCATGGACCCTTTGGAATTGTCTTGGATCATTTTCTTCATCAGAGTAGCTAAGTCTTTCACAGTTGATAATCATTATAATATTGTTGTTGTGTACAGTGCTCTCCTGGTTCTGCTCACTTCAATTCATATCGGTTTATATAAGTCTTCCCAGGAGTTTCCACCATCCTGCTTGTTGTCTCTTACAGCACAATGGCATTACATGAAAATTGTATATCATGGTTTGTTCAGCCATTCCCCTATTGATGGGTATCCCCTCAATTTCCAAATCATTGCCACCACAAAAAGAACTGCTATAAATATTTTTGGTACATATAAGTCCTTTTGCCTTTTCATTGATCTCTTTGGGATACAGACTTGTAGAGGTATTGCTGGGTATGTGCAGTTTGATAGCCCTTTGGACAGACTTCCAATTTTTCTCCAGAATGGTTGGACCAGTTGGCAATTGTACCAATAGTGCATCACTGTCCCTATTTTTCCACATTCTTTCTAGTATTTATCATTTTCCTTTTCTTTCATGTTAGCTACTCTCATAATTGTGAGGTGGTCCCTCAGAGCTGTTTTAATTTACCTTCTCTACTCAATAGTGATTTAGAGAATTTTTTCATATGAATATTGATAGCATTGGTTTCTTCTGAAAACTGCTTGTTCATAGACTTTGACCATTGGGGACCATCAATTGAAGAATGGCTCTATTTTTTTTTATAGATTTGACTCAGTTCCCCATATATTTGAGAAATGAGACCTTTATAAGAGACACTTGTTACAAATCCTCTCCCACCTCAGTTTCCTGTTTTCTTTCTAATTTTGGCTGCATAGATTTTGTTTGTGCAAAACCTTTTCAATTTTGTGTATTCAAAATTGGGTTCAAATCTCACCTTGACACTTACAAGGTGTAGGACCATGGGCAAGTCATCTAACTTCTTTTAGTCCTGATTTCCTTGTGTATAAAATGGGGCCAATCTTATTTGTAGCACCTACCTTAAATGGTTGCGGTGAGCCTCAGATGAGATAATCTATGTAAAATGCTTTGCAAACCTTACAGAGTTATGTAAATGTCAGTTATTTTTATTCATATCCTCTCTCTCCCAATGGCTATAAAGTCTCAGGGGGAAGAACTCCATTCTCTCTCAAAAGCCACCATGATTTCCCTGGGCAACTAGTTGAGAGAAGGATGTTGAAGTTTTGGCTGCTTCCCAAATTTCCAGAGCTGTAACTGAGGCTGGCAAACAGCACTTACAGGTCTTCAGCAGCATAGAAACAGCAGAACGTAGCACTTGCTTTCAAAGAATAATTAGTCAAAATAGGTGGCTACCAGATGGTGGGTATGGGAGAGCTCCTCCTTTGCCCTCCTTGCTGTTATTGTTGGTGGCGGTCTTTCATTCTTGAAGAGAATTAATAACATCATGAGAGGGATGTCTTGACTTGCACGTGCTTTGGATCTAAGGGAGCCAAAGCTGTGCAAAGCCTTACTTCCTACTTATCCCACATGGTGGCCCCCACCATACTTATCAGATGTTCCTAACAAAGGTTAACTTTACTCTGAAACCTGATTATATTGAACTTATCAAGAGGGCTCTCTCTATCAAACCTCCTTATAGTTATTAAGACTCTGGGGCCAAGTGTTATTTCCCCAACAGTGGTTTTACATTGGTGTCTCCAAAGCTGTAACTTTCCAGGCAAGTTCTCTCATTTCTGCTAGGATAGATTCCAGGATCATGCTACCTGGGAATTCAAAATCTTCTTCCACTAACTAGGAGGTTGGAATTAAAGTTGACAGTGGAATCCACACCTGAACATGTCATGGAGGATCACAAGTCAAATTCTATCCTTTGCTTCAGCAGGGGTTTCTTTTAAGACTCTACTCCTGCTCAGATACTGCTGGCGTTTCTTAGGCTGAGAAAATCTACTCTCAACTGTCTGTGCTCCAGGCTCTGACCTGTGCTCAGAAAGAGAAACTGAAAGGCAGAAAGTGGCCAAGAATTTGAAGTCCATGAATTCCCCTTCTCAGGGCACTTAAAAGAAAGCACACACAGACTGTCACCAGCTTCCATTGAAAGGCAGCCATTAGCCACTCCTTCTGGTAAGGGAAAGGGAAAAATCCTCTCCCCTGTTCCCCTACTGTTCCTCATTGGAAGAAGAGTACAAAGGCAAAGTGGAAAAGATGTTAAAGGGAAAAGGGAATGGGATTAGTCTATTGGCTCTCTATAGGCCAGATCCCTTCACTAAGAGTCTTCCTTATAAGTTCTTATTTTTGTTCAGTCATGTCCAACTTTTCATGACTCCATTTGGGGTTTTCTTGACAGAGACAGTAGAGTAGTTAGCCATTTTCTTCTCCAGCTCATTTTACAGATGAAGAAACTGAATCAAACAGGGTCAAGTGACTTGTCCAGGGTCACACACAGCTACTAAGTGTCTGAGGACAGATAAGAACTCAGGAAGATAAATCTTCCTGATTCTAGACCTGGTACCCTATCCACTGTACCACCTACTTACCCTGTCCTTACAGGAGTCCTAGCCAATCAAATCATCATGAAGACAGCCCTGATCACTGAAACCTGTCCAATAGGAAGTGTCAAGGAATGACTCGAAACAGCCAATTCATCTTGGGATGCCCTCATGAGAACTAATCAGGAAAGAAACTCTGTACTCTCAACAATGTGCCAATCCATTTTCTGTATGGAGAACTGCCTACCAGGTATTAAGAAGAATTAAAGAAAGCCTGGGAGATGGTCCAGCCTGCCATGCTGAGTTCACAGCCCCAGATGACATAGGCAGTGCCACTTCTGTCTCTCTTTCTCTGCTCTGCTTAATAACTCCCTTAGACAGATTGCTCTCTATCTGGTCTTTTGCAGGGTGATTAAAAATAGTTACTATGGCTGAAACCCCACCTTCCAATTCAAAGTTCTCCAGAGTTCATCCTCTTCCAGGCCTGGGAAGACTGCAAATATTAGAAGTCTTTGTAGATATTCTGAAATCTTTGCCTGATCTGCAGTAATTGATCCCAATACAAAGCTGCATTCCTCCCTGGGCTTTGAAATTTCACAGTAATTCATCATAACAGTGGCAGTAAACTTGACACCCATAATTATAGCATCCAGATGGATATCAATACTTTAAAAAGGAGAATGATTAGGCCAATGTTACAGGGAATCATCTTTGGGCACCATTTGAAGAAAATATATATTGATAATACATGCAACAGATACAATGTGAAGCATCACTGGATAGTGATCATACCTCTACTGCTTAGTCTTTCCCCAGTATAGGAAAACTGCAAATACCAGAATTCCATGTAATGTTTCTGAAATCTCCCCTTGACTGTAGGAATTGATCCTAGTATAAGGCTATACTTGGCACAGATAGAAATACAAATTATATTACATTTACAGGTTGCTGTAAAAAATTTTTTTTGCCCTCCATATTTAGGTGGGATCCGCAATTATTCAATTTTTGGCTAACTTTTGTAGCCACATGTCATAGCAAATTGTCCATTTTCTGCTCTCATTCACTGTACTTGTGACATTTGAATGAGGTCTAGCTTATAATGGACTCCAATCTCACAAAAGGATATTACTTCATTGAATTGCCTTTGTATGGTTTTCAGAGTCCTGTAATTTCATAATATATGTAAATATCAAATAATTATATGTGAGTGCATATACAAATATTATGTGTATATATACATATGTGTGTACATATATGTATGTGTGTGTCTAGTCACACACACAAATATGCAAATATAGAATTGTTGCCCTCAGCTCTTAAACAGAAATTTACTTTCTGGCACTTTTCACTTTTTCCTATCTCTACCTATTCTTCGGACTTTAGACATGTCCTCCAATCATGCCACTCTTCTGCTTTTAATGTCATCTTTCTCTGCAGATATTCTGTTGACTAGATGTTCCCTCTTTCTGTTCTACTTTTGGTGTATACCAGTCATACCCCTTAAAATGGCCCATTCTTTTAATTGGCTTGTAGGCACTCCAACATTGTATCTCTAGAAATTCTTTATTATACGGTAAATACTTTTGGGAAGGGTTATCACTTAAGGCATTATCAGTCATTCATACTTTAGTGTGAATTTGTTTATCAGTCACTAAAACTAACTAGTCGTCCAATAAGACACTAAGGGCATGGAACAAAAAGAGGTAAAGTTTGGCCAGTACAGGAAAGAAGGAACGAAACAGATGAAATGATCTCAGGAAAAAAAATAAGCCAAGTTGAGTTCTGAGATTTATTGAAAGGGGGGATGTTTGAAAAAGGGAAGAATTTAAGAAAAGTGTGATGGGAAACACCAAAGATAACTTTTTGCCTATTCTACATCTCTGCCCACACTGTATCTAGACTAGGCTCGGCAGTTATATTTCCTGCCATTGTCTCCTTTGCAAAATCATATCATCTACCACCTTATGTAAGATTGGGGCCCCCATTGCCTTCTGGATCAAATTTAAATTTTAAGCACTTTCTTTCAAGAACGGCCAGTATCCATGCCAGTGGTTCATTACATAAATAGAAATCAAAACCAATTAGTGTCTGCAGTTTCTCTGCTTCTAAATAATGTGGTTGAGTGATGCTTAGATTCTCTTAGATTCTTTTTGTTTTTCTCCCCCTCAAGAAAAAAAAAATCCATGTAAGGTAAATTACATTTTCTCATGCCTAACTAACTTCAGACATCACTTTAGTAATGCTTGACAGAAAAGAGGGATTTCAGAGGGTATGTTATTCTAGTGTTTCAAGTAAAATGATGCTTGAAGCAGCCACCTCTCAAATATTGAAGAATAAGATTGGCTTCAGGAATGAGATTTTCTCAGAAAATATTATTGCTACATTTTTGAGGGGTGGGGGAAAGGACAGATCTTTTTATGTAGCAAAACTATAATGATATCACATTAAATGGATTTTTGTTTATTATTTCTGTCTCATTCAACTTCCCAGTAGAGCCAACTTCATGCACATTGGCAGTTCTACCTAAATCTGCAGCCTCAGGTTCTGGATGGACAGAACATTAAGGAAAACAGTTCACAGTATATCGTGTTGGTTAGGAAGGACTTCTACACTGAGGATATTAGAGAAATTGATCTTATAATTCTGAAGGCATAACCTTGGAGTTATACAGATTAGCCCTTTAGGAGGAAGAAAGATTTCAGGCTCTCAGAGTCCCAGATGCTTTAAGATATTTGAATGGGTAAACAATTATAAAACACTGCTTAAAGATACAAAAACAGAGACGAAATATCCCTTGCTCTCAAAGAGTTTACTTTCTACTGTGGGGTTTAGGCACACAAATACAGATAAATAAAGTTAAGTTAATGAGGTTGAGATCACTAAGAAGTGGGGAGGTAGGGAAGTCTTCACGGAAACTCAAGCTGAACCTTGACGAAATATGAGGATTTGGAGACTGACTGAGGAGATAGTGCATTGTAGAAAGGAAGGATGACCAGAGCAAACACACTAAACGAGGAGCAGGGATGGTGAGCTTCATGAAGAAGGACATTTCCTGTTTAACTGGAACATGGAGTTCATGAAAGAAAGTGATGTGAAATAAATCTGGAAAGGGAAATTGGAACCAGATTTTAGAGGGACTTTAATTTCCAATCAGGGAATCTGATTTTATCCTGAAGGCAATAAAGAACCACTGGATTTCTTTCAGCAAGGTACTGAGATCAGATTTGTACCTAGAAAGAGTATTTCCACAGTTTTGTGGAGAGTGGATTAGTGAGAGATGAGATTGGCTACCAGGGGACCAGTTGGGCAATTATTACAATAGTCCAGATAAGTGGTGATGAGGATCTGAACTGAAATAGTAGTTATGTGAATGGAGACACAGGGCAAAAGTTATTCATGAAAATTAATAGGACTTGGGATTTGGATATGGAGGTGAGTTAATGGGAAGAGTTGAAGTCATTCAAATCATACCTTATTGTTGTTCAGTCATTTCAGTCTCGTCCAACTCTTTGTGACCCCATTTGGGGTTTTCTTGGTAAAGATACCAGAGTGGTTTGCCATTTCTTCCTCCAGCTCGTTTTACAGATGAAGAAACTAAGGCAACTAACTGGCCTGGAATCACACAGCTCGTAAGTGTCTAAGGCCACATTTGAACTTAGGTGTTCCTGACTCCAGGTCCAGTGCTCTATCCACTGTGCTATGTAGCTGCCTAACTTGGCAAATTATTTAACTTCTCTCAGCCTCAATTTCCTCATCTGAAAAATAGGGATAATAATAGCGTCTATCTCACAGGGTGAGAATCAAATAAAATAATGAATGTAAAGTGATTTGCAAATCTTAAATCTCTATATAAATGTTATCCATTTTTATTATTTTTATTATTCTGCCATTATGAATCTGGGTGACTGGGAGAATAGGAGTACTCTAAATAATATTAGGGAAATTTGAAGAATGAGCAAATTTGGGAAAGGGGAAGAAATAATGAGTTCAGTTTGGGACGTGTTAAATTTGAGAGACTAATGTTAGTCAGGTAGCTAGACAGAAACTTAAATAGATACATTGATAGCAAAAGCATATATTCTACATTTACTATGTGCTATATAATTGTGCTAAATGCTGGGGATACAAGTATGGCAAGCAAGATAGTCTTTCCCCTCAAGGAGTTAAATTTCATTTGGGTGAAGACAAGACAAAGAAGAGGTGACAGGTATGAAAGCCTTGCTCCTGGTCAGTTAAAGCACAAGCTCACTTCTCAGAGCTAGGACACCCAGGGTCAGCATTCAATTTCCTTTTAGGAAAGAGAGGAAGAAGATGGGCCAAAAGCAGAAGGCTGGGTATGGAAACTGGCTAATAGAGATTTCCAACAGGCAGTTGGTGATGCAGGACTGGCAGAAAATTTGAGGTGGATATATAGATTTGGGAGTCAGCAGCATAAGCATTCGATTAAATTAAATAAGCACTTATTAGGTGCCAGCTCTGTGCCAGGTGCTGGGTGCTCAAAAAACACAAAATGATCTTTAACTATGGAAGAAAATGAGATCATTAAGATATATAATACATACAGAGTAGAGAAGATGGATTAGTACAGATCCTTTAGATTTCACCCATTAAACATTACTAAGATAACACCCATTTTGAAATCATGGATCTGTGTACTGGAGAGAAGATTGGGATTGTTAAAAGCACTATACAATTCTGAAATGTAATCAGGCCCATTCTTTCCCTTCTATTCAATTTTAGACCCAACACTTGTCCATCCCAAGTGTTCATCCATCCCAGCTTTATTCACTGATGTCCCAACTCAATAGACTGGCTATCTAACTGCATGTAATATTCTCTACAACAGATATTTTTTATCCATTTAGGGCTTTTTGCATATAGATTATTAGATCATCCTCTTCACTTTAATCGTGTATCTTATTGCAGAGGCTATATGATATTCTGGAATTTGATCGAAATTTTGTTCAAAACAAATAGGAGCCAGTGGAAGGTGTCAGTATATTTAGAAAATCCCTCTTCCATTTGGACTTTGAAGAAGACATGGTGATGCTAGTGAAACATTCGGCAAAGACACATAGCCTTGTTTTGTGCCTTGCCTAATGTTCACAGTCAGTTTAATGAACAGAATTAGCACACTATTCTATTTAACAAAGGAATTTTCATGATCTTTACCTATCTGTGAGAAATTAATTGTTGGATGAAAGCCTTTAAAATTCTTTGGGTTTTGAGTCAAATATTTTATTTTAATCAACAAACAATAAAGAAAGATAATCTTGTATTCTCCGTACTTTTCAGTTAATTGTACAACCATAAAGATAGTAACCTACTATAGAGAATTGTTTGTGTAAGTCCACCTATTCCTTCTCAACTTTTTGTAGAAAATAATGACATATTCCTTTCATTTACGTTTATTTTTTCTTTTGAACAACTCATTTTGGTTTCCTGCTAAGCTTTCTGTAAACTCCCTTTGCTTCTAACACTTTTCACTGATGTCTAAGGTAGCTTTAAATGTACCCTTCTACCAATTTCATCTCTAGCATTTTGCAAACAGATTTATATTTTAAATAGTTATTGCCCTAGGATACATATCTCTCTGCTTGGCAAGGAGAATAAGCGTTTCCTGGTTAAGGAAGTTTCTAGGCTTTTTTGGCCTCCTTGCTATGTTGACTGTTTTACATTGATTATATTTTTTCTGGGACATGTTGATAATCAGGTATAAAAATAAATCAAGAAAAAGGTGGAGTCTGTAGCACCAAGAATGCAGATCCCAAGAAATTTATTAAGGAAAGGGTAGAACCTAGGAACCCCTAGTAGTGAAAGCATGTGTATAGGTGGTGGGCAAGAACAGTGAATGCCTTTGAGAAGAGACAGTATAGAAAGGGAGGACGGAAGAACCAGAAGAGGGAAAAATTATGCCAAAGACAATTGTTTGGGGAGGGGAGCCTTGATGACTTTTATTCCTGTGATATCCCCCATACATTGTCTCACACAGTGCTCTGCACATATGGCAAGCTAAATAAATCTCAGTAACTAATGACTTTCAACACAAGTATACCTGTGCCTAGACAGCACAGCACATGCTGCCATTAGATGCCACTATCGTGGTGCCATCTGATAGCTGTTGTCATGTCCAGATGGTAGTGCAGACCTCCAGGAAATAATTCCATGCCTCAGTACTAGAGACAAAGGCTTCCCTCAGTGAGCTAACACTGCTGGAAAATCTGCTGTCTCTTCCTGTTGTGACCACATGGCTTACATGGAAGGGGTCCAAGATGCACAATAAATCTGAAAGTACAAACTCCATAAATTCAACAATAAAATCTTTTAACTAAAACTGACTTTGCAACAATGTGTGGAAAACTTTAGGGAATGGGAACTGGGATTATAAAAACAAACAAACCACCTAAGCCTTTTAAAGTCCCCAAAAGAGTTTAATTATTAGGTATCACAATTATTACATACAGCTATATTACATACAGGCTATGCAAAATAAATTTTTCTTTTTTCATTTTTAATGTTAATTTATCTAGGTTGTCATTTTCTTCCTACCACCGTACTGCTCCAATTACCTAAGGCATTAGCATTTCACACTCATCCAATGCTTAGTACAGTGCCAGGCACATAATAGGTTAATGCTTAATAAATGTTTATTGATTGATACATAACCACCACAACTAGTGGGTGTCTTTAATAAAGTGTCCCCCCTCCACTATAACAATAATAGCTGCCAACTAAAGTACTTTACATGCACTATCTCATTTGATTCTCACAACAACGTTATTAATTAATTAATACTACTTAATTTAATTAATAGTATTACCATTAATAATAGAAATGGTAATAATACTTCCAAGTTACTATTATTGCCATCACCATTTTACAGACGAAATAACTGAGCACTGAGGAATAGGGTGAGTTGCTCAAGATTTCACAGCTAATAAGTGGCAGAGCTGGGATTTGAACTTCTATCTGTGGTTGGAGCAGGCAGGATAACAAATAAATGTAAAATGGAATGAATTCGTCATTGTTCTCAATGCAACGTCCTTGCTACTGCAACACAGCTGACTTTACTATCTTTGGGCATTAACGTTCAGAATTTTAGGTTCCTCCACAGAGTGTTCTTTATAAAAAACAGTGACCAGGAGAAGTAGCTTGGTGAGATGGGTTGGGTAGGCACACTGGGTACATTCTGCTACCCGTTTGGTTGGGGCATCAGCCACTGGAACAACAGTTCCTTTGACTGAATTCATTCATATGAAACTTACAGGAAGTCTCCGAGCCAAAGGGAACAGTTGGGAGGGTGTTTTTGTAGGCAGGTTTCAGAGCCACAGAGTTGGAACTAGGCTGTAGCAAAGCTGAAAGAAATCTGGCAGAGAAAGAAAAGAACCTTCTTCCTAATAACTGCATAAACCTGCAGTGACTCAAAAGGATCTATGTAGTGACAATGCATTTGTGATTAGCGAAGCTAGTACTAGGCTGGTAATGGCCTTGGTTTTGCTAATGAGACTGGGACCTCCACCACACTGGTAGATTGGATCCTATTGACAGAGTTCCTGGATAAAAATCACTTCTGTTCTATTTGTCTCTGACCATGAAAAAAGCAAAGTCTTGCCATAAAAATGAAACAGGGTCAGTCTTCTGTGATTGTCAGAACTGAAAAGGACATCAAATGTTCTTCTTAGCAAAACAAATTGAATTATTTATTGAGCTATGTTGCATAAAATTAATATAAAAAGGAAGGCATGCATACACAGAAAATACTGGGCATATGGTTATTACTAAAAATTGAAGTGAAGCAATTAATTTGAACAACCAGTCTACTTTTTTGCTGAGGAATTTTCAAATCCACTGGTACTACTTTTTAAACTAAAAAGCAGCTATAAAATGAATGATAGTTAAACCTCTCATCGCAGTGTAGCAAACTGGGCATGCACTTGCTGGGTAGCCCAGGTGACACTGAAGAGGCTGTATTAGATCAATTAGATCTACATCAATTAGATTCCTATTTTCAGATTACTTATCCATCCATCCATCCATCCATCCATCGACCATCGAGGTAGTATAATATGTAATTTGTCCAACAGGTGGTTCTACAAGTAAGTCACCTATGAAATGGAGTGGTCAGCATTTATCTAGGGCACCTACAAGGACTTCCATGATGATTACTGGCACTTTGGCTCCAGATTTATCAGTGATCTATACATACATACATACATACACACATACATACATATGTATATATTTGATTGTACCACCTATAGCTAATTTGTAGCTCTCCATCAATGAACTTGATTCATAAAACTTAGGCAATTGACTTTTCAGTACTTACATTTTTAATTAAAACATACGCATGCACACACACACACACACACACACACACACACACACACACACCACAAAGGTTCTGTCAAGTGATCCTCTTTCATAGAGGTCTTCATTCCAACCAAATTTTCTCTTCCATGACTGCGAGTGAATATTTCATATTTGGGATCTGCCATAATGAACTCTGCAATCAATGGGGAAAGAAGAAGAAAGAGCCAGAGCTTGGCATTGGTCTCCGGGAATAAGCTCACTAGCTACTGGTATTCTATTCAGTACTGGCTCCCTGGTCTATCTTGCCACCATAACGCCTTGGTCTCATCTCTACCTCAAGGTCCCTGCCTTTGTAGTAAAGCTCTTCAGGCTCTATCTCATCTCTTCCTTTAGTGCTCCCAGTTGGTTTACAGGGGATCAGTGGAAGAGCAGCAAGTGAGAAATGTCAGGGGCCACACGAGCAGTCGTTGTCTTCTTTTCTGCTACTTGTCACATGGAGTGGAATGGAACTGAGTGTTGTTCTGTTAGCACCTTTAATCACAGACTGGGAAGAAAGCACAAATAATAGAATATCCAGTATGCAGTAGGTGCAAAGGTTCACCTAGGGAGATATGGAAGTCAAATAGACAAGCCCAATTTCAGAAAAACTGGTCATATTTGAGCACCCCCACTGCATTCCCCTAAGCTTTAGTTCATTCCATTTATCTAACAGTCAAGATGTTTATATTACTGAAGAGTTGATTGGCAATCAGCCTGGTCTATGCCTCTCAACCCATGAAGAATAAGCACAAATTCATTTTTTCCATCTGCTTCATGAACAACTTGAACAGATATTGTAGCAGTGACACTGATTCTTCAGTGATCATCAGATACATAAGCAACCAGGGGATCACAAGATTTAGGTGGAACTAGAGAAACCACCCAGTCCAACTTGATCATTAGACAAGAGAGGCTGAACTTCAGAGTCAGATTTGAAGCCACTTGTCCAGTGTCATGAAACCAGTAAATGGCAGAGCCAGGACACAAACTCAGTTCTCCTGGTAGTTGGTCCAGAGCTCTTATCATGCCACTAGAGTCCCTCTGGTGGAGCAGGTGTGACAGGTTCCTTCAGGCTGCTTCTTATATTTATTCATTAAAAAAATCTTCTTGAAACATATTTTATTTTTTAAATTAAACTTTATTTTTTAATGGACAAGCATCTGTTTTCCTTCTCTTATACCTCCCATGTCCTTTGGGGGGAAAAACACAAGAAAAGCAAAACACTTGTAGCAAAAATATATGGTCAAGCAAAACAATTTCTAACATTGGCCATGTTAAAACATGTTTTACATACATATATACATAAAATATCACTGATGTTGGTCTCTATGCACATATTTATGTATGGAGAGAAAGAGAGGTGATGCTTCAGAGTGTAGAATTACACATATATAAGTTATGTTATATACTATTATATTAAGTATATATTATCACTATATTATTATAATGTATGACATGTTAAGACACAGATGAGTTATATATGATTATATTAATTATATAATATATATTTTATTATATAAGCAAATTTGTGTGTATATATACAATATTGTATATCGATATAAATATAAATTCTGCAAGTTGAGTCTATCATCTCTTTATCAGAAATATAGCTTGTTTCATCTATCAGTTCTCTGGAATCATGGTTGGTCATGGCATTATTCAGGGTTCTTAAATCTTTGAGTGTTTTTGTTCTTTAAATGTTGTTATTGTATACAACATTCCCTTGGATCTGTTCATTTAATTAACTCTTCATAATTTTATATGTACCTTTTCATGTTTCTTTGAAGCCGCCTCTTTCATCATTGAAAAACCAGTACTATCTATACCTCTAGAGTTCCTATACCAATGTGGGGAATTTCTTGTTCTCCATCAACGAACCTCATTCATAAAACTTAGGCAACGAACTTTTCAGTCATAACATTGTTAATTTAAATACAACAAAGAATAGTTCTTAACATCATAAATCTGAATCAATTCACTACATAGCTTAGAAATAAAATCTTTATCAGAGAAATTTTTTACAAAGTTGTTTTCCCTCCCATTTACTTTCCTCTCTTCCAACCGTAGCTGCATTGGTTTTATTTGTGCAATGACTTTTTAATTTTATGGAATAAAAATTATTCATTTTACCTTCTGTGAGCCTTTCTATTTCTTATTTGGTGATGAATTCTTACTCTACCTATAAATCTGACAAGTCATTTCTTCCTTGTACCTTTAATTTGCTTATGATGTCATCCTTTGTATTTAAGTCATGTACCCATTTGGAGTGCTCTTGACATATAGTAAGAGGTGTTCACTTGGGTCCAGCTTCTGCCATACTACTTTCTAGTTTTATCAACAATTTTTTTTTGGAATAGTGAGTTCTTGCCCAAAGAGCCAGGATCTTTGAGTTTATCAAACACTGGTCTATTGTGCTTCTATATATCATGTACTCATTCATTCATTTATTTTGCTAATTCCCTTGAGATTCTTGACTTTTTTCCCTCCTATTGCAGTTTTAGTATTTATTTCTTTCTGTAATTGGTTTAACCTTTCCTTTAAGTGTATAGATACTATGCTGTTTTGTGCATATGTGCTAAGTATTGGCATTAATTCACTGTCCATGGTACAAGTCTCATTGTCCTGATGACATTAGGGTTATGAGGGGAAATTTGTATCATCGACCTGAATTAGAATGTAAACACTGAATTATTATTTTAGTCCCTTCTGACTACTCTCAAATACTTTCTTTTTATGTTTTATTTGACCTCTATATTTATCTTTTAGAGTTTCTATTCAGCTTTCATCTTTTTATCAGTAGTTTTTGAAAACCTTTTATTTCATTAGTGATCCATTTCCCCCTCCCCCCCCATAGAATTATACTCAGTTTTGCTGAGTAAGTTATTCTTGGTTGTGCATCTATCTTTTTTTTTTTCCTTTTTGGAATATCATATTCCAAAATGTCTACTGCTTCATAATGGTAGCAGTTAAATCTTGTGTAATCCTTATGATGACTACCTGGCATTTGAATTCTTTCTTTCTAGCTGCTTAAAATATATTCTTTTTCCTGGTACTTCTGGATTTTGGCAATAGGAGTTTTATTGATTTCTTCCTTCCAAAGGGGTCATTGGTTGATTCTTTCTATTTTCACTTTGCCCTCTGGGCAAATGTCTTTTTGAACTTGGGTAGATGTCTTCCATGACTTCTTGAAATATGACACTGAGGCTCTTTTTGGTTGTGTTTTGTTTTGTCAGAGTTTTTAATTAATCTAGCTATTCTTATATCTCCTTGATTTGTTATTTTTCACGTGAGATATTTTAATTTTCTCCCATTTTAATCTATTGTCTTATATGATCATTAACTTACATATATTACATTCTAATTTTTGAGGAGTCCATTGTTTAGTAATTATAGCTTTTGCATTAAGCTATTAGTCTTCTTCCAACCCTTTCTCTCAAAACTTTAATTTCTTTTCTAATTCTTTCCTCCAGTGTTGTCTTTTATAAAATCATTTTAACTCTTAAAAGAAGATTCTTGCTGTATTTCTTGGATCAAATCTATTTAAACTTATATCTAACTGTATTTTTCTTTGAGGCTTTACTTGCAGATTTTTTGGCATCATTCTCTTCTTCTGTGTTTGTGTCTTAAGTATCCCTGTCACTATAACAGCTTTCTGTGGTGATGTTCTTTTTTTGTTTTGTTTTGCTAATGCAGTCTTCCAAACTTACATGTAGAATTAAGACTTTGCTTTGTGGCCAGTCTTTGTGCACTTCTGAAGGGGACATCTGAGATTTTCTTTGTCCTATTTTTGTTATTCTTTTGTTTCTTGATTCTCAACTTTCAGGTGTAGATCCCCTTCTTAGTCCCTACTGGATCTCTAACTTATGTTGGAGGCACCAGCACCAGAGGTTCCAGTTGCACACAGTTCCTACTCCCTGTAGAGCCTCAGGCCTGTTTCTGGAAGATCAAGACTTGTTTCTTGCAATCTTGCACAGCTGCAGACTCTAGTTCATTCCGTGCGCTGGAAAGCACTGTTAAGAGCACATTCCTGGCTATACTCTGTCTCCACTGTCTGTAGATCTTGATCTATTTCCCTATGCTGACATGAGCTAGAAAAACAATTCACTATATTTGTTCCTTGGGTTTCTCAATTATGACTTGGTCTGGGGCTCTTTCTAAATCTTTTGGTGAGTAGTTGCAGAGAATTGAACCACACTGCTTTCTCCTACTCTACCATCTTTATTGGTTTCTCCTGAAGTACACTTTATTTGTTTATTTAATGAATTGTCTTTGAGAAATTGAAAGGTTTTTTTTCAATGACCCAAAGCTCCTCCCTGAAACAAAAAGCCAACCATTTAAGCATCAATTCATATATGTTCCTTTAGTAATATTACATATCAAGTCACAAAGAAGTACAGCCTTAAAAGAACTAAAGTTTAATATTTCCCTAATAGCAACGGAGAGGTTCACAGGGGGCATGAGCAGACTGTACCATGTTACAAAGAAGGAATAATGAAGGAGAAACAACATAAAGGCCATCGCAAAATAGATGTGTGCCAAAAAATAAAAACAGATTATATATGTAGAAAAGAGTGAGATATCACTGTAATAGCTTCTGTAGCTAGTCTGTGGCCTCATGATGACAAAAGAACTCAAAGAAGGCTCTCTAGGAGAGACCCCTTGTCACAAATAAATAAGAGGATACAGATAGGAACTGAATAGAATGGCCGTGTGAGTTGTCAAGGATGTATTTGTTTCTTACTTGCCTACATACCTATCTATTGCCTGGAATATAATTAAACCAAAAATAACTGAAACAATAGAGCAAGATAAATATTGGCATGTTTTAGAGAGTAATTTATCCCTTAAAAGGTCCTAAAAACCTGATTTTTTGCTTCAGTGAAAACTGGCATATTTTACAAACTCCCTCTGTTCTAAATTAGTATAGGTCATGATAGATCTCACTAACTTCAGATCTGAATGATCCACTATGCCACAGAAAACTGAAAGACAGTGATGTACAGACTTTTGACCAGTTTTATAAATATGGTGGCTTGTCATGAAACCAGTCTCTGAAGAAGTATATTCATTCATAACAAATTTATCTACTTTGGTGGGGGTGGGGAGAGTTGTTCTTTATGTTTACCATGTGTATTCATACAAATGAAGCATCTTTTTCTTTTTTTGTGTGTAGGGACCAAAGAGTTATGATATGGTCAAATCTCAAAGCTAGAATGCAGTCATAATGCTATACTTAACGTTAGTCCTTTCTTCTGAGAGAGCCTAAGCTTCTGGTGAGCAATTATCTTCGTAAGAGGAGAAAAGCATGTATCTTTATTGTCAGGTTAATTAGCTCCCCAACAACAGTGTGGTGGTTGATGATGATAGCTTACATTTACATATTACATTATGGGGATATGTCACTTTGTATTCTTTTATTTAATCCTAAGAACACTAGTGAACAGGAAGGAAAGAAATAAGAAAGGAATGAGAGAAGGAAGAAAGGAAAGAAGGAAGGAACAAGGGAAGGGAGGAAGGAAGGAAGGAAGGAAGGAAGGAAGGAAGGAAGGAAGGAAGGAAGGAAGGAAGGAAGGAAGGAAGGAAGGAAGGAAAAAAGGAAGGAAAAAAGGAAGGAAAAAAGGAAGGAAAAGGGAAAAAGAAGGGAGGGAACAAGGGAGAAAGGAATAAAGGAATTGAGGAATAGAAAAATAAATAACTAGAGAAAGAAGATAAGCAGATAGCCAGGGACACTTTTGATCCATCAGAAAATCATATCAAATTAGCTTTAAAGAAAGTCACAATTAGAAGAAATACTTGTTTTGTTGAAGAAAGAAAGAAATTCAACTGAGAAAGTTGTTTCTAGGGAATTCTCATGTGGGTGTGCATGCAAATCTGCTGGTAGAGGACTTTAAAAATTCATTGATTAGACTTGGAAGAAGCCCAGTTGGGCTTTGGGAAGGAAGGTAAGCCTAGAGTCGACTTGAATTTATATCTTTAAATTTAGCAACTTTTTCTCAAACACCAATACCTTAGTATTTGACTTGCAGACAAAGGCTAAGTGAGGTCACAAAAGCAGAGCTGCATATTGGAGGATGTGCCTTGAGTATTGTTTTTCAGGAAACTCTATCACCTCCTGCAACTGCACATGAAAGATGGCTCATTTAGTGCCTTTCCCAGGGGTGGCAGTGCATGGGGAGCTATGCCTTTCTCCCAATATGTTTCTGCTTTGGTTCAAAAGATTTAAATCACCATCCCTGCTGTTCCTCACCCAGAGAAAAAAACACATAGATTCTATTGGTATGACTAATAATAATTTTGTAAACCTTCAATAAATTTATCCCAGCCTATGTGATGAGAGAGCATCTGACATTTGCTGCTGTGATTTATTTTGACATAAGCATGCACATACACATTCATATATGCACATGTCTGTGTGTATACATATAATATGAAATGATAAATGATTCAAAGTTGGTGGGCCCTTGGAGAGCTAGCTATGATGAATAGGCCCAGTCGATACCCCACTGAACAATGTATCCACTGAGGATCCCCAAGCCCCTGCAGGGGGAAAAAGAAGGGATAACTCAAAAGGAAATAAACTATTTATAATCCATTGCTTTGAGGGAACTATTAGTTTGATTTGATTTTTAATGCCTTGTGTCAGTATTGCAAGATTGCATGTGTAATCAGCTTATGATAAATCATGGTGACCACTTGGTACACCCAAAGATAGTGCAACCTGGAGGCATAGCTAATGCAGGACAGTAACAAAGCCTAACATTGATTTACCCTAAATTAATTTTTCACTAAAAGGTCAGCAACTCCCTGGAGCAATCTGTCTTTTATCAGATCAACCATGAAATGATTACCAGTAAGCTGAGTCTTAGAAGCTTGCACATGATGGCAGAAGGAGAGTTCAAATCACCCTTACAGGAAAATCCAACAGGGTTTGGGATGGTCATGAAATAACAAATCCATCCTTCAAAAGAACTATGATTTTGTCACAACGGGCACATTTTCCATTGATAAAGATCACAATCTCTCCAGAACTTAATAGAACTCCCTCATTATGCAGGTGAAGAAACTGAGACCCAAAAAGACTAAATAAATTACTGACATTCCCACAGCTGGTTAGTGAGAGAGCCAAAATTATATCCTATTCCTCCTGCCTATCAATCCAAAGATCTATATAGAGCTGTAAGCAGAGATCCTTTTACCTTGGGCAAAATCAGTTGAGTACGAAGCGGTTGTGTTGCAGAGTACAACCCAATAGCTGAGGGGAGGCAGCATTGTTTCAGAGAACAGTTTGATCTCTGGGGTATTTGCACCAGATTTGCACCCCAAAGAGTCTTGTCTTCACCTGGAGGCAGGGGTTTGGGGAAGAAAGCCAGGGATAAGAGAAGAGTGATTAAGTGATAGGATCTTGAAGGTGGTATTGGTGGTTTCTCTGCTTAGTTCCTAGAGCACTAAATATCATGATTACTACATGGAAGAAGATTGTTCTCCTAGAAAGGAAGCATAGGGTCATGCTGGATGTCAACCTTGATGATAAAATCTCATTCACCTCATATTAATTATAGATCTGGTCCTAGATTCTTTAGGTTCCAAGTTATGTCACTTTACCTAAGCATGAGAACGCTTTCTTTTTTTCCTGTGTAGTACTCATCCCCTTCACTCCACAAAGCTACCGGAAAACTCTGCACAAAGACACCCTGGGTTTTTGGTACTTGGTGGATCAGGATTTTCTTTAGACCTTACCTCATGAACTCCTACGGATACGTTCATGTTACTAGTTAGCCAGAGGACAAAGTTCAAAGAAAAGTCACTTAACAAAATAGTATAGTGATCATAGGTGTGCATAGAATGCTGGTTCACTTTCTAGTCATACCTATGATAATAGTAAAAAGTAACAGCAGAACATTTCTACTATATGCCCCTAAATTTATTCTCTCACAAATAATACTGTTAGGATGAAGAGTGAACATACATAGCGATCATGAAGGGAACCACACATAAAGAAAACATGTGACCAGGGTGCCTGCGTGGAAGGGAGCAATGATGTGTGAACACATATGTAAACAACATACATGACCTGGGCACATGTATGGAAGGAAAACTTTGGATTTAATGCTATACAGCAGTCAGCATCTTCTGGTGATATCATTGTGCTTATCTCTCTTAGGCATACTCCCTGACAGTTCTCTGCTGTATTTGTCTCAGATCTTCCCCTATTCACTGTATCTGGTCTTCAGCTATCTAGCATATTTTTTTGGAGGGGGGAAGGCAGGGCAATTGGGGTTAAGTGACTTGCTCAAAGTCACACAGCTAGTAAATGTGTCAAGTGTCTGAGGCTGTATTTGAACTCAGGTCCTCCTGACTCCAGGGCTGGTGCTCTACTCACTGTGCCACCTAGATGCCCCTATCTAACATATTTTCAAAGACAATTAACAGCCTGACTAATATGTGCTGAGAATGTTATAGTGAGTAAGCCGCTCTTTTATGGAGCATATCTCTAGCTCTTTCAAAGATCTCCATCATCTACTTGGGTATAATATAGTTAATCAGTAGTAGTAGTAGTAGTAGTAGTAGTAGTAGTAGTAGTAGTAGTAATAGTAGTAGTAGTAGTAATAGAAGTAGTAATAGCAGTTGTTGGAGTAGTAGTAGTAGCAGTAGCAGTAATAGTAATAGTTGTAGTAGTAGTAATAGTAATAGTAGTAGTAGTAGCAGTAGTAGTTGTAGTAGTAACAGTAGTAGCAGTTGTAGTAGTAATAGAAGTAGTAGTAGTAGCAGTAGTTGGAGTAGCAGTAATAGTAATAGTTGTAGTAGTAGTAATAGTAGTAGTAGTAAGGAGTAGTAGTAACTAACATGTATAACTAGCACTTAAGTTTTGCAAAGTGTTTTACAAATATTATTTCATTTTATCCTTACAACACAACCCTTGGAGGTATATGCTCTTATTATCCCCATTTTACAAATAAGGAAACTGAAGCTGGTAGAGATTAAATGACTCGCCTATGATCACACAACTATTAGGTGTGTGGGTCTGTATTTGAACTCATCTCCTTGACTCCGGGACCAGCATTCTGTCCACTCTTATACCTCTCCTGTAGTATTCATTTAACACTATCACTTCTCTTCTATAGCATTTTCAGTTTGCCCCTTCAGCTTCTCTCTGCACCTCATTCGTAGTCTTTACCTTAGTTAATATCTTCAGGACCGTTGCTACTCTGTCCTTCATTCACAGGGGAGGGTGCAGAATAAGCTTCTCCCCTGAAGGAAGCGCTATAGTTCTCAGTCTATTCTCTTATCTTATGACTTGAAGCTTTTCCTCTCAGCCAGGTGTTCACAGAAGTTTGTGCCAAACAGCCCAGAGTTTGAGCATAGAGAAATAATATTTGGGTAAAGATTATGTTTTTGCTCTTTGAAATCATCTTTGAAGTACCCCACCCTTTTAGCCCCTCAGTTAACCTCTTGTCTTACCAAGCTCTGTGACAATTGGAATAGATTCAGAGAGAAGCAGCATACTTCCCATCATGATACAAGGAGAAAGGACAAAGTTCACAAACCAGGAGACAGACAAGTCCTGCCCATGCCTACAGTCCACCAATCTATTAGTGATGAATAAGTTTAGAGAAATGTTTTGAGTAATCCCAGCCAATGAATATTGAAATATTTAGAGAAAGGATCTGAGGTTGCTGCCTATGAAGAACCGTGAGCAGAAAAGTGGCATGAATTCAAATAGTGATGCTGGCGTTTATCAACTCTCTGATCTGTAGACGTCATGGGAAGTCATGAATTGATTAGCATTTGGAACAGTGTTGCTTTTCCTACATTCCTGTGCTCACTTCAAGGAGAAGTTATAGTGATAGAGGTAAATGAGAAGAACTATGTTTTACCTGGAACTCTTAGATTTATAACATTCCTATATGCCAGTTGGATACATCTCAAGTCTGAGAGAAGCTGCACAAAGGCAGCTTCATGGTAAATGCTAAGCACTAGGGATAAAAGAGAGGAGCTGACCTTCTAATAGGGGAAGACAAACATGAAACTAACTAGGTATATACTATAGATCTAGATATGTCTATAGCCATGGCTATATCTATCTGTCTATATCCATGTACTGACAAGCTTTTGGAACTGTGGTGGGAGATGCCAAGGAATTTCTCTGGTTCTATGCTTTTCAACATTCTTATCACTACTTGGAAAAAATAGATAAATGTGCAATACATTTATATGTATATACATCTACATCTTACGTACACAATACTTACTAGTTGTACCACCTTGGGCAAGTTACTTAATCCCTACCTGCTTCAGTTTCCTCATTTTTAATTTGGGGATAATAATAGCATGTGCCTCCCAGGGTTGTGTCATGAGGATGAAATGAAATAATATTTGTAAAGCACCTTGTAAATCTCAAAGTATTATATATGCATATTAGCTATTATTATTATCATTGCAAACTATAGTACACTCAAGCCAATGGTGGAGATGGTTTAAAGAGCCAGAGATATGCTCTGTACAGAAGAAGCTTACTAATTATAACATTCATATAAATATATACACATTATATTTGTAAATATGTGTGTTTTGATCACATAAATATATGTGATCTATTTATACACACATACACACACACACACACACACACACATATATATATATACATAGAGAGAGAGGACTTTAATATTTAATATTAATAAGGCTCTTTTTAAAATTTTTATTTTTAATTTATGGAATAAAACAAGCATTTCTATAACATAGTACAATTAAAAAAAGATGATTGTACATAAGAATGCCAATCTACTAGGCACAACTTGCTCTTCCTTTCAAATATGCAACAAAATTATCATGTAAATTTCTTTTTTTCTCCTTCCCCTCCCTGCCCTAGAGATTGCTATTATTAGACATAAATAGGTACATATATGTAAAATTATTATATATGTAAAATTGTTCTCTACATACTTCTATTTATCAGTTCTTTCTCTGGATGCAGATAGCATCTTTCTTCAAATGTCCTTTATACTATGCTTCTTTAAATGTAGCCTAAGATTATATTAGCTTTATCACTATCATGTCGCAATGTATGTAGTCTTCTCAAATATTCATATCCTTTCAACTTGAACTGTTGCTAGTCAGGGGTACTCTCATCCTCCACTTAAGAGTTTAGAATTTATATATGTATGTATGTATGTATATATATATATATACATATATATATATATATCAATTAAAGTTTCTCTGAGGCTAGTACTGTCCAGCCCCTTATTCAAGCCTAAAGGACTGTTTCGCATACTATTTTTTCCATCTAAAGTCTAATTTTCATTTTGATCTTTGTGTCACCCGCAAATCTGGCAAATATGCCATCTATGTTTTTTCCCAAGTCACCGATAGGAATGTTGAAAAGCATAGAACAGGAGAGATTCCTTGGCTCCTCCCACCACTATCTTTCCAGTTCCCTGGGTTTACAGCCTAAGTCACCCTCATCTCATACATCCATTCATTTATTAAACTCTTATTGACTCTATTTCCACATCTTTCACATCCATTCCCTTTTCTACATTCATTCAAGTCACCGCACTAATTCAGGCCCTCATCACTTCTCACCCGGACTATTGCAATAACCTCCTAATTGACCTCCTGGCCTTAGGTCTCTCCCCTCTGTTTTCAGATAGTTGCCAAAAAGCTGATCATATCACTCATCTGTTCAGTAAACTCCAAGGGCTCCCTCTTACCTCTGGATTAAATCTGACTCATCTGGTTAACATTTAAAGCTCTCCCCAATCTAGCAGTAGACTTCATTTCCAGGTTTTTTATTCATGAATCTTTTCTTTAGCCAAACTGGCTTTTTGGGGGGGCTGTTCTTCACTTTTGGCATTTACCTCTCTTCTCTCTACATTTGCACAGATATGCCTACTTGCCATCTTACCCTCTTAGAGCTCCTAGCTCTTCAAAGCTCAGCTCAGCAACCACCTCCTGATTTCCTCACCAGCTAGTGTCTCTTCAGTTGGAATTATCTCATGTTTACTTTGTGTTTATGCTGTCTATACTTAGGTATGCCTATGCAGCTTGCTCTTACAAACTATAAGTTCCTTTAGGGCAAGGATTTTTCCTGTTTTTGTTTTTGTATCCTCAGCCTAGGGCGGTGTTTGGCACATAGTAGTCACTTAATCCATTTTTGAATGATTGATTAATTGGAGATCTCTCTGCACTTTGCTATCAACCAACTCATGATTACTCTAGGCAAGTCATCCTAATTAACCTGACTGTTCTTTCATCTAGTCCACATATTTCCCTCTTTTCCTCAAAGAAAGCACAAAGGACTTTGTCAAATGTTTTGTTGTAATCTAAGCTGTGTCAACAGCGTTCCCCTGATTTATTAGTTTGGTAACCCAGTCAAAAAGGGAAATGGGGGTCATCTGGCCTGACCTGATTTGGCTGAAGCTTTGCTAACTCTTACTGATTACTCTTTCCCTTTCTAAATACTCAAAACCCAAACTCTTTAATACTATATTCCACAATTTTTTGTAAGAACCAAAGTCAAGTTCACCAACCTATAGTCTACAGATACCATTCTCTTTTCTTTTTCTGAAAATCTGGACAATACTTGCCCCTCTTTATTTTTGTAGTGTATACTCCATTCTCCACAATCTATTAATGATAATGGAAAGTGGCCTGGTGATCACAGCTGTCAAACATTTCAGTAAGCTGAGATGTAGTTCATGTAGGTCTAGTGACTTGAATATGTTGATAGAAGGTTGGTATTCTCTTCTGACCTTTTGTGGGTTTCAGCCACTTGTTAATCATTTTTTGTCAAACATTTCTAATCCAAAGAGTGTTCTCCTTGAAAATAAACTCTTTAAGATTTCAATGGACCTGTGGTCCCATCAGTCAAGTCCTTAGTTCCACAAACATTTACTAAGCACCTACTATGTGCCAGACATTGTGCTAAGCATGGGGGATACAAAGAGGGGCAAAAGACAGTCCCCACTCTCAAAGAACTCATAGTCTGATGGTGATGCCACGTATAAATGGCTACATATAAACAAGATAAATACAAGATAAATTGGAGATAAGCAAGAGAGGGTTGACAATAGCATTAAAGTGGACCAGGAAAGGCCTATTGTAAAAGGTGGGATTGTAGTAGGCTTGAAGGAAGTCATAGAAACCTAGAGATAGAGGTGAAGAGTGAGAAAATTCCAGGAATTGGAGACAATCAATGAAAATGCAGAGTTGGGAGGTAGAATCTCTTGTTTGAGGAAAACCAAGGAAACCAGTGTCAGTGGATGGAATATATTAATACAATATATTATATGGGGAGAGAAGGGAAAGAAAGAGTAAGAGGACTGGAAAAGGGGAAAACATTTATTAAGCACCTACTACATGCTAGCTATACTGTGCTAAGTGCTTTATAAATATTATTTCATTTCATCCTCATAACAACCCTGTGAGGTAGGTGTTATTATGATCCCCATTTTACAGTTGAGGAAACTGAGGAAGACAGAGGTTAAATGACTTGGCCAGGGTCATACAGCTAATACATGTCCAACATTTGAACTCAGGTATTCCTGACTCCAGGCCCAGCACTCTATCCATAGTACCACTTAACTGTTTAAAAGATAGGAAATTAGGAATAGGAAAGAGCCAGTTTCTGAAGGCTTTAAATACTCAGCAGAGGATTTTATATTTGTTCCAGGAAGTGACAGAAAGCCACTGAGTAGAGGGTAGGATGGGGTGATATGGTCAGATCTGCCCTTTAGGAAGATCACTTTGATAGTTGACTGGAGATTGTACTGGAGTAAGGAGAGATTTGAGGTAGGACGACCAACAGGAATGCTATTTCAATAGTCCAGATATGAGACAGTGAGGCCTTACACCAGAGTGATTGCAGTGGCAGAGAGAAGGGGGCATAAATAAGAGGTGCTTCAAAGATACAGTAGATAGAACTTGGCAATAGGTTGGATATTTATTACTATAATAATAATTATTATTATTATGAGAGAGAAACAGGGGGGAGAGAGGGAGACAGAGAGACAGAAACAGAGAGGAGTTAAAAACGACACCTGGGTTGAGAATTTGGGCGACCAGAAGAATGGTTTGACAGATAATGTTTGACACTAATAGGAAAATTGGAAAGAGGGGAGGGCTTGAGGAGAAAGATGACTTCATTTTTGGGTGTACTGAGTTTAAGATATCTACGTGATATCCAGTTTGAGATACCTATTTGAAGCATCTCAGATGCTCAGATCCAGACGGTGGTTGGAGAGGTAAGACTAGATATTTGTAGAGAAATTAGGGCTAGATAATCAGGTCATCAGCATAGAGGTGATAATTGAATAATTAAATCCACGAGAACTGATAAGATCACCAAATGAGATAGTATAGAGGGAGAAGAGAGGAGAGCCTAGGACAGAGCCTTGAGGAATATCAGTGTTAATGGGACATGACCTGGATGAAGAGGCAACAAAGAAGATAGAGAAAGAGTGGTCTGATAGGTAGGAGGAGAATTTGTTAAAAATGGTGCCACAAAAACCTAGGGAGAAAAAACAATCAAGAAAAAGAAAGTGGTCAGCAGTGTCAAAGGCTGCAGAGAGCTCAAGAAGGATAATGTTGGAGAAAAGACCATTAAATTTGGTAATTAAGAGATCATTGATAACATTTGAGGGAACAGTTTCAGTTTAGTACTTTCTTCCAAAATGTAGGTGCCAACCTAACTGTGTCCTCTCATCCTGTGGGCCTTTTGTTAATGCCTATGTACTTCCACATATTGTCCACAGAAGGTCCATCCATCATGCCGAAAGTCTTTCTCTAGTTCTCACAATCTTATAAAGTTACCATTATAACACTCAGGCTACCTCTGATACCTATCACCTTCAGTATATAACTAACTCACTTTCTTTGAGTATTACTTATGTGCAATTTATCATTAATTACATGCTGCTGCTGATTTATGCATGTAATGCATCTTTCCATCGCTCTTTGAGTGACATGTCATTTTGATTCTTTGGACACTGTGATGCTATGATTCACAGCCTTAAATAATCACCAGGAAATTATTGCTATTAAGAAGGTGAGTATTTGTTTCGGGAAGAAGGCTGATGTATATACTATACAAGTTACCGAAGGCAATCCAGCTGGCTCTCTTCCCCTCTTTAATTCTGGGCCCAGCTCAGTGTCCATCTAATGCGTGTGTCAATGATATATATGTGCTGATGGACCAGCTGTGCATCTGACTGCATAATGGAATCTGCATGATAGGCATTTTTCAACTATTTGGTTTTTGCTGTGTGCTTTGTTTGGTCAAATTCTTTTGAATGTTTGTGAATCTCATTTAAGGGAATCTGTAATGTCCTAAGATTTGATGCATTCTTATCAAGGCCATCTATAGATAGAACCATTTGGAGGACATCACCATCTATGTAAAATTATTTTTTTAACTATTTAATAGATATCCTTAACAAATGTGGCAAAGCTGATGACAAGAGTGTCACACCTGGGAGTGTCTCCTGGAGATGGCTTTCAAGGAGACAGAATATGATGCTAATAGGAGACAGATAAAAGAAGGGTCATCTCATACCTGGGCCTGGGAAAATAGTAGTAATGGGGCATTCCAGGTTTCTGCTTCCAACATGGAACATGGACTGAGCGAGCTTGGCTGATTTACCACTCCTTTTGTGTTTCCTTTTCATTTTCATCAATCTAGTGATCATAGAAATGGTCTGTGAAGGAGCAGCACATGATTAATGATAAATTGCACATAAAGAAGGCCTGTGAACGTTGGTAATCAGGGCAGCATCTGCCCACACAATTTTGGTTACAGAAGCAGTAGCAGGGACGGGCTTTTGAAAAGGAGAACATCAACATCAGAGATGGAATTGTCCGGAAAAGAAAATCTTGCTTGTGGCCTCCTTGGCTATTTGATGTCAGTGCAGAGATCAAATGGAAAATAACTGAACGGTAGTCTTGTATACACTGTGTCCTAATAGGTTTAACTATTATCCTTCCAACTGATTGTACTAGGAGAGATAAGTTGCTGGGTTTTGTTCTAATGATTGTGATTTTTTATTCCTTAACATTCTTTCTTCTTTGTAAAAATAAACTTTCTGATCGATACATGATTCATGTTTGTATGTTAGGTACCTTTTTTATTTTCTCTCCTTGCTGGCAAAAAACTCTAGACTCTGAGCACATAACTATTTCTATAATTAGCAGCTCTATAAGTAGCAGCTTTGCTTGGGAATCTGAGATTGGATTGGGGGAGATAAAGTACTGAAAAGCCTAATTCCCCTATTGAGAAATCAGACAACCCCAGAGCAGTGAACATGGTATGCAGTTGCATGACTGGGCACTAGGGATGGTGGGTCCCCTGAGCCCTGTGAGTCCTGGCAGCAATTGCCTCTGGGCTTCTATGCCAGATGAATAACCAGAGTCTTATCATGTAGACTTACATCTGCTGCTGCATCTAGCTAATAATCTGGTGTCTTCTTACCATCTACCTGGGACTCATCTTGTCAAAGGAGAGCCTTTAAGGATACATTCTGATCTGTTTTGGGGAGTGTGGTCAAAAAACTGGTATAAGTTTTTCTTCTATTCTCTCCAGAGGTGAGGAAAAACCTAGAAACAAAATAATACTTGAATGGTTTTGCCTTCTCTCAATTATTATCCCATCAAACACCTCAGATAACTTTAAAAGCTCTAGATGAACTCATTTTCAGTCTAATCTTATCCGGGTGCAGGATTTAGAGTCTGAGGACCTGGTTTCAAATCCTTACTGAGACATTAGGGAAGTCAATTAACCTCTCTGGGACTCAATTTCCTCATCTGTAAAATAAGGGAGTTGGACTAGATGGTTCCAAGGTACCTTCCAGCTCTAATTCTATAATCCTATTACTATACTCAGTCACTTGAGCTTACTTTCATCTTCTAGTCCTGTCTTCTTTAAAAAAGTTTATTGATGAGTTCCGCAGCCATCAACACCAGTCTTTTATATAGCTCATGCCTCATGAGATAATGTATATTTTTAAAAGTTCTATCCAACCCTCACACATTCACAAAATAGATGTGAGCAATTGTTATAGACAAGATTACACATCTGCTCTCAGCTATTCATTCTAGCTAACAACTCTCTCCCAGATAATTCTCCTTTGAGCTAACCTAAATTTTTCATGTTGCAATGTAAGTCTTTCTTTTCCCTCTTGTGTTCTTAGCAGAGAGAATGTTCACTGTCCATATGCCTGAAGACTGCTCTCAAAATCACTTTGTGGATACCTCTTCTGTGGAGAAAATAAATCCTTTAAATTTGTTATAGAAATCGCATTTTCTTGTGATTTTTTTCCCTCCATTCTCCTCATTTCTTTTACCCCCTCCCCTACTCCGCAATTGCTTTATGATAAAATGCAGGATGGGATGTTGGCTTCTAAAGAGTACATTGCCCTTAGGTGGTCTATAAATAATGAGTGGAACAGACCAACATTTTTCAAATGTTATGTTTTGGTACAAATTCAATTAGCATTGTTGGCATTTGCTAACCGAGCAAATTAGTATATTTTGCCTGGTAACCAGGTTACTGCAAAATTCCCCTTCCCAGTGACTGTTATCTTGAATTTATTATTATTTACATAATATGTTTTTCATGTCTGTTGTTTTACTGACATCATCTTCAATGAGAGGGCTGAGTGACAAAGAGCACTACCATTCAATTTATAGCCAGAGAAACTGAGGCCAGCAGGGAAATTGCCTTTTCTAGACCCCAGAGGAATCAGAAAACTTTCCATGTCTTGCTAGGCTGGAACCTTAGGAATAAACGGATTCATTGGGCTCTAGAGGGTACCACCGGAGGGGTATGGGGAGGGTCCCTTTTTTCATCCCCTCATATAAACTGGTATGGCAAAATTGAGATAAAATGTTCATCAGTGTTGAGATGGATTTTATTCTGTGCACTGTATGCCAGATTCTCTTTCTACAGGAGTTTGTGACAATAATGGGTAGATTCCCAGCTCATGTCTATGGGAATTTCCATAACAAGGGGCGCTAGGCCAAATTCTCAACCAATATAACTGAATTCCCATAGAGTTGTGTAAGTTTGAGAATATGGCCTGTGTGTACATGCATTTACATCACTTGTATTATTTTATGAGGTCAATCATTAAAATGACCATAAAAATCCCTTACATTACATTATTTTCACAAGGGTCATGGCCTTACGTTGAGATTACATAGCTGTAAATGCTTAGAGAAACAGACCAATTGCTTATTTAAGACTATTTAGCTCTCTACTGGTGTCAGGAATGTGATGGTCATTTAAATCTATAGTTTTTGTTTTCCAATTTAAGAGACTTTCTTTTCCCTTTCTACTTCTTTTGTTTAGATTGAAGAAAGAGCAATCCCATTTTGGGATAGCTCTAATCAACTCCGGACAGATGTGATCTTTACATTGTCTGACAAAGCGCCTGAGAATTCCATTCAGGAAACTCTAAACACTGGAGCAATTTAAATTTGGCCGTCTGTTTTCTCCTCCTCTGCAGGTGGTTTTTTATCTTTACTAAGAATTGTTCAATGAAACATTTAGGCCATTTGAGTTTATTTTGAAAGTAATATTTAAGCCCACACAAAATAAATCCCACATGTGCTGGAGAGAAATAACAACAAAAAAGGAGACATGGAAACTTTCACCTTCTCCCTACAGTCATTGGTTCAAGTCCAGCTTGGGTCTATATTGGCTGAACATTACTCCACCTTTCAACGAATAGCCATTTCATTGTGCCAGTAGTCTTGGCCTAAAAGATTCATGGAAATCATGCAGCACCTATATCTTTAAGCTGGTATTCATCACTAGTGGAGAGCCAGCATAATTTAGTATACAGATGGAATCAGGAGGAGCCAGCTTCAAATCTTGTCCCTGACACTTAATAGCTGTGTAGTAATTATGGGCAGGTTAACATCTCTCTGTGTCTCTGTTTCCTCATCTGGGAAAGGAAAGTAATAATGCCTATAATAAACTACCTAATGAGCTTGTTGCTAGGTTCAATTGAAATAATGTATATAAAAGACTTTACATACTTTAAAACCCTGCTACCCATTTTGGGGGATTCTTGCGGGTACAAATGATCCTGCCAAACAAATAAGAAAGCATTACCAAAGATGGCTGAAAGTCTTGAGCAAAAACCTAATAGACACAGGGACTTAGACTGTGTTTACTTCATACCTCCCCTTTGAAGGAAAAGGTTGCAGAAGAGAACAAATGATTTGGGAATTAAATATCTAAGAATATGAGATGCCTGACTCCTGGTTAGGAATGCACTAAGCTTAAAAAAGCCTGCTATCTTGAAAATCTAACTGTAACTACATAGAACTATGGCTGGATCCAGAGGCCTGGGCTACTTTCTTTCTCCCTCTAAAGGAGGCCTTTGCTCTTCACTCACCTGTGTGAACCAGCTTTAGTCCTAGGGGATCCTGTCCTCTAGAGAGAGGATTCACGCTGCTTTTCTTTTCTCTGGTTCTTTATGCCCCCATCCCTAAAGTCACAGGGTAAGTTATTTACAGCTTAGTTTGGTCCAAACCTAAGGTTTCCCATAAGGGAATAGAAAGGTATTAAAAATGCAATTTGGAACAAGTAGAAAACAAATATTTATTTCCTATATTACATAAGAAATACTTAAAACATAAAAAACTCACAATGTAGAATTGACAAAAACTTAAACAGTGACTTCTGGTTGAGGTTGAGGTTCTGAGGAGGTTGACTGAGACTCAGCACATGAAAATATCAATGTTTTTTGTGAAACTGCTGAATCATCATTTCACCCTCAGCTCAGTTGTGAGCTGTGTCTCTCTCTCCCCACCGTGATCATTGCCTCCCAAGGTGCCTCCAGCCCCACAAACACTTCCAATGAATCATGTGTGTTCTGGCTCAGTCCTGAATCTCCCAAACTACCTTCCAAAGTGCCTCCAGCACTGGTGAAGGAATCTAGGCATTACCAACCTCTAGAACTCACAGAGTTACCTCCAAAACTGGAAAAATACATCTTCAGATCACTGTTTGGTCACTTACACTAAGGGAATAAAAACAAAGTAAAGGAGAGTCAAACCCTGTTACAGCTGTCACATATTTGCCAGGATGGAGGAATGGCACCTCTCTCCCATTCCTCAAAGAAAAGTCAGAGAGAAAAAGAGAGAAGAGAAAGGAGAGAGAGACAGAGGGAGAGAGAAAGATAAAGAGATAAAAAGAGACAGAGACAGACAGAGGGACAGCCTTAGAGAGACAGAAAGACAGAAACCAAGAGATAGTGAGCTACAACCCATGCATTCTAGAAACTGGAAGGACAAAAGGACTTCAGAAGAGAGTCACGTCTTTTAAGATCTGTTGAGTAGGCTTTTCTCCCTGGTTCTAAGACTAATCTTCTCTGACATAGCTTTGATACAGCCCTTTTTCTTCTCCCACCTGTAAACTGCCCCTCCTCCCCACTGGCCCCCAGCCATCTTGGGACAAAGAGACAAGCCTGAGCTTGCTGCATCATTACAAATCACCCAGTCCTTGTGTTGGTAAGCAAAATGGGCTCTTAGTTCAACCACGTGCCCTTGAAGAGTTTGGCTTTTGTTTCCTTTGAGTAATTCAGAATATTTCGTTGAGTCTTACTAGGTGCTAAGCCCCAGGCCCAAACCCCTATTAGGTGCTAAGCCTATGTGGGTGTGAAGCTCCCAGGGTACTAAGGGGAGGTGCTAACTCAAGAGCCACTCATAGGAATCTAAGTTCTGATAGGTCAGATGATGTTAACAGTATAAGAGGAGAAGACAGAGCTATTGGCTCAGGGATCTCACTTGTGGTGGTGCGCTGATGCGGAGACTCTGGGCAGCTGCAGCTAAGAGCCCTCCAGCTGGTAACCTGGATGTTGGGACTTTGTTAAGCTCTGGTAACTATGTATTGGGATTTGAATCAGACAAGGTCTGTCTGTCCATGTTTGTACTTTGTATTTTGCTCCGAAGTTCAGGGTGCTGGTTTTTTCCTCTGAACTAAGTGAATGATGTCTGTATTCTGGATTAAAGTAAACTTGTCGACCTCTTAACATTGCTTTCCTTAGTAAAGCAGATCCAAAGAACCTGGGCTTTGGCAGTGTTCTTGTTGTTGGCTTGTGTTGGTTTTTCACCCACACAACAGCTGCTAGCCGGATTGTTGAAACAGTCCTTCAGGACTGAGCCAGAATACATGATTCATTGGAAGTGTCTGGTGCGGCGGGGGGAGCTAGCCTGTTTCTCCCTATGAGACAGTAAAAAGGCCCTATTTTTTTAAAAAAAAAGTTAGAGGAAGAAGAAAACTACATTTTTTAAAGATATGGTCTTTAAAAAAAAACACCACTATTTCTCCCAGTAACCTCTATCCTTCCTCTTCCCTCTGCATATAACAAATAGTATTTTTTAAAGAAACAAACAAAATGAAGTATAAAAAAAATCAGCAACACTGATGAGGACATTGAAAATTTTGAAAATATGTGCGATGTATCACTTTTGTGGGCTTCCCATCTCTGCAAAGGGATAGGGTAGGGTTTCTAATGCTTTGCTATCACAAAAATGCTGTTATAAATATTTTGTTTTACATGGGCACTCTCCTCTTGTCGGTGGCCTCCTTGGAATATATGCCTAGCAGTCAATCTCTGGATCAAATGGGCACTTCAGGCACTTTTATTTACATAATTCCAGATTGCTTTCTGAAATGGTTTTACTGACTCATAGCTCTACCAACAATGAACCGGAGAACCTACCTTCCCACAATCTCTTCAAAATAAACTATTCCCCTCTTTTGAGAAAATTACTTTCGTATACCCACCATAATGCAGGGGTGAGGAACGTGTGGCCTCAAGGCCACATGTGGCCCTCCAGGTCCTCAGGTGTAGTCCTTTGACTGAATTTGTTCTGTGAAGTTTGAATTCAGTTAAAAGGCTGCACCTGAGGACCTAGAGGGTCACATGTGGCCTAGAGGCCATAGGTTCCACATCCCTAGTCTGTCATATACACTGGATTGTGAGAAAGCAGTTTTCAAAGAGTTTAACAGAAAGGTTCTGTCAATTAAAATTCTGCCATAGAAAGCAGCCTAGGACAAACGGGAAATTCTCCTAAATGAAATTCTGAACACAAAGAAAGAGAAAATTCTACTGAGGAGACAAAATGGAATTTGTCTGAAGAGATCAATGTGGCTGTACAGTAAATTCATGAACCAACTTAGTTTAAAAAACAATAGAAAATTTGTACTGAAGATGGAAACAAGTTAAGGTAAGAGAAGATTGATATAAATGGAACAGGAAACTAGCCAATTATGGTCCAGTCCTTAGAGCAGGTTCAATATACTCTGCCTGCTACCAACACATGTGAAGGTTTGGTGAGCCTATTTCTGAACATGCATCATAGAGGGGCCCCACCTCTCTGATTCAAAGCACGTACCAGTATCTTATGACTGTTTCCTATCAGCTTACTCAGTGATGACAACAAAGTTTTTAAGTGGTTGCTGAACCTCTTTGGATGCTGGGTGTGCATCCAAAAGGAGTGAACAAACAAAAGTTTCCTCTTTCTCAATCTCTCTCTCTCTCTCTCTCTCTCTCTCTCTCTCTCTCTCTCTCTCTCTCTCCTCCTCCTCCTCCTCCTCCTCCTCCTCCTCCTCCTCCTTTTCCTTCTCTTCTTCTTCTTCTTCTTCTTCTTCTTCTTCTTCTTCTTCTTCTTCTTCTTCTTCTTCTTTTCTTTCTCTCTCTTTCATACCCCTTGATGATTTCCAAATGAGGAAAAAAAATTCTGTCAACCCCTGAGTAGGGAGAGAAGTAGTGTCAGTAGTAGTTGTAGGCAATGCTATAGTTGCCTTTTAGCCACAAAGAAAGCATGATGACCATGGGTTTTCTTTTGGTCCCAATTATGTCTATTCTTTCATGATCTTTGAAGAATGAACATCGGAGTTGAAATGGACAGAGTATCAACTTCTGGGCTTTAAAAGGTCAGAAGAGCTACCAGAGGTCTAGTAAATGGAGCACATAGAAGAGTCAGTCAGTCAGTGGGTCAGTCAGTGAATCATTAAATATCTGCTATGTTTCAATCACTGTACTAGGCACTGGGAAGACAAAGGAAGGAAGGAAGGAAGGAAGGAAGGAAGGAAGGAAGGAAGGAAGGAAGGAAGGAAGGAAGGAAGGAAGGAAGGAAGGAAGGAAGGAAGGAAGGAAGAGAGAGAAATGAAAGAAAGAAAGGATGAAAGAGAGAGAAAAAATGAAAGAAAGAAAGGAAGAAAGAGAGAAAAAATGAAAGAAAGGAAGGAAGGAAGGAAGGAAGGAAGGAAGGAAGGAAGGAAGGAAGGA
>CM053622.1:447223280-447243269 GCA_028646595.1 Phalanger gymnotis
CCCAGAGCCGGAGATAATCCTTTCTTCCCAGGGCTTAAGCTGATAAGCCTGTCCCTAGAGGACTGTGCTGAAAGGGTGAATGTCTTGAGATTATATTGTATATGGAGTTTTGAAACAGGAGTGGAGAATGGCCTTGGAGACTTGGAAAATGGCCTTCCTACAGATTTGGCAGGAGGGGCTGGTGAGGAGAAAGAAGAAGCAGACAGCGGCTGCCAAAATATTGATCCAGACAGAGCAGGAGACTGCCTGCATGGGAACTTTGGAAAGCTGAAAGCCCTGAGCTGCCTTGGAGCTGACTTTGGAGAGAGGATCGAAGTGGTGGAGAATCACTTACATTCTAGAAGAAGCCAGGTGAGGCCAGCTGGAGTTGGAACCCAGGAGCTTGGAGTGCAGCCCTGGGGCAAGATGGAACCTTTGCAGCAAGACACTGAGTGTGCTTTTTCCCTGCCTTCCCCAGCCAGAGCAGAGAACTTTGAGGTGAGCAAAAAGGTGGAGAATCACCTACGTTGCAATCCAGATTCTGGCAGAAGCCAGCAGGGGCCACCCAGAACTAGACAACCAGGAACCCAGGGGCTTGGAATTCAGCCCTGGGGCAAGATGGAAACTTTGCAGCAAGGCACTGAGTCTGCCTTTTTCATCCCTTCAGCTTGAGATGCTTGGGATCCAGGAGGGAGAGATGCATTTGTTTTTGTTGGGGTGAGGGAAGTGCCTTGGACCCCCCAAGGACCCCACCCCATTGGCTTTTATCATCTAGTCACCCCTCAGGACTTGGAACAGGGGACTGGAAATCTTGTGAAAAATGTCTTAATAAATCAGAAAAACAGCAAAAACAAACAAACAAAAAAAACCTATTGGACATTTCAACCTAGATGTGCTGGAGACACATCAAATTCAACACGTCCACAACAGAATTCATTATCTTTGCCTTCTGAATGACTTCTTCTCAGCTTCCATGTTTCTGTCAAAGGCACCCATCATTATGACAGTCTCACAGACACATTTGGTATTATTTGAAATCATTCTGTCTACTTCTCTCTACACATCTGATCAGTTGCCAAATCTTGCTCCCTAACATCCCTCCCATCCTGCCCATTTTCTCCACTCAAACTTTAGCTCAGACCCTCTTTGGTTCTGGCCTAGATTACTGCCTCTTAATTGGTCACTCTGTCTCATCTCATTCCTCTCCAACCGATCCTCCATACTGCTATCAAAGCGATTTTCCTTGTATGTCTATCTGATCATGTATGTCATATCTTGTTCCGTGAACTCCAGTGTCTCCTTATTGCCTTTAGTATCAAATAGAAGCCCCTCTGATTAAATATTACCCTCCTCCTGTACTCTGCAATCCAGCCAAATTAATCTTCCTCCTCTTCTTCACAGGTGACACTTCTCCTACCTCTAAGTCTTGCATCATCCATGCCTGGAATACATTACTTTTTCAGGTTTTCTTTGTTGAATCTCTCTCTTCCTTCAAGTCTCAGGTCAAGAACCATCTACTCCATGAAGCTTTTCCTCATTCCCTCAAGTGCTAGGACCCTCCCTCCAAAACTACATTGCACTTAATTAATTTGAATTTATCCTCTTCATACATCTTCTTCATGTAACTATATAAATAACTATATCACTCTAAATGTGTATGTATATTTATGTGTGTGTATATGTATACATGTATGTATGCATGTGTACATGTATATGTGTGTGTGTATACACACACACACACACACACACACAGACATATTCTCATGTGACACAGTCCCAAAGCAATCTTCACTATCCCGACTGTTCTCCTTGAGGCACTTTCCAGCTTAATGATGTTCTTAAACTAGTGTCCAGAGTCAAATACAGTACTCCAGGTGAAGGTGGAGACTATTATTTCCCTATTCCAAGTAGCTATTATTCTGTTACTATAGCTCAAGATTGCATTAGTTATTTTTTGGGGTACCTCTTCATACTTCTGACATATTGAGCTTGAAACCCACTAAAATGTGCACACCCTTTTCAGAGCTGCTGTATATCCACGTCATCTACTATCTTGTACTGGTATTTGATTTTTTTTGTACCCAAGTTTAAGACTACTTTTATCCCAACTGAATTCAAGTTTGTTAGATTCAGTCCAGTGCTCTAGCCTGTCAAAAGCCATTTGGACCCCGACTGTCATCTAATGTGTTATTTCTCCTAAAATTTGTGCCATCTTCAAATATGATGAGCACATGCCCTCATCCAAATTAATGATGTGTTCAACACTACAGAGCCAAGCAGAGATCCCCGATGCACTTCTCTAGGGACCTCAATTGCTCAAGGCTGTCTCCTTAACTTCAGGCTTACTGGCTAGATTTCTTTCTCAAAAACCAGGCCTTAAACCCAGCTCACTCCAGAGCTCATAGATTAGACAAAAGGTCCCTGGCCCCCAGCACAGAATAAATGTAAACAATAAATAGTAACTGTTTCTCTTTTGGCCAAGAACCCTGAGGATCTTCCCCTCCCAGTTTGATTTTTTTTTTTGAGTTTTGGATTAAAGGGGCCATCCCTTGATAACTTCTCAAAGAGGCCTATTCACTGAATGGGTGTTACCTCACTCTAGGTGAGAACCTGAAAAGACCTTAGCCTGAAAGGGCCAGGGTCTCCAAATGCATCTTGGGCCATCTCCAGTCATCCTGGTGAATATCAGGCCACTGGACCCAGATGGCTCTAGAGGAGAAAGTGAAGCTGGTGACCTTGCACAGCCCTCCCTCACTCAAATCAAAGTCAACTGCAAGTCATGTCATAATTTCCCTGATGTCGTGGTCCTCTTAGAGAATGAAGGACAAACAAAACACGACAACATCAAACTATTAAATGTTGCTCTTTGAACCTAATCATTTAACTAGTTCTGAAACCACTGAACTACATTATCAAGCAATCCACATACTTCAATCGTCTCTACAAGAAAAGTATGAGATACTTTACCAGAATCTTTGCTAAAATGTCAATAAACTATATGCACAGCATCTATAAGTTCAGTAAATCTGTTAACAAAGAAAATGATGCTAACATGGAATGACCTCTTCTGATGAAGCCAAGATGTCTCTTTGAAATCACTGATTCCCTTTCTTGATGTTTGTCAACTGTTTCTTTAGTGATTCATGCCAGGACAGTCTCAGTAATGGAAGTCAGGATCATTCACTATAGTCTGCAGACAATATTTGCCTTTCTCTATCTTGTTGTTTTCTGTGATCTTTCATATATTGCTTCCAGTGACCCAACATTCACATTGGCCAGAACTTTCAGCACTTGAAGATATTGTTCATCTGAGGCACGTGATCTGACTATACCAAAGACAACAAGTACTCTTTCCTTTTCTTACTTGAGTATCAAATTCCTTTTAGTCATTTTTGTTCTGTAATTTTCAGTGCAAAGTCATTCTCATTTTCAGAGAAAACAGAAATAAAATAAAAAGGGGCTGTGCTGCTTTCTGAGCCACCCACATTCATCATTCTCCTGGTGATTACAGATTACTTAATGACAGTAAGAAAAGTGTAATTAGCTAGGATACAGCATTGATTCAGTTGGGTGGAACTCCTTTATACTATATCTGCAATGGTGGTATACCTAATCAGAAGCTTATACAAACTCTGAGTAGATCCTGACTCTGGACTTTCATACTTAATCTATCAGTAGGCTACACCAGTGGTTCTAGATTTAGTCTTCCAAAACAACTAAAAATTATTTAATTGCTTTTATAGGGAAAACCAGTCTAAGCTATATAGCAGGGATATTGTAGATGTTACTTCTACCACCATATCCCAATAAAAGGCCCTACATTATTTTTGATCCTCATTTTTCTTTCCACTTTAGCTAAAAAATTCACTCTTTTTTATTGTACCTAACTTCTCTCATTAGCCTCAGTTCGTTCTGAGCTTTGGCATTCCTAAAACTATTTTTGTTACCTGATCTTGATTCCGTTTCTAACCATTTTCTTTTAAAATACAAGTTGGTTGGTGGGTTTGTTGGGCATTGAAATTGTTCTCTTCAGAGAAATCTCATTTTCTCCTCTTCACTAGAATTACTTCCCTTTGTGTCTTCAGAATTCAATTCTTGAGCATCTCCCATTGGCCTTGGTCTGATTTCCCTCTCACTATAGCATTTCATTCCATGGATCCTATCTACTTTTTCCACTGAACACTTTCAAAATTTGTTTTTCCAAATCCTAGGGTGTGCCCAGATTTATTTACTTTCTCTATCAAAAAACTCTGGGAGGGAATGGTAATATTACCCTAGGGTTCCCATCATTTCCACCCCAGCAACCAGTTCTCTATCAGTGAGAATTAGATCTAGAATAAAATTTCGTCTTTTTGGTTCCTTTGTTTTTTGAAGGATAAAAACATCAATAAAGTAAGTTATGATGACGTTATTACTTTTGGCAGAGAAACGTTTCCAGCAAATACATGCTTAATTAAAATCCTCAATCACCACTTTACAATTTCTTTGTCAAGCTTGAGATCTGTTTCCCAGACTTCTGTTCCCTTTCTTTCTAGGTGGTTTGTGACATATTCCATTAACAAAATCACTTCTTTTTCTCCTTCCACTCGCCTTTATTCAAATACTCTTTTTACCTAGCCCTTTTCTTTTGAAAAAGATATCCACAGGGGCAGCTGGGTGGCATAATGAATAGAACACTAGCCCTGGAGTCAGGAGGTGCTGAGTTCAAATCTGGACTCAGACACTTGACACTTACTAGCTATGTGACCCTGGGCAAACCACTTAACCCCAAATGCCTCCGAAAAGAAAAAAAAAAGATATTCCCAACAAAAACCATGGCTCAGATCATGGATTTCATTCCACCAAGTCTCAGAGTACTGTTGGAGGTGTTATTTGTCCAGCCACTCTGGAAAGCCATTTGCAATTATACTAAAAAAGTCATAAAACCAGCCTTTTCCAACATTTCTATACCACCCCACCTCCACAGCTCCACTTTACATTTTGTCTTTTTCCATTAGAATGTCAACACCTAGAGGACAAGATCTATTGTTCTTGGCTATATCTGTCTCAGAACTTAGCATAATGCCTAGCACATATGAAACATAATTGCTTGATAACTAAGATAAATTTTTATCTATCTATCTATCAAATGTCTATCTATTCTCTTCTCCCTTAAACCAGGAGTGGGGAACCTGTGGCCTCAAGGCCACATATAGCCCTCTAGGTCCTAAAGTGCAGCCCTTTGACCAAATCCAAACATCACAGAACAAATCCCATTAATAAAAGGATTTGTTCTGTAAAAGTTGGAAACAGTCAAAAGGCCGGACCTGAGAACCTAGAAGACCATATGTTGCCTTGAGGCCACAGGTTACCTACCCTTGCCTTAACCCCTGTGAAACTGATACTAGGCACATATTCCAATGAGTTCAAGGAAAGAAGGAAACGACTCGTATGTACAAAAAAAATTTGTAACAATACTTTTTGTAAAATAGAAGTGGAAATTGAAGGAGTGCCTGTCAGTTGGGGAATGGCACCACGGTTATTACACATGGTGAAGGAACACTATTGTGTTATAAGAAATGTTGAAAGGGTTGGACTCAGAGATATCTGAGAATATTTATATGAACTAAGGCAGAGTTAAGTGAGAACCAGGAGAACAATTTACACAGTAACTATAGCATTTTAAGGAGAAACAAATTGCAGTGGCTAAAAAACTCAGATCAACTCAATGATTAGCTTCAACTGAAGAGGATCTTTGTTGAAAGATACAACCTGATAGAGCTGGAGGCTTGTAGTGCAGATGAAAATACACATTTTCAGATATGGCTGAATATGCTTATGTTTTGCTTATGCTATTTGTCACAGAGTTATAGGAGGAAGGGATTTAGGAGGGAGAGGAGGTTAAGGTAGTGATGGGAAAAATTAAGAAAAGGAAAACATAGAAAAGAGGACCATTGGGGAAAAAATTTAATGTATTGAAAATAGCAGAAAGAGGTTCAGAAGGAGGCAAACAAGCAGAAAGGGTAGCTTTGACCTAACATGTTGAATTGATTATATACTTTTTTTTAAAAAAATGCAAGCTGGACTTACTGTATCTAATCTTTTTTCCTTCCCTTTTTCCTTTATGTGACAATCCTTTCTGTGACTATCCAACATCCTGGCAAGTGTCAAGTCTCCTTCCTCTACCTCAGATCCCTTCCCTGCCCCCCACCGAAGGCTTTGTTCTATTTCCTTTAGGAACACTCCAGTCTCTCTAACAGCCTTTAGTGGCGTAAGGCATTCTTCAAGTCCTTTCAGCTGCTGCTCTCCGAGGGAGATCAGCCTACACTTGGAACGCCAGTAACAGGCACTTGTCTGTGGCAGAAATACCAACATCCCACTGTCCATATAAGTCACTGCACAATATCCCCCACTCTCCTTATCGGCCAACATTTTCGACCTTGCTTTTTTGAAATACAATTCAATTCTAAGCCCCCGACTAATGTTTACAGCCAATTATCACTTCTTAATAAACCTTTTCCTTAGATTCAGTAACAGTTCAATAGCCCCAGCAACCTCTCCCCACCAGTCAGTTTTGTACCAACCTCCAGTTTGATTCATATTTGCTCCTACTCATCAGTCTACCCTGTTGATTTGCTTTTCTCTCTAATTGTTCAACCTATTTTTAATTGCTTACCCTGCCTTGTCTTACCAAATATTGTCTTTTTTTTTCTTTCTTAAGGTTCACTGACCTCTTTAGGTTATGCTCTATTATTCTCTTTGATCCTTCTTAACCTTTTTATATCCTCTTTAATCGTGCACAATGTTGTTCCTCTTCCTTTGGAGGAGAAATATTATTGGTGCCTTGTGTGTATGTGTTTTACATTTGATTATAGGAATCTACGAGTCCTTTGACTGTATTATATGTTTTCTGTGGAGTGAAATAAAAAAGACCATCCTATTAAAAATGTGTGTTTGTTACCATGAGGGCATATATAGGTGCTAGGAGCTCCTATAACCTACCTTTGTGCAAATCAAGACATCGGTTATACTTAAGCTATAATAGCATATTTTCCTGGAGTAAATCTGGGTGGAGGCAAGAAACCAAAACCAAGAGATAGAGACAGAGAGGGACAGAGAGGGACAGAGAGAGAAAGAGAGAGAGAGAGAGAGAGAGAGAGAGAGAGAGAGAGAGAGAGAGAGAGAAAGGAAGAAAGGAAGAAAGAAAGAAAGAAAGAAAGAAAGAAAGAAAGAAAGAAAGAAAGAAAGGAAGGAAGGAAGGAAGGAAGGAAGGAAGAAAGAAAGAAAGAAAGAAAGAAAGAAAGAAAGAAAGAAAGAAAGAGAGAGAGAGACAGAGATAGAGAGACAGGACATGCAGAGAGAGAGGCAGAGAGAGGAAAAGCAATAGGCAAATAAGCAGAGAAAACAAGACCTGAGAAGACATCCTAAATAGCAAGCAGGATGATGGGGGTCTTGAAGACCATGACACGTGAGAGTTGGTTGAAGGAACTAAACATATTTAACCTGGAAAAGAGAAGAATCAGGACAACCATCAGAGTAGTCGTGAACTCAAGAGGCAAAACTAGGAACAACAGGTATAAGCTGCCTTCTCTATTATTTCTCTATCCTGATGGTCGAGACAAGGCTGCCTCCGGTCCTATAGGGTTCTGAGTTGGAAGCACCACTCTTTATTCCAGATTTACACCATGGTGCAAGATCAGGTTGAAGAGAAAAAATTCACATGAGAAGTGAAAGCTCCACTTCAATATATATGTCAAGAAGAATGCGACAAGCTGACCTGGGCAGCCAAAGTGGTAGAACAGTCAATCGACAAACATTTATTGAGTGCTTATTACATTCCAGAGACTGTGCTAAGTACTGGGAGTGCAAAAACAAGCAAAAAGAAAGGTAATCCCTGACCTCAAGGAGCTTACATTCTCATAGGACAAGACAAGACATGAAAGGAGAGCTGAACAGCAGCATGGGGCGGGAGCTCCCTGTCGGGGAACTTGAAGAAATCCGGAGAATCAGGAATGACTAGTTTGGGCCCTTCCCCAAAATGGAGATTCTGAGAAGGACTCTAGTGCAAGAAGCAGCCTACAGGGGCTAACAGAAGAGGTGCCCAGGTCATGATAATGAAGTCTAGAGAATGAGAAATGGTTGGTATGGACTCTTCCTTAAAATGGAGGTTCAGAGAAGAACTCCCAAATGAAAGAAGCTCATGGACCAAACAAAAATGTTCTCCCAACTTTGCCATCAGGAAAAATGAGTAAATTAAAGTAGTTCATTGTACAGTCCTTTAGGATAAAAGGGAAGAGATTTTGGAGAAGGGACTGAAAGTGCAAAAGTATGAATTGATGAAAAATTACTTTTCAGATTTTGTCGACTTCGACTTTGGAGTCCAGAAACATCAATCTGGGGATTCAATCTGACCCAAACGTTGGCAACTATGGTTTGGACTTTTATGTGGAGCTAGCAGTCAGTTGAAAAGCACATATTAAGCACCTATTATGTTCCAGGCACTGTGTTGACTGTGAGGCGTAATACAGAATGGCAAAATACAGTCCTGCTCTCAAGGAGCTCACAATTGTAATGGGAAAGACAGCAAGCAAACAAATATGTAAGAATGACTATAAGCAAGATAAGTAGGAAATAACTAATAGAGGGAGTGCACTGGAATTAAAAGAGAGTGGGAAAGGTTTTCTGTAGAAGGAAGAATTTTATTTGGGACTTTAAGGAAGCCAGAAAAAAGTGGAGATAAGGAGGGTGAGCATTCCAGGCATGGAAGATGGAAAAAATGCCCAGAGTGTCTTGTTCAAGGAACAGCGAGGAGGTCAGTGTAACTGGACTGAGGAGTATGTGGTGGAGTGTAAGATATAAAAAGACTGAAAGGCAAGGGAGGGGCTAAATTGTGAAGGGTTTTGAATACCAAGACAGGAAACTGTGTATTTGATCCAAGGGGTGATAGGAAGCTACTGGAGTTTATCGAGTAGAGAGAGACTTTATCAGACCTGGGTTCAGCATCGCAGACAAGAAATGTAGGACAGGCAGAATTGGGGCCAAAGAGAGGCTTGGCAAAGAGCTGTGCTGTTTCCAGCAGACATAGAATGACATCATTCTTTCTGGAAAATTAAGTTCTATTTTCTATTAAGAGGTCAATAAAAAATGATCATCAAAAAACAAGCAAAATGAAAACGAAAACAGGGGTGAAAAGCTGCAGATATATACATATATGTGTGTATAGATATGCATGCATATCTATACACACATGTGTATATACATACATACACATATACATATGTACACACATATATGCATGTAAATATAAACTTTGAATAACGATGGCAGTCCAAAAGTGGGATGTGATATCTTGGATTCTTCTTCACTGGAAGTGGTAAAATGCTTACTTGGAATATTGCAATTCCGTGACCATAAAAACTTAAGAGAAGTTGGGTGAAAGCACCCAAAGCCAGGCTACTGTAAAAATAAGTTGTTAAGTAATGAGGAATATCAGTATAAAACTTCTTTTTGACCAGACAAGTAGAGAAGGGTAGCCATGAGGGGCTATTAAGGGGCCTTTAATTAAGATATCACATAAAGCTGAGGAATTACAACATAGGATCACATAATATTAATGATAGAAATAATTAATATATAATATATATATAATATATAATAATTAATTATAGCTCCTGTATGATATTGTAATGCCATTCCTGTGCAGCTAGGTAATGCAGTGGCTAGAGTGCGGGCCTGGGCTCTGGAAAACTCATCTTCCTGAGTTCAAATCTGGCCTCAGACACTTACTAGCTGTGTGGCTCTGGGCAAGTCATTGTCTCAGTTTCCTCATCTGTAAAATGAGCTGGAGAAGGAAATGGAAAACCATCCTTTGCCAAGAAAACCACAAATGGGGGTCATGAAGAGTTGGACACAACTGAAATGACTACACGACAATTTATAAAGTCCTTCAGAAAGGATCAGCGAGCCCTCTTTCCTGAAAGACTGTTGAAAAATACTGGGTTAATGCTACCCAAGGGTTGTTCTCCTTGGAAGATACACTTTTTAAAAAGAATTCTATTGCTCTCTTTCTGGTTAGAAGTGGTAGAGAAAAATGACATTTTTAAAAATCAGCAAAGAAAGGGAAATTACTGCATTAGGGTATATGGGTCAAATAGTGTTCTCAGATCCTAATTCTGTCCTGGGAAACCCCTGAAAAGATCATTCTAAATATTTCCCAGCATTTCATGGCAACTATGCATTACTCCTAAATATGACTTCACATATTCCTGAATATTTCTCTTCTCCTTTTGCTAGACTTGATGTAGGGAAGACATGCATTAAAATTTCAGCTGTGAAACTTGCTAGCTGTGTGATCATGGGTAGATTGTCTGACCTCTCTGAGCTTTTTTCCTCACTGAAAAAATGGGGATAATAATACAGGGTTATTGTGATGCTCAGATGAGATAATGCATGTAAGCTGCCTCCCAAACTTCAAAGTGCTATGTAAATGTCAATTATTGTTGTTACTGCTATGATTATCCCTTAAAATGCAATCATTTAGGTCAAAGGAAACAATGAAAGAAGAATAGAGAGGGAGGGGAAAAATTGTACTGGGTTGGGGGAGACAGTCATTCTCTGTTAGCTCATCTACTAAACTCTTTAAACAGAAGCAAACTAGAAGACAAAACTCCATGTTTCTATTCCCTTGTTAATGAATTGAAAACTTATGCATAAAAAGTGGAGAATTGCAATTTTCCCAACTGTGTGACCTTTGACCAGTCACTTAACCTCCCTTGACCTCAGTTTTCTTTATAAAAAAGAGAGTTGGATAAGTTCCAAGATCCCTTCAAGTGCTAAATCTATGATTCTATAAAGAGAGGAAGGAAAAAAAGAAGGAAGGAAGGAAAGAAAGAAGGAAGGAAGGAAGGAAGGAAGGAAAGGGAAGGAAGGAAGGATGGAGGAAGGGAGGAAGCAAAAGAATTATATTCTTCATATCGTGATATGATGCATGGTGTATGATCTTTATAATAAATAGCAGACCAAAAATAATATTTTTTTCTTATATTTTTATTTATCAAAGAATTTAGGGAGAAAACCCTACTTATCTTAATAACAGCATTTAAAACTCCAGTGGAATGGGTCTAAACTAAGGAGATCCTGCTTTAGAAGCTACACATTTTACAAGTGATCTAACTAGTCTCCTTTTCTCTTTGTCTTACAAATCAAAAAATACCTGTGAAAACTACCCGAAGCAAAGATTGGGTCTAGTGCAGAACCTGGACGTCAGGAACACTTTGGGGGCCAAATATTGATGAAGGAATTAGTCTTTTGAGGCTTTACAAAAGAAGTGGAACTGGTGACTTGGGTTGGTTAAATGGAATAAAAAGTAAAACTTGGATTTATAACAGTACTGATCTTAAATCTGTACCTACACTAGCCGCTAATAAAGTTGGCGAATTTAGTAGGAAAAGGCTTCAGTATTTATTGCTCCCCAAGATTTAGTGTTGTGGCATAGTCAATGAGACATACATTTAGGCTGAGAAAGTAGTGTTCTGGACAGTCTAGATTGAGGGGTGTCATGAAAACCTTTCTGCTCCAAAATATCTCTGATAAAGCTAAAAGATTTTCAATCTGGCATCCATGACCTGGTGTGTTTCCCAAAATATTACCTGTGTTTCTACCTTTAGCAGTCAGGTAGTAGAAACAGTTACCTCTAAACAAATGCATTTTGTTTGAAAAAGAAGGCACCATAAGGACATTGCTAAATACAGCATTCCCCGTAAACCGGGAACACACCATCCCTAAGTTCGACATAGCATTGGTGGGGTGAGTGGGATCAAACACAGAGTGCCCACCAATAGAGATCTGTACACATAGGAAGTCCACATGTCCCAAGCAGCTCATGACTCTTGCCCTCCAGATTCCTACTATACCCTTTCTCTTCTCATTGGATCCTCACCCTATTGCTCCTGCACCTGATATCTACTGAGTAGGTCACTCATCTGAGCTCTTTTGGTCTTTGTCCCCCCCCTCCCACTTTGTCCCCACTTCTTTGTCCCCTCTTTGTCCCACTCCTCTCTTCAGCTCAGCTCTACTGCCAGTGACCAAGGCTAGCCCTCTTCTTGATTCACAGAAGTCACAGTCCTCAGTTATCTCTCCTGTTTTCACTCACCTTGAAGAGCATGGTTCACTTTGTAAAGAGCCACCTCTTTGTAAAGAGAGAGTAAATGATTCCTGGCCAGCCAATTAATATCTGTCCTTGAATTCAATCACTTTCCATTGAGAACTTCTTCTTACCTCATAAAGGGGTAATAATATAAAGTCCTTCTTTGTACTTTATTTAAGACCTTGATGGTTCTTATCTGTTCTTTATCTTCTGTGATTTTACCAACTGCACTGGGTGGAAATCAGTTGATTAAGGATGTCCTGATCAGCCCTGTACCACTACAGCTTTATTTATCAATTAATGATGAATTATTTATTAACAATGACAAAGTATATGCTTAGATACGATTAAAGAGAAATTAGTTCAGGAATTTTTTGGGGAGAGTCCTTCTTTAGCCAATTTGAATTTATCTTCATTCGATATATTTCATGGGTTTTGGTCACTTTTTCTCCCTTGATCCTTTTTTTTTCTTCAATCCAGCTCTGTATTCAGGGCTACTCAATACCCTTCTGTGAACAAACAAGCATAAGCCATGACCACTCTCATTTACTTTAGCTTTAAAAGAGGAACACCAGGAATTTATTCAGGCTGCTAGGAACCTGAAATTTGCTGATGAATGGATGTTTGGCTGCGCATAGTAAATTTTCAGCTAATTGAAAACAGATAAAAGAGTAATGTATCCACCTTGAGAAACATCAGATTTCTAATAAATAATTGGGAATGGCAATCTTTTGACATATGAACTGAGGAGGAAACAGCCTTAAATAAATTCAGGACTAATTCCTATCCCATAAATTATAGTGTATTTAGCAATTCTGCTATGTGAGAAGATTAAAAGCCATAAATCTCTTTGCAACACAGCCTGTGACAATGTTTTAAACACAGAACACATGGGATATGGAATAGGGTTTTTATGGTGTTTGATAGTCTACGAGCTTTCATGGGTTTGAGGGAGTGAATTTCGGTGTTTCTTGTTTTTTTGGAGGGAGGGAGGGGAGCTCAATTTCCTCCTTTCCACTGATCTGGATTCAAAGAAAGAGAAGTTTAGAACGCCATAATAGGTTGATCTGTTTGACCTAGAGCCAGCATGAGAGAATCTCAGAGTGAACTGGCTAATGTTCAATCCAATCTGGATATTTTGAGAGATACCACAAATGACAGGATGAATCATATGATGGGAATTTTCATTACCATCCACAAACAAATTGCCTCCTGCTCTAAATTTCTCAGTGGTGAAATCTAGAAAGGGTCCAATGATATTATCTGACCAAAATTATCATCTTCTTGGGAGAAGTCTATGAATCAAAAATTCAATTTGAGTAAGTCTATGAGAGTGTTGACAGGGGGATAGATTTGTCAGATTTGTGGACAAAACACAGCCACCGACAATTCATAGTAAGTACATGCTCAGATGTAAAAAATCATGGCATGTTATAGCTGGAAGGGATTTTAATTTTAAATGTTTAGAGCTAGAAGGAAATTTTCAGCTGATCTAGTTGAACCCTTTTGTTTTATAGATTAAGAAATAGAGGCTAGAGCTCAGGAGGGTGGAGGTAGGGAATCAGGGAAAACTTCAGAGGAGGTGAAACAGAAAGTAGGCTTTGAAAGAAGCTGTGGAACAGAGTGAATGAATTCAGTGGAGGTGGAAGGCAGCAGAATGGGATGAGTAAACCCTAGTAAGCAGTGCAATTTAGTTGGCAAGTAGATTCCACAGGAATCTGATGTGAAGTAAGGCTAGAAAGCTAGGTTGCAGACAGATGGTATTGTTGTTGAGTTGTTTCAGTCACACCTGACTCTCTGAGACTCTGTTTGGGATTTTCTTGGCAAAGATGCTGGAGTGGTTTGCCATCTCCTTCTCCAATTCATTTTACAGATGAAGAAACTGAGGCAAACAGGGTTAAATGACTAGGTCACACAGCTAGTAAGCATCTGAGGTCAGATTCAAACTCAGGTCTTACTGACTCCAGGTCCAGTGCTCTATGTACTGTACCACCTAGCTGCCCACAGACAAATGGTAGAGAACCTTAAATTTTATGCTTAGAAGTTTGTATTTTATCCTGTAGGCAATGACTAGCCTCTGAACATTTTTTCAGCAAAAAAATAATATAATTGGGCAGCAGGTAGGTGGATTGAAAGCTGGGCCTTGAGTAAGGAAGACTCTTCTTCCTGAGTTCAATCAGCCTTACTAGTTGTGTGACCCTGGGCAAGTCACATAAGACTGCTTGCCTCAGTTTCTTCATCTGTAAAATGAGCTGGAGCAGGAAATGGCAAACCACTCCAATATCTCTGCCAAGAAAATCCCATATTGGGTCATAAAGAGTAAGAAATAACTGAAAAATGACTCAATGATAATAGCTATCATTTCTGTAGTGCTTTAAGGTTTATAAAGTACTTTCCAAATATCATCTCACTTGATCTTCTCAAAAACCCTGTGAGGTAAGTACTATTCTTATCCCCATTTTAACGATGAAGAAACTGAGGCCGAGTCAGATTAAGCAACTAGTCCAGGGTCATAAAATTGATAAGTAACAGGCCAAATTCAAATTTAGGACTTCCTGACTTTGGTACAGTGTTCTAAATATTACGCATCTCACTGCCTTAAGAGAAGGATACCATAAGATTACTCTGGATAACCCATTTTGATGTGTGCGGGCTCACGTTGTCAGGAAATGCTTCTTTCTAGCGAATATAAATTCCTCTCTCTTCAGCTTAACCCGCTTTTCTTTTGTTCATTCCTTTGCAAAGGCAGACAACAGCTGAGTGCCACTCTTGGTTGGTGATTCATTGTTATTATTACTGTTAAAATGATGGTTTCCCTTTTCCTTCCTCCATATGAAAAATCCTAATTCCTTTAATTTTTTTTCTCATAGGTCATATCTTCTGAATACTTAATTATCACCATGGCATCATGGAAAGAACACTGATTTTGGAGTCAGAGGACCTGCATAAATCACTTAACCTCTATAGTCCTCTTCACTAACCAGTAAAATAAGCTTCTTTATTTTAAAAATGGAAATAATATTAGCACCTACCTTGAAGAGTTGTTGTGATGGTGGAATGAGATAGTATAAACCTTAAAATGCTATGTGATGCAAGCTATGTTCTTGTAATCATTATGTTTATTCTGTAACTTTTAGGTGCTGCTTCAAAGGGCTGAGTGGGCCAGTTGGTGCTCATGTCTCATCTCACCCCTCCCAGTGGAAAGGAGGAGGGCTTCTTGCCAGGCTCTACCTATCTGTGCCCACAGGGCTGGCTCAGAGGTGGGAATTTCTCTTCCACCCTGCCTATACTCCTTCTTACCTTCCTTTGTCAGAGAGGGGGAAACTTCCCATTGTCTTGTTGAAAGCAATCTAGCTATCCAGAGATCAGGAAGACAAGCTTAAAGTTTTTGCTAGAGACAAAGACCCAAATCCACAAAGATTCTTTGTTCTACTGGTTGTACAAAGTACAGATTCTTAATACTGGTTATTAATCAAATATAGTAGTACAAGAACCCCAGATTAAAAAAGAAATCAGCTTTAATCATTGTCCAGAGACTTTTGCTCTTGTTTTATGTTCTGTGTAAAACTGTGTCCCATTTACCCACTGAATCTCCTCTTATCCCAATATTATCGCAATAAGCTAGATGGCACAGCAGCCACCTTCAGTCATAGATGTTTTGGGGTCATAGACAGTATGAATGAACGCTTATGGCAAAGTCAAGAAACATCAGAAACAGGTAGGCACCCAATGTACCTGAAGTAGGGGAGGTATCTAAGAATGGATGAGCCAAAAAATTAGCAGTTTTTCTGCAGTTTATTAAGAGAACAACAAGATGGAAAGCTTTATCTGAAGTCTTTGTCTGAATGTAGGCAGGTCCTGAGTTCCAACTCTAATCCTAGAACTAATATTCCCACGGACTAGGAAGCCATGGTGCTGCTGTATGCTTGGCTCCCCTGGTTCAGGTTCCCAGGCCCATCATCCCTTATTTGGCTCCTCCTAAATTCCTCTCCCAAGCTTCTTCTTAAACCCACTGTTAAGTTGCCTTCATGTTCACTGTTTGTGATGAGCCAAGTCATTGAGCCACAATTACCATTCTGACCCTAACCTGTGAGACAGCTAACCCAAGGCCCAGTTATAATGATTACTTATAATAAATGATTTATACATTACTTTCTAGCTCTACAGCCTATACTCTAGAATCTAGATTCAGCCTGTGGATTTTCTAAATTCTTAAAAATGTTGAGTATATATATGTGTGTGTGTGTGTGTGTGTGTGTGTATACATATACATATGCATATACATACTCAACATTTTAAAGAATTCAGGTGTGTATGTTTATATATGTATACATATATGTATATATGTATGTAGGCAGCCAGGTGGTCCAGTGAATAAAGTGCCAGGCTTGAGGTCAGAAAGAGCTGAGTTCAATGCTGTGAAGGCTTCCAAGCCCCTTTTCAGGGCTGCTTTCTATCTTTGATGTCCACCAATCCCTTAATTCTCACCTGTGGCTCTAAGAAGCTGTAGCTTACACAGCTGCTTCACTCCAACAAAACGGTTTCAGTATATGGGCTAAACCAGGTGGAGGGTAATAGAAGGGAATCACACCTGTTGGGGAGGGAGGTGCCTACCCTAAGCTTGTGAAGACTTTCTGTAGTGGAATAGGCATATGAGAACAATTTGTTCCAATGGCACATGAAGGCAGTGGAAGTAGGTATTGTGATGTGCTTAGGGCTTGGTCAGACATCAAAGATGCCAGGGTCATCCACTACATTCCAGGCCCTTGCCAGTCATCTTGATTTTTGTCTTACCACTGGACTTTGATGACTCTGGAAGAGAGAGTAAAGCCAACAACTTTGTCTAACTCTAATTCACTTCAATACAATTTATGTGTGAGTCAAAAGATGTCACTTACACCATTTTCCTATTTTTACCTGCCTCAAAGTCCTGTGGCAACGGGCAAGTGATGAAGCAGTAGGTGTAAATACACTGGGAGCTGTAGTCACAACCCTGCACACAGGTAGTCCAGGGCATAGGGTCATCTTCTCACTAGACTAAAACAACATTGGGATTTGGCAGCCTCCTAGGTGTCTGAGCACCCCTTTTTAAGGACTGTACTCCTCACCCTCTAGTATGACGAAGGGGCTAGAAAAGGTGCCCTAAAATCATCTACTTCACCTAATCTAACCTTGGTCTACTTCCTGTGGCAGGCGGGGATCCTACCCTGTACAAAAACTTTTGCAAAGATGATTTCTGTCCCAAATACTCATATGGACTATTTGTGCCAAACCTGTGGTAAAGCCTTTTGAGCTCATGTTGATTGGATCAATCACAGTTGGACGAACTGTACATTGCCCCCGACATAGTGATGTCATTTTGGTCCTCTTCAAGTATAAAGGACAGCAACCGCCATCATACTGGCTATGACCCTGAATAAGTCACTTAACCTCTGCTTGCCTCAGTTTCCTTATCTATAAAATGAGGAAAATAATAGCACCTCCCCCCTAGGGTTGTTGTGAAGATAAAATGAGATACTATATGTAAAGCATTTTGCAAACCATAAAAGGCTACATAAATACTAGCTATTTTTAAAGCCCATAGTACATAGTAGGTGCTTAATAAATGCTTGTTCTCTTACCTTCTCCCTCCTCTCCCATCTCTTTCCCAGCTATGATGAAGATGAGGAGGACGAGGAGGAAGACAAGGAGGAAGAAGAGGAGGATGAGGAGGAAGAACAGAAGGAGGAAGAAGAGGCAGAGGATGTCCAGAACCAGACACAATAAGAGGATCCTTTCATGGGGCTCCTATATTTCTTATTCTATTTTATATAGCCTGCTTTTGGAAATGTTCTACCTGCTTCACACTTCATGTTTTAATCTCTAGCACGTATGATGTCTTAGGCAGCCATCTTGAATTTGTATGACCTGTTTCTCTGCTCTAAATTTACCGACCAGCAGCCAAATCATTGGCTCATTTTTCCAGCTTACTAAGGTATTTTTGGCATTCAGAGCTCAATCCTCAGCTTAGTGTTACGTGCAGACTGTCAGAACCAATTCAATATTCCATTATTTCATCACTCTGATCATTGAGGAAAAATTTGAGTGATGTTGGACCCCAAAGTGACCAGACCTACAAATTTCCTCACTTATAAAATGAGACATTTGAAATATTTGATCTCTAGGGGTCCTACCAGCTCTAACACACTGTGATTCTTTGTCTGCAATTTCCAGGGATATTTCTCTTCTTTTCTTTTTCTTTTCTTTTCTTTTTCCAATATCTACCTTAGCTCTGGCACTGTCTCTGTATACTCAAACCTCTAAAGGTTCTTTGGATAATTACCCTATATAAGGACATAAAAGTATCAATCTCTGTGCATTTGACTATAATAAAGTTATTTTATTTTATTTTTAACCATATTTTTGCCTTTATCACATTGGTTTCTCCAGTCTCCTAGTCCAGACATTACCCATTCTAGTTTCCAGTTCAGTGATCACTCGCTCCTGTGCTGTTTGGCTGACCTTCTAGGTCATTCATAAGGACTTTAAATAAGTACTAACCTGATGGTGACCCCAACTGCAGCCTCGAGAGATGCCTCCCTCTTATTGGAGAGATGCTCGTTTATCACTGAACTTTGTTTAGAGTTTTTGTACCTGTTTGCAGGCCACATAAAAGCCCTCCAGCATGTGTAACCAAACCAAGCTGAATCTGTTATGAACAAAGCATTTCCCAAGGCACTGTGACAAATCCTCTATTAAAGACAAAACATATTACATGCCCTAAATTCCTTGCATCTGCTATTTTTTTAATTCTCCTAGAAAAGGAGAGCATTCTGGTCTGGCAACAAACTACTCTTTCTAATTCCTCACTGTTTACCATTCCAAGGCCTTAAAATTATTTACTATTCTTTCTGTCATTTGCAATTGTCCAGAATAAAAATTCACAAGGTACCATTTCTTTCCAAAACTCCAGCTATTATAATAATTTATATTAACTTAGAACTGTAAGGCTTTAAGAGTTGGAAGATACTTTAAAGTCATCTAGTCCAACTCCCTCATTTTGCAAATGAGAGAGAAGAGGTCCAAAGAGGTGAGATAATTTGTCGAGCAGTTGACTAGTGTTGGGAGTAGAATCTGGGTCTTTTGGCTCCAAAAATCTAGGATTCCTCTCATTGCACCACCAGAGTCCATTATATTTTACAAAATGCTTTGTTCATAACAATCTGGTGAAATAGACTATATTAATATTTGAGATTTAAACACTGCTTTACGATTTTCAAAGCATTTTATTGATAGACATCTTTTCTTCCACTGGTTCTTTATCATATCCCTATGTGATAATTGCTCATGAACTTATCACTAATCAATGTGGCTCCATCAGCACTGTAGTTGAGGTGCATCATGGGTCTTTGTCCCATGGCTTTCAAGGCATCATAAAAACACTTTGCATTGTAACTATCAGCATGAAACTGAATTTTTTCTGCCTTCTTACTGAGCCAAGAATCCTGCATCTCTCTAAGCTTTGCTTGTACTTTACTTTTGATGGAATTAGATCATCATCAGTCAATGCCGAAGCCATTGACCATTTGCTTTAGGTTGAAGTCAATCCCTCCCTAACTGAATCTCCAACTTGAAGAAGAGGTTTTGAATGCCTTTAGGCTCCTTTTGTGTGGCAAAGCACCTAGTGCTGATTCTATTTCAGCTGAGATTTACAAGGTAGGGGAGCCGTTGCTCATACAAAAGCTAGATGAAATTTTCCAGGTTATATGGTGAGAGGAGGTTATCCCTTAGGAGTTCAAGGATGCCTCCATTGTTCATTTCTATAAAGGTAAAGGAAATAGATTATCTTGTGACAATCACAGGGGAGGTCTCTCTCTTAGTCATTACTGGCAAGATTCTTGACAGAG
>CM053622.1:447243769-447263718 GCA_028646595.1 Phalanger gymnotis
TTATGTAGAACACTGCGGTAGGTGCTGGGAGATGTGTAAATTTAGATTACGTATAAGAAAATTCTATTAGACTCTAAGTTTCTGGAGATCAGGGGCATTTTATATACATACATATGTATAGATATACATCCATATGTATGCATATACCCACATATATGTATGTAATACATATGTATGTGTGTATGTGTGTATGTGTGTGTGTTTATTACCTCTGACCTTCTGAAACCTACAGTCTAATATAATTTTCAGGCTCGTATCTGGACTCTAAATTTCTTGAAGGCAGAAATTATATTCTGTGTAACATGCATGGGACATACTTGGATTTGCCCTCTCTGATGAGTTATACATAATATGCGCAGGTATTCTTTGCCTCATCCCAGTCCAGCATATGGAATTGAGGGAGCCATGCATGATTCTAGAGCATGTACTGTGAGATGATGAAGTGACCTCTAGTTTGCCACAGAGCTATAAGAACTAATGACTCAGGGGTTTGCAATGGGAAATGAAGAGTTCAGAACAGTTAGATGAAATTTCGTGGTCATGCAAAAGATATGACCCATCTCTCCTCCTCTTTCTCTCTCTCTCTCTCTCTCTCTCTCTCTCTCTCTCTCTCTCTCTCTTTCTCTCCTCTTTCTCTCCCTCCTCCTTCTTTCCCCCAACTCCCTCTCTTTCCCCTCCATTTCCATCTTCCTTCACTACCCCCCTCTGCCTCTCTCTCTCCTGTCCCTTTTCTCTCTTCCCGTCTTCTTCTTTTTCTTTCTCTCCCTTCTCCCTTCTCTTTTCTTCTTCCTTTTAGCTTTGAACTGTGTGGGTTTCTTGGATGAATCTATAGATCCACCTGGGGGGAAAGGTCACTTTAATAGTAAGACATATGTAGTGAACACATGTGACAAACAGTTATCTTCTTTCACAGAGTCCTCATGAAGCTCTCTCTAATTTTAGGTCACTGATGGGTTTCAGGGATTGGTGATTTTTTCAAATCCACAGCCTGAACTTCTCTCTATCACAAGGGATCATGAACCCTGAAGCTACCAGAGTCTTTGGATGACTCTTTTCACATCTTTGTGCAAAAGCTTCCTCAATCACGAGTACCCACCACTCCAACAGATACAATTACCCCATCTGGTTGCTGATGGGACCACTGGTTGCTCTTATAGATCTCCTAGACTCACATGATTACCTGGAAACTTCTCTTTCAGAATATTCATTCACCTTCAATCAAGAAAGAATAAAGAGAAACAACAGAAACCAAGGAGCCATGTACTTGTGGACATAGAAGCTCGGGGGGAAACAGCCCACCTAATCCCCCAACCCAACAGCCTATAGCAGCTCTTGCCTCAATCAGAAAGGATGAGAGTAGATTGAAAAATAGGCAATTCTTCCCTTTTTTATGAAAACTCATTTCTGAGTCAGCACCTTCTGACTTCTTACAGGTCCTCATCACATAGTACCAACTTCTCAGACAGTCATGGATTCACCAAAGTTTCTCTTTTTTTGATTGGCAAATTTTTGTGCATGTTTTAAGGACTCTACCTTCTTTGACCAGTCACCTCATTGAAAAATAAATATTTATTGATTGATTGTTGCCCTCAATTAGATTTAAGTGCAGAAGATTAAGGCACTTGTGAATAATAAAAGCACATCTGAGTTGAGGTCTTTGGCCATGCCAAGGTCTTGCCTGATTCAGTTGGGTTGTTTATATTGGTCGGTTCACTCCTTTCAGAGTTATTGTCATGCCTCCTTCAAAGTCAGGAAACCACCACATACTTCTCCTTTAAAAAATCATACTATCTAGCTGTATATGAGAGGAGGAGCAATGTCTTTGGGTAAATTCACATTGGTCTTATCATTGTGTGTTGTAGAAAATCTTATCTATGCCCCACAGGTGAAAAAACCTTTAATCTCAAGCGAAGTTGCTAAAGTAAATGTGGACTACAGCATTCTCAGAGGAAATGCAATCTTCAAAATAAGTTTTCAATTCCACTTTATTTTCATGGAAAACCATGAAGGAGCTTAATTTTGAAGTTTCTGTAAAAAAGATTTTGGGTATTGGAAATAGTAGCCTGGCAACCTTTTACAGAATTTTCAGCATTTGGATGCCGTTGGGGGCTCTTTTGGAATTCTAACAAGAGCGTGGATCTCATTCACAAGATCAGGAATTAAGTTTGAGAAGTAGACTGTTGAATCCAGCTTCTTTCATCAGGAATAATTTAATATTATTTTTTTTTTAAAAAGAACAAGTCACTGGCCTCCGTTCCTTTTTCCCTCCATCCTCCTCTTCCTGACTCAGCTTTATTCCTACTGAGGAGAAATTTGAACTTGATTAACTGGCAATGCCAAGTCTATGCTGTCTTTTTAAGCAGTAAATTGTACAACTGTAAAACTGAAAGAGGTCTGACTTCATCTCCAGCTTGCTTGAGCCAGGAGGCAGAGAAGAAAGAAAGTACAGCACACTCACTGGGTCATAATACCTCATAAATCAAATAGTTTGTTCCCCTAATCAAATGACCATGCCAGGTTTTCCTTTCCAGCTAAGTTTATGAGTGTGTTCTCTACATGAGATACATGCCATGATGGATTAATTGGCATCAAAAACAAAGAGGCCCAGAGCACTTAGGAAGCAAAATATAAGGAGACTTTTGACCCCGGTTAAGATCCGTACTATGACAGGCTAGTTATTTTTATTCTCATTTGGGGAGGGCTCAGGTCACTAATAGCTCTTCAGTGTCCTAATGAAAATCAGAAGAGAGGGGCTCCTATGTTTTGAAAACTATCTCTCATCCCAATTTCTTCTTCTGGGCATCAGTGTTCAGTACGCTGCTTACTAGTGACCAGAGTTCTCATCTAGATTGCCTATGATAGCTGCCATAGTAGAAACAATAGGGAAGCTTAAGCATTGATAACAAGAAGAAGCAGGAGATGCAGAGGCTTAATTTAGACTTAAACAAGGCTCAGAGATACCACCGTTTTGTGCGACCTCCCTGGAATCAACCACTAGGGCCTAGTTTGGATTGGGATTGCCTTAGTAAGCCCTTCTCTCCTCATACAATAAGACAGTAGTGTCCATTAGCCACAATGTGCCCACTGAGGAGTCTCAAATAATCTATTATAGAAGGAGTTGATTTTCCACAGGTAACCCTTGCTTATTGGAAGCCTTGTTGTTGTTGTTCAGTCATGTCTGACTCTTTGTGAGTCCATTTGGGGTTTCCTTGACAAAAATAGTGGTTTGCCATTTCCTTCTCCGGTTCATTTAACAGATGAGGAACTGAGGCAAACAGGGTTAAGTGACTTGACCAGGGTCGCATAGCTTGTAAGTGTCTGAAGCCCAATTTGGACTTAGAAAGACAAGGCTTCCTGACTCCAGGCCCAGCATTCTATATACTGCACCACCTCTCTGCCCAGAAGCCATGTTAGAGTCCCTCGAAGACCCCTCAAGTCACACTCTAGAGGAATTCCATTAGAGCAAGGGTTATAGACCACTGGTGTCATGGACCACTTCTCAGAATAATGTTTTTAAATGAAAAAAAAATCCATTGGATTACCAAAGAAACCAGTTATATTGAATACAGTTATCAAATTATTCTTTTTAAAATAAGTTCACAGACCCTGAGTTAAAAACTCTTGTCTTACATCTATGGTCCATAAAGGTCAAGCTCAGTTCTCAAGAAGCCAATCTTGAAATATCCTTTACCTTCAAACACAAAAAGATCATGATTGAACTCAACTTCTATGAAGTAGCAATGTGTGTTTCAAAGAGTAGTTCATTTAATTAGACCTACATATTACTTATCATGACCAAAGTGCCCGTTAAGATCCCCTTGTAAGCAGTAAAGATTAGTCCTTTTCAGCTTCTAGGTTTTATTCTAAAATAAGTGAGTTTTATCATGTTGAATCCTCATTTACAGAAAATAACTTTTTCAAAAGCTTCTGTTGGCGTTTTATAAACTTGTTGGTACCATGGTTATAAAATGTATTGAAGATATAATTACTATTCTTGATGATAAAATCTTGCTAGAATATTTAAGTTGCCTTACTTCTGAAGTACTGGGTTTGTTTGTTTTTTAATTTATGCTTTTTTGTTTTAGTGTTTGAAAGTACTAATTAAACCTATATTTTGTAATTATAAAAACCCTCCTGTCTTAGAGGAATAAAACATTAAGCTACGTAACAGTAGAGTTGTTTCCATGAGAAAGATGTGTGTGGTCGAGTGGAAAGAAGCAAAGGGTCAGCTTGAACTCAGGGGACTTGAGGACTAGTCCCCGTTCAACTACCAACTTGGTGATCTTAGGCAAGTCATTTAACTTCAGGGGATTCAGTTTCTTCAGTAATAAAGCTGACAAAATGATTTTTGTTCTATAATGCTGTTGTTGAAATAGAAGAAAAAAAACCCTCCAAACCTAAACCTAAAGCCTAAAAAAACCTAAAAATAAAACCTCTTCAAATTACTAGATAAATGTCAGAATAAAAACGGTGGCTTTCTTTACATCATATTGTCATGAATAAATCACAGCCAGCCCAGAAGTTAGGGAGCTACTGAAAACTACTTTTTTCAAAATATTTGAAGAATTATTTTTAATTTTCATTTCTTTTATGATGATAAAGATTTCACTCTGTATAAGCATTATCATTCCATCTTGAAGTAAATTGGATGCAATAAAGAAGAATAAAGTAAAGAAGAATCTGATTTACCTTGATATAAAAAGTGTCATAGATTGTTATTAATTGTATACATACACATACACACATACAAATATATTTTATATACATACATATACACTTGTTGTTGTGTTTTCTCAGTTGTGCTTGTCTCTTCATGACTACGTTTGGGGTTTTCTTGGCAAAAATACTGGAGTGGTTCACCATTTCCTTCTTCAGCTCAATTTACAGGTAAGGAACTAAGAAACAGGGTGAAGTGACTTGCCCATGGTTACCAAGCTAGTAAACATCTGAAGCTGAATTTTATTTGCCTCAGTTTCCTTATTTGTGAAATGAACTGGAGAGGGCAATGGCAAACCACTGCAGGATATTTGCTAAGAAAATTCCAAACAGGTCCATGAAGACCAAGACACAATTGAAATAACTGAGCAACAATAACAAAAATATGTATCTATATATTTGTATGGTTGCTTTAGTGAGACATTGCTTTACATTGTGAACCATAGGAAGTAAGAACTCTGGCTTAATAGATTCTTGATTTCAAGATGATTATTTCATGATCAATAAGATAATAATAATATTCAATTTTTCATTTTCAGTAACTTTTTAAATAGGTCAATATGGAGTTGTTTTAATTTCAGGCAATGGACATTTATTATTTTTATTCTTTTTTCTAGATTCATAACAATTTTTATCTTTGTTTTAACAAGCTGGTGATTATGTAACTATATATAGACAGTTGATACAGTAATAACTTCAACCTAAGTAACACAGTGTTTCCTATATATTAAAAATATTATCAATTTGGGTTTTTTATGCTTGTCATGTCCCTAACCTCCTCTTTCCCTTTTTTTGAATAATATTTCATTCTTTCCTAATTCCATGTAAAAACAATTTTAAAAAATTTTTAATTGGATTTCTTATTCTTAGTTTACAAGACTCAGTTCTACATGGTCTTGAGTTTCAAATTTTCTTCCCTTCCCACCCTTCACATCTCCCCCCCTAGACAACATTCGCATTGAACTTATTTACACAATAGTCAAGTTGTAAAGAAGAATTATGACCAATGGAATGAATCATGAGAGAGATGAAATAACACCAAAAAAGAAGAGAAAAAAAAGAGAGCAAATAGTTTGCTTCAATCTGCATTCAGACTCCATAGTTCTTTCTCTGGATGTAGATAGCTTTTTCCATCATGATTCCTTTGGATCTGTCTTTGAGCCTTGTTTTGCTGAAAAGAGCCAAGTCTATCAAAGTTAGTCATCACAGAATCAATATATCTGTGGCTGTGTACAATGTTTTCCTGGTTCTGCTCCTCTCACTCAGCGTCAGATCGTGCAGGTCTTTCCAGGTTATTATGAAGTTCATATCTTCCCCATTTCTTGTAGCTCAATAATATTCCATTACATTCATATACCACGACTTGTTCAGTCATTCCCCAATTGATGGGAATCCCCATGATTTCCAGTTCTTTGCTACCACAAAAAGAGCTGCTATAAATATTTTTGTACGTACAGGTCACTTTCCCACTTTAGTATACGGCCCTAGAAGTGGTATTGCTGGGTCAAAGGGCATGCACATTTTTATAGCCCTTTGAATATGGTTCCAAATTGCTCTCCAGAATGGCTGAATCTGTTTACAACTCCACCAGCAATGTGACAATGTTCCAATTTTCCCACATCCTCTCCAGCATTTATCATTTTCCTGTTTTGTCATGTTAGCCAATCTGACAGGAGAGATGTGGAACCTAAGAGTTGTTTTGATTTGCATTTCTCTAATCAATAGTAATTTAGAGCATTTTTTCATATTCCTCTAGATAGCTTTAATTTCTTCCTCTTAAAACTTCCTGTTCATATCCTTTGACCATTTCTCCATTGGGGAATGCCTTTTATTCCTATAAATTTGGCTCAGTTCCCTGTATATTTTAGAGATGAGGCCTTTATCAGAGACCTTTGTTGTAAAGATTTTTTTCCCCATTTTCTGCTTCCCTCCTAATCTTTGTTGCCTTGGCTTTGTTTACACAAAAACTTTTCAATTTAACATAATCAAAGTTATCCATTTTGTGTTTTTTAATGCTCTCTATCTCTTGTTGGGTCATGAATTCTTCCCTTTCCCATAAATCTGATAGGTAAACTATTCCATGCTTTCCCAAATTGCGTATAGTATCAGCCTTTATTTCTAAATCGTAAACCCATTTTGACTTTATTTTGGTGTATGGTGTAAGATATTGGTCTACGTTCAGTTTCTGCCATAGCATCTCCCAATTTTCCCAGCAGTTTTCATGGAATAGTGAATTCTTAGCCCAGAAGCTAGATTCTTTGGGTTTATTAGAATAGATTGCTATAGTCATTGACTACCACGTCTTGTGTACCTAACCTATTTCACTGATCCCACCGCTCTGTTTCTTATCCAGTACCAGGTAGTTTTGATGGCCTCTGCTTTATGGTACAGTTTGGTATCTGGTATGGCTAGGCCTCCTTCCCTAGGGTTTCTTTTCATTAATTCCCTTGATATTCTGAATTTTTATTCTCCCAATTGAATTTTGTTATTACTTTATCCAGTTCTGTAAAATAATTTTTTAGTAGTTTGATTGGGATGGCACTGAATAGGTAAATTAATTTAGGTAAAATTATCATTTTTATTATATTAGTTCGGCCTAACCATGAGTAACTGATGTTATTTGATTTATTTAGATCTGACTTTATTTGTGTGAGAAGTGTTTCGTAATTGTGTTGATATAGGCCCTGGGTTTGTCTTGGTAGGTAGACTCCCAAACATTTTATACTGTCTACAGTAACTTTAAATGGAATTTCTCTTTCTACCTCTTGCTGTTGTGCTTTGTTAGTGTTGTATAGGATTTATGTGGGTTATTTTACATCTGGCAACTTTACTAAAGTTTTTTTTTTATTATTTGAAGTAGTTTTTTACTTGATTCTCTAAGTAAATCATCATCTCATCTGCACAAAGTGATAATTTAGTTTCTTCTTTGCCTATTCTAATTCCTTCAATTTCTTTTTCTTCTCTTAATGCTAAAGCTAACATTTCTATTACCAAATCGAATAATAGGGGTGATAATGGACATCCTTGTTTCACCCTGATCTAATTGGGAATGCATGTAGCTTATCCCCATTACAAATAATGCTTGCTGATGGTTTTAGGTAGATGGTATTTATAATTTTAAGGAAGACTCAGTTTGTTCTATGATTTCTAGTGTTTTTAATAGTAATGGGTATTGGGCTTTGTAAAAAGCTTTTTTTGCATCTATTGAGATAATCATATGGTTTCCTCTAGTTTTGTTATTGATATGATCAATTATGCTTATAGTTTTCCTAATATTGAACCAGCCTTGCATTCCTGGAATAAATTCTACCTGGTGGTAGTGTATTGTTCTCCTGATAAGCTGCTGCAACCTTTTTTTCTAATATTTCATTTAAAATTTTTGCATCAATATTCATTAGGGAAATTTGTCTATAATTTTTTTTCCTCTGTTTTGACTCTTCCTGATTTAGGTAGTAGTACAATATTTGTGTCATAAAAAGAATTTGGTAGGACTCCTTCTTCACTTATTTTCCCAGATAGTCTATAAAGTACGGGAATTAATTTTTCTTTAAATGTTTGATAGAATTCACATGTAAGACCATCTGGCCCTGGAGATTTTTTTCCTAGGGAGTCTGCTCAATTTTTTTTCTGAGATGGGGTTATTTAGGTAAGTTATTTTCTCTTCTGTTAACCTGGGCAATTTGTATTTTTGTAGTATTCATCCATTTCCCTAAGGTTGTGAAATTTATAGGCATACAATTGGGCAAAATAATTCTTAATTATTGTTTTAATTTCCTCTTCATTGGAAGTGAATTCACCCTTTTCATTTTTGATATTGGTAATTTGGTTTTCTTCTTTCTTTTTTTTAATCAAATTGACCAAAGGTTTATCAATTTTATTGGTTTTTTCATAAAACCAGCTCTGAGTTTTATTTATTAGTTCAATAGTTTTCTTGATTTCAATTTTATTAATCTCTCCTTTGATTTTCAGTATTTTTAATTTGATATCTAATTGAGGATTCCTACTTTGTTCTTTATCTAGCTTTTTCAGTTGCATACCCATTTCATTGATCTCTTTTTTCTATCTATTTCATTCATGTATGCATTAAGAGATATAAAACTTCCCCTAAGAACTGCTTTAGCTGTACCCCATAAGTTTTGGTATGTTGTCTCATTATTGTCATTCTCTTGAATGAAGTTATTAATTGTTTCTATGATTTGTTCTTTGGCTCACTCATTCTTTAGGATTAGATTGTTTAGTTTCCAATTAATTTTTAGCTTATCTTTCCATGGTCCTTTACTACAAATAACTTTTATTGTGTCATAATCTGAGAAGGATGCATTGACTAGTTCTGTCCTTCTGCACTGCATTGTGAGGTTTTTATGCCCTAGTGCATGGTCAATTTTTGAGTATGTGCCATGTGCTGCTGAGAAAAAAAGCATATATTCCTTTTTATCCCTATTTGGTTTTCTCCAGAGGTCTATCATATCTGCCTTTTCTAAAATTCTATTCACCTCCTTAACTTCTTTATTGTTTGTTTTGAGGTTAGATTTATCAAATGAGGGAGAGGTTAAGGTCCCCCACTATTATGTCTCTTTCTTCCTGTAACTCCCTTAACCTCTCCTCTATGAATTTGTATACCACTTGGCGCATATGTGTTAAATAGTGATATTGCTTCATTGTTTATGATGCCTTTTAGCAGGATATAGTGTCCTTCCTTAACTCTTTTAATTAGCTCTATCTTTGCTTCTGCTTTGTCTGAGATTAGGATTGCTACTTCTGCTTTTTTACCTTAGCTGGAGCACAATATATTCTACTCCAGCCTTTTACTTGTAAACAGTATATTGTAGGATTATGGTTTTCTAATCCATTCTGCTATCTGCCTCCATTTTATGGGAGAGTTCATCCCATTCACATTCACAGTTATGATTACAAGCTGTGTATTTTTCTCCATCCTGTTTCCACCCCCCCCCCACTTTTTATGCTTTTATTTCTCCCTTCTCCCTTCCACTTCTCAAAAGAGTTTTGCTTTTGACCACCACCTTCCTGAATTTACTCTCCCTCTTGATTCCCCTTCCTTATCTTACCCTTTTCCCTTTGCTACTTCTTCCCTCCCTTCTGACCAACCCCCCCCCTCCTTTTCATTCCATTTTCCACTCCTACTGCCTGTAGGACAAATTTGATTTCTATACTTATCAGAGTATGTTATTCTCTTCTTGAAACAAATCCAATGAGAGTAAAGATCATATACTACTCTTCTCCCTCCCTTCTTTCCCTCTACTATAATATGTTTTTGTGCCTCTTCATGTGATGTAATTTACCTTTTTCTACTACCTCCTTAACTCTTCTCCCAGAACCCTCCCTTTACATCTCTTAATTATGTTTTTTATCATTATATCAGTTATTTTATACTGACACCCACAGTTTATGTGTATCCCTTTCAATTGTCATAACTGTACTATTCTCAAGATTGACATATGTATATATGTATAAAACATATATAAAACAATATAATCCTATATAAGGATGTAAACAATTTGCCCTTATCAATTAACAAGGTTTGTGGGGGGGGTCCCCCTGTTTACCTTTTTATGTCTCTCTTGGGTTTTGTATTTGAAGATCAAATTTTCCATCGAGCTCTTGCCTTTTCATCAGGAAGGTCTGGAATTCCCTTATTTGATTGAATGTTCATCTTCTTGCCTGAAAAATTATGCTCAATTTTGCTGGATAGTTGGTCCTCGGTTGTAGTCCAAGATCCTTTACCCTTCAGAAAATCATATTCCAATTTCTCCTGTCATTTAATGTAGAAGCTGAAAGATCCTGCATGATCCTGACTGTAGTTCCATGATATTTGAATTGTTTCTTTTTGGCTGCTTGCAGTATTTTCTCCTTAACTTGATAATTCTGAAATTTGGCTGTAATATTTCTTGGAGTGTTCAATTTGGGATCTCTTTCAGGGAGGTGATCAGTGGATTCTTTCGATGACTACTTTCCTCTCTGGTTCCTCTGGTTCTTGGACCTCAGGACAGTTATCTTTGATAATTTCTTGGAAGATATTGTCTAGGCTCTTTTTCATCATGGCTTTTCAGTAGACCAATAATTCTTAAATTGTCTCTCCTGGATCTATTTTCCAGGTCAGTTGTTTTTCCAATCAGATATTTCATGTTTTCTTATATTTTTTTGTTGTTCTTAACCTTTTGTTTGACTACTTCTTGATGCCTCATAGAATCATTAGCTTCCATTTCTTCAAATCTAATTTTCAATGAATTGCTGTCTTTATTTTGCTTTTGAGTCTCCTTTTCCAATTGGTTGATTTTACCTTTCAGGGTGTCATTTTCTCTATTTAGATTTTGAATCTCCTGAGCCATTTCACCAATTTTACTTTTTAAACTTTGATCTCATCAGGGATTTTTTTCCCATTTTTTTCTTTTACCTCCGTAATTTGGTTTTTAAAATCCTCCTTTGGCTCTTCCAGGAATGCTTTTTGATCTTGAGACCAGTTCACATTCCCTTTTGAGGTGTCAGATGTGGGGTGTCAATGCTGTCCTCTTCCAAATTGGTATTTTGATCTTTCCTTTCTCCATAAAAAGAATCAATGGCCTTTGGTTTTTTTTTCGAGTGCTTCTTCATGTTGATTAGCTTTTTCCTGGCTTTACATTGGATTTCTGCTTTTCAGGCTCAGGGAGCTCTGTCCCAGGTTTCTTGTTCTGTGAATTGTGAGCCTAGTTACTGGCTTTATGTGTTATGGCCTCCAGTTTCCTGAGGTGTGGGGGTGGGGTGGCCTGGCTGCCATAAGTCTCCTCCTCCCCTGGGGCTGCTCTCCAGCATCCGTGGTCTCGGCCATTGTCTGTGCTTGTGTCTGCCACTTACCCTGGCTGTGCAAAGGCACGTGCTGGTTCCTGATGTTAGCCCTTGCTGGCTCCACCCTTCTGGGACTCAGGAGCTCCTGCTGCTTGGCTACTGAATCTCCTTCTAGCTCCTCTATTCCAGGGTTTTTCCCAAGGTATTCTCTGGGTCAGAGAGAGAGGGAGGAATGAGAGCCATTTACCTGGCCATTATGTCTCCTGGAAGTTCAGGAAGGTGATTTTCAAACCTTTGGGCAGCAAGTCTCAGGAGTAGATGTCTCATGGCCACAGATGTTGTGCTGCTACCTCCCATCACTTTGACAGACTCCCATCCTATGGTGGGAAGCCTGCAGATCTCCACGGGTTTCATGCACTCAGCTTTCTCCTGGCTTGGATTGCTGGCTAGTTTCCACAGCTGCTTCCTGTGGTCTAGTGCAGTTCCTCAGGCCAGGTACTCTCCCAGCCTACAGATCCATCCTGTTTACCTTGAAGACTCTCCTGGTTTGGAAATTTGCCTCACTCAGTCTGCTAGTAACTTTTAACTCTCTCAGATCTGCTCAGATTCATTTTTTAGAGGTATCTGACAGAACTTGTGAGAGAGCTCTGGTAAGATGCTGTTTTCAAGCTGCCATCTTGGCTCTGCCCCATAAAAACAATTTTCAACATTCCTTTTTTAAAATTTTGGGTTCCAAATTCTCTCCCTCCCTCCCTTCCTCCCTCCCCTTCCCTTCTGTGAGACAATAAGAAATTTGATATAGTTTATTACGTATGCAATCATGCTAAACATATTTACATATTACTAACTCTTTTCTTGAAAATAAAGTATATATGTAAGTATAGACATGAAGTTTCTATGTTGTTGGAGGTGCAGCTCTAAGGCCAGCATTCTGGTTCAATATTAAAACAAAATGAGACGACTTTTCCCTAAGAACAAAAACATGCTACAAGGAAACACTGGCACTTAGCTTTTCTAAATCTGGCTTTGTCTCCATCTGGAAATGCTTCTGTAAGTCACCAGAGTTTCATGACTTGCGAGGTATCTACCAGACCATGAAGTTTGATAGGCCCAGACTACATGTGGCTATATCATCAGCCACCCAGTTCATGGGGATTGCACCTGAGAAGCTGGGACTAAAAAAAAAAGTACATCAGGAAAATGGTGATCTTATCATATATCTTTGGCCTATCTTATTCTTTATTCCTAATTGTATTTTCCTACATATTTCTCAGCATCCTCATGTATTGCCACCTTTGCGTTGACAATACCAAGTATCAAATGATATCTTGACTTGATAAGCAATATATTCTCGTGTTCCTTATAGAATTTCTCTTCATCCTTCTCTTTATTCTCTACCACAGACAATCAAGCATTAACTGCAATTACATCGATGATGGTGTTTTTTGTAAAGGCATTAGTACTGCAACATGAATACAAAATCATTAGTACTGCAACATGAGATGAACAAATGTCCCATGGAATGATGTCTTCTTTAGTCTTTTAGCTCATGATAAAAGCAACTCCACCAACTTTATCTGATTCACCAAAGAGAGTTTGTGAACCATCTTTCCATTTAGCTACAACTTGCTTCTTTCTTCGGGAAAGCAATGAAAGTGTAAAAATAGATTTTCCAGTAATATGTCTAATGGTTGATACTTAAACAGGAATCTTACACATAAAGGACCAACAGTTAAGTTAAAGTTTAGAGATAGTCTAAAAACTGTGATTCCCCCTTTTCTGACACCCTACTAGTGTCACTCAGAAGGGGAAGGTGGCTACATGGGACTGCAGGCCATTTTGTATTTTTCCTTGTTTCATGTCTAGCATGGTGGCTAACCAGTCACTGCTAGACTGAAGAAACAGCAGATGGCAACCTTTTCATTCCTCTCTCTTAATTGCCATTGAGTCTTGCCCTGGGTTCAGGGCTCAAGGGGTTGCCCATCTTCACAAATAGGAAAATAGGCTCCCCAGGATTTTAGGTTGACTCCATCCCCCTCCACCTCAGATTCCTTAGCCACAATTCCCTTTTTGGCTATGGTTAAAAGTGCTCTCTTTATAAGGTGAAGGGGGTGGGGAAGAGAAGTACAAACAGGTAACCAGAGTATAAACATTAATCATGTATGGAACAAGTAGTTTTATTCCCACATAGAAAAGAAAATACTAAGCAATAAAGAATTGTAGAATTATTATGACCAATTGAGAAGCTAATTTATAAGACCCGTTGGGTCATTTGAAAATAGTTTCTTTAGTAGAGTTTCTCATTAGCCATTTAAAAATTTCTCTTCTACTGAGTTTAGCACAAGTAGGCTTTTTTCCCTCATGGTCCCTCTCTGCAGGAGATTCACTCTCAACTGCTCTAGTGACTACTACAATCCTACTTGGTTGCCTTGGGAAAGGAAAATGCCAGTTGTTTTTCAACATTGTAGAAGGCCCTGTATCAAGGGAAAGAAGACACAAACGGGAAGCAGACCTTTCTCTGACATAGGCATACTTAAGAGGCCATGTGCTCCCGGCTTGTGGGAAGCTCATTTCCCCATTCAGCCCTCTGGAGATCAGACAGTTTTCCTTACATTTCAAAACCAGCAGAAAGAGCAGCTTGAGGGTGCAGAGATTGCTCATTTAGTGTACCCACAAATATCCAGTTCAGCAGCCAATTAAAAGACTTTACCTCATCCTATTATATGGACCCCTCAGTCATCACCACAGATAGGAAGTAGCACAAGAATTTTTGCTACTGCTCTGAAATTGTAAGGTGGGGAGGGAAGCAGAGAAGACCTCTGAAGCATGTGTTTCCAGAAACAGGTCTGTATTGGTAAGCAAAATGGCCTTTGTTTTGTTTGAGTAACTCAGTGTATTTCATTGAGCCTTACTAGGTGCTAAGCCCCAGACCCAAACCCCCTTTAGGTGTAAATCCTATGTGGGTGTGGATTGGCAACTAAGGTGGGGCCCAAGGTGGGGCTAACTCCAGGGAGGGCCTAGTTTACACATGAGTTTGAGTGACATGTCTGGGACAGCAGAGGCTCTTAGACCATGAGGGTTTAAGTCACCTCTTTGTGATGATTCTAGGTCACGCGGGTGAGTTGCATGTGTGACTCACCCCTGATGTAGATAAAGATATAAAACCAGGGCTTGGCCTCCTCTTCCTTGGAGCTCATTCCCGTAGCAGTGGTGGCGAGCATGACTCTAGGCCAGCCCTTGTTCTGAGCTCCAAGGCTGAACCTAGACGTTGGTAACTATGAACGTGGATTGTGTCTGTCTGTTGATTGTAATTTGTTTGTAATTTGCTCTGAAGTTCAGTGTGCTGGTCTGTTCCCCTGAACTAAGTGAATGATATTTGTGTGCTGAATTAAAGTAAGCTTGTCAACCCCTTCACCTTGCTTTCCTTAGTTAAGCAGATCAAAAGAACATGTGCTGTCTGCAGCTTTCTGGGTGCTGGCTGTGGGCAGATCTTTCACCCCCATAGAAGCTGCTAGCCAGATTGTGGAAACAAGGTCTACTCCCAGCTAACATGTACTTGATTGGAATATCAATCAAGCATGTTTCAAGGTGGGGCTGGATGAGAGGAAGAGGATGGTACACATGGTTGGCTGGTGGCAAAGATATTAATTCATCATCAGTCTACTTGGTGATGTGTCCTTGCATACTTAGCTAAGCTAATAGGAGAATCAGTCTGTTGCTAGACCATAAGTAAAGCCTTTCCATCATGATAGAACCTGTTATCTTTATACCAAACATGCACTTTATATATATTATTTCATTTGACCCTTAATTCAATTTAACCAATTTTTATTAAGCATCTACCACATGTAAGGTGCCAGGAATACAAAATTAGATATGAAATAGGATTTGTTCTCTAGGAGTTTACAATCTAATGGAGAGAACACATGCACATACAATTAAGATACAACAGAGAAGTGCTATGAGAAATTTTCTAATCACTCAGGTCTGCAATGTAAGAGTCATAACAGAATCTTTGCCTCACTCTCCCAATCCCACATATCCACTTAGTTGCCATATCTAACAGTTCTACCCCTGCAACACCTCTCATATCTGTCCCCTTTTCTCCATTCATATGCTTCCCCTCACCCCCAGTTTGGGTCCTGATTACCCATTACTTGGATTATTCCAAGAACTTCCTCATTGGTCTCCCTGTTTCAAGTTTCTCATTCTTCTGCTACATTTCATTCTTCACACAGACATCAAAGTAATATTCCTAAAGAAAAGTCTACCTTCCACTTCTCAGTGGGTCTCTATCACCTCTAGAGTAAAATACACACACAGGAGTAGTGGGAAATATAAAGTAGTCTCATTTGTCCATAGAATCAAGAGGAGTAGAATTTTCTTTCTCTGCCTGCATGTCTCTGTGTATATCTGTCTGTCTCAGTGTACCTTATTCTCTGGCACTCACAACTCTTCATGGTGTATCTCTATCCTATATTTTCAGACTTATAACACTTTACTCCCCTTCATGCATTCTACGATGCAGCAAAAATGCCTTCCTGCTGATCCTCAGAAACAACATTCTGTATCTCATCCCCTTACCTTTGTGCCAGCAGGATACTTAAGGTTGGAATACACTCTACCCTCATTTCTGCCTGTAAGGATCTCTAACTTCTTTCAAGAGATCAGCTAAAGCACCACCTCCTATGTCAAGCCTTTCCTATATCCCTAGTGCCCACCCTAAATAATCTTGTATTTGCTTTGTATATTTTCATATCTACTTGTAGGTATACATCTTTTTGGAACCTCTCAATAGAATATAAGTTCCTGGAGGGCAGGAACTTTTTTTCTTTGCATCCCCCAACATCTATCTGTACTTGATAAATGCTGATTAATTAATTGATCAATGGAGGAAATGGTATTTGACATTGGCCTGAGTAAGTGCATAAAATATATTCAAGGATGGAATAAGCACAGACGCAGAGATAGGGGAGGGTAGAACAAGAGTGGGGGACCAAAAGTAGTTCAATTTGGTTGTAAAATGAAGCTGAGTAGAATCCTCCCCCCCACCAATTCTCTCTCTGCCTCTATAAGACTCCATATTGAAATATTTCTGGTTCTCAGGGTATGCTATGATAAAGGATATGGTGACTCGTGCTCTTCAGAAATCCACCAAGTCCTCCTCTCTCTCTCTCTCTCTCTCTCTGTCCTCTAGTGATATAGGCAAAATTAGAGGTAGGACATATTAGATACACATCTCACAGAAGTGAATGCATATCCATAAAAAAGAAGCAAATATGCAAAACAGCATAGCAAAAACAAAGCAATGATAACATCAACAGGCTGTAGAATAATAAAATATTTAGAAACATTAAAATTTTTACTGATTGGTAGTGAATCTATGCATATTTACTAAACTAGTACAACTACAAATACATGTATTATACTAACTCAAAAGTAAAATAAACATAAATAAAAATACCAAAAGAGAAGCATACTCAAAATATGCAATAATTAACATGTATATTAATGAGCATATGTAACTACATTTGTTAAATATTAGCATTGCTGTCTGGGATCATGTGTAACCACTTCTCCCATTTCTCTATAATGTCATAAGTTTATCTGTGTCAGGAGCAACTCTAAAGACAGGCCTCTCTTAGTTGAGGTACAATGTTGGGACAAAATGAGACATTCACAAGTCATGGAACAGTTAATGAAATGAAGTTTAATTTTCCCTAACATAGAAAGAATATGCAACAACAATAAAAAACATTGGCACTTGGCTTGTCTGTATACTTCCATCCCTACTAGACTCAATATTGAAACGTTTCTGGTGCTCAGGGTAGGATGTGATGAAAGATATGGTAGCTCTCAAGCTCTTCAGAAATCCACTGGGTCCAAATCTCCCCATGGTTGGGATATTTTTATACCTTTAGATAACCAAGAAACTGTCTTGGATCATCTGGGGTTAATCAGGTCCTGGGAACAGCTTTGTCTCCTTTTAGGGAAAATTCATCCCTAAGGATATGAAAAGGAGGGAGGGTCTTGGCATATCCATATTGTTGGTGGAAGAAAATAAGCTATGTCAAGGAAAAACTGGTCCTACCACAGGTCAGTCGCTAGTTGAGTAGGCCCAGTTGTCCTATACCCTCAGAACCTGTCTCTATCCCTAGAACCTGAATTAATTGATGGTTGATCATAGCCCTCAAAACAACTACAGTCCTACAGTCGTAAACCTGAATTTGTAGAAGGCCCAGGCTTGTTAGCAATGTGTATACTCTGTATATATACTCAGTGTACTACATATATACTCTGTGGGTTGTCTTCATATCTGAAAAATTTCTATTGCTGAAGTTCCAGGCAGAATAGGTTTAATGCTGTCCTCCTATCTCAATTGGTTGTTGGATCACATTCCACAGAAGCCTCTTCATTTGTAATGTCTCTTTCTAAGCTATTGTCCAATTAGGTTAGTCTTTGAACAACTGGTACAATCTTTGGCTTAGAGTACATGGAGGTAAGTATCCATTAGTTTCTACATGCTCACCAAAGAGTCCAAACAACTCACTTATAGGGTTGCAGTGAATCGTCTTTAAAGGGCTCCTACCAGTCTCTGGGTCAAGATGCTCCATTATCATACAACTAAATATGGGGCAGCATTCCACCGATCTAACCTAAGGGTTCCGTGAATAGCAAGATTTCTCAGCAAATATTTTTCAACTTGTTAGGGGTTTTAACAATGAATTTGGACATCATACTAACGTTCATTTCTGTCACTAGTCTTTTGAAAATAAGGTGCAACTAAATGGTAAGCTTCTTTTAGCTTCTCTCTCAGTTGAGAGCTGTAGTAGTTGTGAGTACCTATAGTCTTTATATCCTCAGGAACTCCAAAGTCTAAGCTGATAGATAGGTCTGCTTCTTGCCCAGACATACTTAGCACAGTGACTGGCACATAGTAAATGCTTGTTGACTTGAATTGACATTAGCAGGTAGAGTATAAAGCCCATGATATCCTTACATATGGGGCCTAGGAAAGTCACATGTCTCCATTGAGATTTTTGTTTTGGTCTCAGTGCCCCTAAAGTGGTCATTAGGGTGTAGTTGAAAAGCTCAGGTGTGAGTCTCCTTAATCTTGGTAAGATATAGTTGTAGACTTCTTGATTCTAGATAAAGCTAACATCAACTACAACAATATGCTTTCAATGTCTCTGCCTTGGTCAGTATAGATCTGGCAATAAGTCCATACAGTATTTAGCAATGATGGACACTTTCTGTTTCCTTTATTTCTTGATATGCCAGTGAATACTTTATATCTAATGGCCTATTGCCATCAAAATGTCACTTATATTCTTGCTGTCTCCTTGCAGGGATAGAAAGTCATTGGAGTCAAGTTACAAAGGCTTGCTAATGCTTATATTTTCCAAATATACAGGTCCAATTTCAACACTTTGCAGGCAATTAGCACAAGTTTTACATTTCATAGTGACATCTACAGCCATCTTGAGTGAGTAAAATATCTTTCTTACTACTTCTAGGACCCTCTCTTTGCCTATAAATCTAAAGTCAACACATAAAGGCCACAGAGCAGTATGTGCTTGGTAGCATCAATTTCTTCCTGGTACCAAGATCAGCGATGGCTTGGCATCCATTGTACTCCATTGTACAGTTCCATTTTCTGCCAATTGCAATGATAGAGTAACTTCAAGGGATTGGGAGTTGGGTCCTTTAGCATTTTTGTCATGCTACTCAGGTTGTATTGTTTCTTGAAAACCTTCACCCTGTATCAGTTCATCTCACTATTATTTATCCAGACAATTGAAGAAAAGAAAATTAGTACAGTGAAATAAGATTGACATATGCAGCTGGCATGTTACCTGGAGAGCTGCCAATTGTCCTGTCCTGTGCTTGTAGCCCAGATCCCTGGCTATGGAATGCAACCTTCACTTTTTCTTTAAGTATAACCCTTCCTTCAGTTTTATGTGGCCTTTGGCATGGATTATCTGCATTCACATTAGTCTTCCCTGCTCAGTAATGAATGTTGAATTTGTAGTTGGCTTGTGCTGCTATGCATTTCAGGTAAGCAGTGTCTGACTTGAGCCTGAGTCAAAATATGTCAGTGAATCGTTGTCAATCTGCACTTGAAACTTTGCTACATATCCATAGTGTTTGAAATTCTCAGTGATAGCCTTTTTCAAAACCAAAAACTTCGGTTTATGTAGAGGGTAATGAGTCTTACTGTCACTTAGACTTCTTCCCAAAAACACAACTGATGTATGATGATCATCATGTCTTGATTTTAGGATTGCTCCCAAGCCTTCCAGGCTGGCATCTGTTTGTGGAACAAAAAGCTTATTTGCATCTGCATAAGCCAATATTTTGCATGTGCAAGGCATTTAACCAATTCCTTAAATGGATATTTGTCTGTCTGTCTATCTATCTATCTATCTATCTATCTATCTATCTATCTATCT
>CM053622.1:447273826-447287786 GCA_028646595.1 Phalanger gymnotis
GACCAGCCACTTAATTCCTCCCACCAGGTGGGCCTGGGGCCAGAAGCAACTGCAGCTGTAGTTCTGTAGCTGCCCCACCTTTACTGTCCCAGGGGTGGTGGCTGAACCGCAAACTCGCTGTCCTGAGCAGCTTTTCCCACTAACCTTCTCTGTTGTCTTTGCTTTTTGTGGGTTGAGAGGTCTGGTAAATGCCACAGCTCACTGATTCAGGGCACTAGGTCATGCTCTGCCTGGCTCCTGTTCTGGTCGGTCCGCGCCACCCACTCTGGGCTCTGCTCCGCTCAGCTCTGCTCTCCTCAGCTCCCAGCTCCATGCCGGATAGACCTTACCGAGAGACCATTCAGGTTGTCCTGGGCTGGAGCCCTGCTTCCCTCTGCCACTTTGTGGGTTCTGCAGTTCTAGAATTGGTTCAGAGCCATTTTTATAGGTTTTTGGATGGACTTGGTGGGGAGCTCACGCTAGTCCCTGCTTTCCAGCCGCCATCTTGGCTCCGCCCCCCTGTCCTTTGTTCTTAAAGAGGACCATGACATCTGGAAGGTGGTATCATGACTTGCAAGTGAATTTGATTTAAGTGAGAGAGTGTTGTGCAAAGTCACCAGGCTTTGGAGCCATCTGGATCCAGTGGCAAGATACAGATCAGGACAACTGGAGAAGGCCCTGGATGCAGTAGGATACTTTGACCTTTGTAAACTAAGGTCTTTCCCAGCTCTCTGTTTGACTGAGGCAATGCCCATTCAGTGATTAAGGCTAAGTAAGAAACAACCTACCTAAAAGTAGCCTTTGTTCCCTAGCAATCGTCTGTACCTTAGCACATCCCCTTGAAGATTTCCTGAACATCCCTCAACCCCAATCCTAGAAATGGTAGCTGTTAGGCCACAGTGGGATGTTGAGTGTTCCAAGTCTATGAGAGACTGGGCCTAGTCCTGAAGAGGAAGTGACAGGCACTTTTGCTCTCAATCATGTGGCAGCCATGACAAGGGAAAGTATGTGTTCTGAGTGGTTGGAGTTCCTGAATTTTTGATCTCTGGAATTGTCAAGATTTCCTAAACACAATTCTCCTGACTAGAGGATAAGATAATTTCCTAGGTAGTAGAATCCCTAGATACTGCCTTCTAATGAGAGAAAGGGATTTATTAATCAGCACCAATTAAGCTTTGAGGTTACCTTAATAGTAACCCAAAATTTGATCTGTATTTTGATATTTTCAGAAGAAACACTGGATGGGGGAAGTAATACAAGCTAAAAAGAAAGTGATTTCTTTGGTAGCACCCTCAAGACAAAATCCAAGGCTTTGGGGCATTAGGGCAGAGTCTACACCTAGCTATAAAATAGCAATAAGAATCATTTCTGTTGTGAGTATCAAAGGAGATATGTGTGTAAAGGGCTATGTACCTGTTAACACTTTTTTTTTTTAGCGATCTAATGATGGAAAAAGTGCCACAGAAGAAGCTTCCCTACAGTGAATTTCTAATTATCCTCTTAAAAGAGTAGGATAAAAAAATGGCCATTTGGATAGATGGCAAGTAAGCCCTTACCCACTTCTTGGTCAGTCCTTCCAGTTCCCCAAAGTCAAATCAGACAACTGATTGGGCAAAGAACTTCCTGCATTCCTCAAAAGGTTTCTACTAGCGATCACATTCACTTATGTTTCAAAGTCAATGAAATATGTTTGAGATTAGGTTTGGAATTTGATCCTTCCAATGTTACTATTTTTTATATTACTAGTCTAGAGTATAGGAGTGGGAGGTACCCTGTGTTGCTTCATGCAATAAAAGTCCAGAAGGGTGTTTTTGATAACTCAGGTAACCTCTATGTCCAATATCAAACTGGCATTTTCTTTGTCCTTGGGGCATTTTAAATAGTCACTGTACAGTAGATACATACAACATATACAAGAGGCCCTCTAGCTTACAAATGAATTGTTTTGCTGAAATTGGGCATAAGTTGTGTTTTTTTTACCTTATTGATAATCAATTTTATCAAGAATATCATAAATAACGTTTAAGTTCCTAGACCAGTTCCTAGGAGCCTATTTGTTTATAATATAGCTAGAATACTATGTACTGGCAGTGAAAAATAGCAGGCCAATACTGCCGCTCGTATCTGTGTTCTTGCTTGCATTTTGTTTTAGTGGCAGATGTGCCATTTTTCAGAATATTATAAGTCCTCCTCATAAAATTCTATAGTCACTCAAAAGAAAGCCAACTAAGTAATCTCAGAAAAAACAAATGAGTAAGGAACGCCTTTTTCCAATATGTGACATGTGGTGGCATGAGCAGCCTATGAATTACTCCATCAGTTCATAGATCCTGGCCAGAGCTCCAGATAAGCATTGAATTGGCCCTGGAATTGAACAAGAAGACAGCGGGCTCAAATTAACTGAGATATTGTTTAATACATTCAATGATCCCAAACTGTTCCTTGACACACACAAATAATTTTTGCTACCAGTATTCTTCCTGCAATTTTGTCCATTCAGTCATGTCCAGCTCTTTGTGACCCTTCTTGGTTTCCTGGACAAAGAAACTGGAATGGTTTGTCATTTCCTTCTCTAGCTCATTTTACAGAAGAGGAAACTGAGTCAAACAGGGCTAAATGACTTGTCCAGGGTCACATAGCTAGTAAATATCTGAGGCCGGATTTGAACTTAGGAAGGCTCATCTTCCTGACTCCAGTTTTAGCACTTGTGCCACCTAGTTGCCCTTCCCATGATTCTATATGGCTATAAATTCTAGAACATCAAAATTAAATTAAATCATAATTAAAATTTTGAGTGAACCAGAGGGCTATAGAGAGAGATATTGTGGGCATAAGCAATCTGGAACATATTGGTGATGACTTGCATGCAAGAAATTATAGAAAATATATCACCCAGTAAATGTACTACTGGAAAAGGTGTTGAACCTATCATGTAGCTAGAGCAAGGAATAATTGACAATCCACGTGATTAGCTGATACACACAAAATGTGAAAATACCAAGAAAAAGATCCCAGGAAGATCTTCTATAAGAGATTTAAGAAAGAGGGATAAAGGATAAAGTATGGATGATTTGCAGACTACACTAATGGAAGAACTATCTCCATTAGTGAAGTTATGGAGTCATTAAAGTAGGAGAGTAATTTGGTCAAATTTGGAAAAGAAGTGTAGGGAGGAGGGAAAGAGAGAAGGAGAAAGAGGCGGGAGAGTAGGAAGGAAGGAGGAAGAGAAGAAGGGGTGAAAGAGGAGAGAGAGAGAGGAGACAGAGACAGAGAGGGAGAGAGACAGACAGAAAGAGAGAGACAGAGAGAGAGAGAGAGAGAGAGAGAGATTAGATACACATCATGAAGTACTCAATGAGTACAGTAATCTCCTCTCTGATAAACCCAAAAAATCCAGCTTCTAGGATAAGAACTCACTATTTCACAGAAACTTCTGAGAAAACTGTTAAATAGTATGGCAGAAACTGGGCATACACCAATATCTTACACCGTACGCCAAAATAAAGTCAAAATGGTACATGATTTAGATATAAAGTCTGATACTATAAGCAATTTGGGAGAGCAAGGAATAGTTTACCTATCAGATTTATGGGAAAGCAAAGAATTCATGACATAACAAGAGAAAGAGAGCATTAAAAATGCAAAATTGATAATTTTGATTATGTTAAATTGAAAAGCTTTTGTACAAAGGCAATGAAACCAAGATTAGGAGGGAAGCAGAAAATTGGGAAAGAATTTTTACAATCAGTGTCTCTGATAAAGGCCTCATCTCTAAAATATACAGGGAACTGAGTCAAATTTGTAAGAATACAAGTCATTCCCCAATTGAGAAATTGTCAAAGGATATGAAAAAGCAATTTTCAGAGGAAAAAATTAAAGATATCCATAGTCATATGAAAAAAATGCTGTAAATCACTATTGATTAAAGAAATGCAAATCAAAACAACCCTTATGTACCACATTTCTCCTGTTACATTGGCTAACATGACAAAACAGGAAAATCATAAATGCTGGAGAAGATGTGGGAAAATTGGAACACTATTGCATTGTTGGTGGAGTTGTGAATAATCTAACCATTCTGGAGAGCAATTTGGAACTACGGCCAAAGGACTATAAAATGTGCATACCCTTTGATCCAGCAATACCACTTCTAGAGGTGTATCCTAAAGAGATCATACAAGTGGGAAAAGGACCTATAGGTACAAAAATATAGTAGCTCTTTTGGTTGTGGCAAAGAATTGGACATCAAGGAGATGTCCATCAATTAGGGAATGGCAGAACAAATTGTGATATATGAATGTAATGGAATACTACTGTGCTATAAGAAATGAGGAGCAAATGGACTTCATTATAACCTGGAAAGACCTACGTGATCTGATGCTGAGGGGAGCAAAACCAGGAAAACATTATACACAATTATAGACACACAGTATCTCTGATGACTAACTTCAATAGACTTGGCTCTTAGTAATACAAGGTTCTAAGACAGCTCCAAAAGACTCATGATGGAGAAAAGCAATCCACATCCAGAGAAAGAATTACAGAGTCTGAATGCAGATTGAAGCAAACTATTTGCTCCCTTACCCCCCCCCCATTTTTTCTTTTTTGGTTTTGTTTCTTCTTTCTCATGGTTCATTCCACTGGTTATAATTCTTCTTTACAACTTGACTACTGTGAAAATAAATTTAATGCGAAGGTATATGTAGAATTTATATTGGATTACATACCATCTTGGAGGGAAAGGGGGGAAGAGAGGGAGGCAGAGAAAATTTGGAGCTCAAAAACTTGTGGAACTGAGAGTTGTAAACTAAAAATTAAAAAAAAATAAATTAAAGGGGGAGGAGAGGAGAAGAGAGGAGGAGGAGGGGGAGGAGGAACAGGAGGAGGAGAAGCAGGTCTCTTTTATTGGCTAAAGAACTCAGTGCTACATAACTTAATGGTCTCTGTAGAGACTCATGCTCTGCAGCAGTGGTATCAAATTCAAATAAAAATGGGTTGCTAATCCTTACATAAGGATCCTTACAGACTACATATTAACTTAGCTTTTTAAAAGTAACGTTATCTATGCTTCACTGTATTTTTATTTATTTTGTTACATATTTCCCAATTACATTTTAATCTGGTTCCACAGCACTCAAGAATGCTGTGGGCTGCGTGTGGCATACAGGCCTCATGTTTGACACCTCTGCCCTAGGGAACCATGAACAATGGATTCTTTTCTAGACCAAGACCCCTGGATTTAGTGGAAGGATTCTTGGCCCAAGCAGGAAACAGTTTAGGAGCCAAGGAAACAAGGGACAAAGTCAGAATGTGGAGGAGCAAAACAAGAGTATGCCCTTCGTTAGTTATTTGGACTGTGAAGGTCTGGGGCAGGGTGGTCACCTCTCCATTGATCCCTAGCTCTTTCATTTTGCTAGGGTTAGGGTAGGGTTGGTGGGGGTTGAATCTCAACCGTAGAGGATTTCTATAAATATATTGGATTGTAAATTCCAAGTGAATTTGGCTCTCTTTAGGAGAGAGTGGCTTAACTCTCTCCCAATGCAAAATGCTTCCTCCTGGTGGGGACCCTCAATCCCAATGTAAGTCTGGAGGAACTCTATAGGTCCTTGGGGAAGGTGGGCTCATCAGAAAAAAAGAGTTCTTTTTACTATGGACTGAAGTTTGAATCTTTTTGTGTGTGTCAAACTAAATGAAACCTGTTTTTTATTTGCTTTTGTTGGGTAGCCTGAGTGTTTGCATGAGAGCTGAGGTCCCCTTTTCTTTTCTGTGAAGACCTGGACACTAAGAAAAATCACTAATTAACACTTAGTTCTTTTTAAATGGTATTTTATTTTTTAATTATATGTAAAGATAGTTTTCAACATTCATTTTTATTAATATTTTGAATTCCAAATATTCCCTTCCTTCCCCTTCCTCAAGACATCAATCATGCTAAACATATTTCCACATTAGTCATGTTGTGAAAGAAAAAACAGAACAAAAGGGAAAAGCTACCAAAAAAAGTGAAAAATAGTATGCTTTGATCTCCATTCAGACTCCATAGTTCTTTTCCTGGATGGTATTTTCCATCATGAGTCTTTTGGAATTGTCTTGGATCATTGTATTGCTAGGAAGAGGTAAATCTATCATGGTTGGTCATGGCACCATGTTGCTGTTACCACATCCAATGTCCTCCTGGTTCTGCTTACTTCATTCAGGATCAATTTGATTATACAGTTTTTTTTTAAAAAACACTTTATACACATAACATCATTTAAGCTTTTGACAGCTCTGAGATGGTAGACATTGTCATCTACATTTCAAAGAGGAAGAAACTGAGACTCACAGAGAGTAACTAACTCACCTTTGTCAGAATGCTAGTAATTGTCAAAGGCAAGATTTGAACCCAGGTTTTCAAGATCCCAGTGCAGCATTCTATCCATTATAATATACTTTCTCCAGGGGAAACCTGAGTAGGAGAAATTCTGATTATTTTTTTTTTGGTGTGGAGGAACACTGTGTAGAGTCATGAGCTAAGCAGGAGAAGCCTGTTTCTCACCTCCCAAGACTGAACCTTGGCATAAATTCAGATTTTTGGTATTGGGCTATGAGTCACATAGATATGAAGATTGCCTATGATGGAAATAGTTGGTATATAAGTGATAAAAAATGAAATCTGGTAGGCACATAGTCCCCCTGAGTGGGGTAAAAGAAGATGATAGCAAAGAAACATTGGATAAAACAGCTACCTTTGCTGGCCATTGCCCCAGGATAAACAGAGCCTCAGGACTGGTAAAGAAAGAGCAAATTACTGGTTATCTATATGCATGGAACATTCAGAAATTGGGCAGATATAACTCCGAGCATTTTTGAATATTAAGAAAAATGATAAATTATAACTACTTTAAACAATATTGTATAGTAATAGATTTATCATTGAAGCGATAAATAGTAGCAGCACTTTTTAGCCCTGTGGACCCTCGGCACCTCTTTTAACTTCTGAGATACAGTAGTTTTATAACTGAAGATGCATTTTCTCTTGGTTCACGAGCAAATCCAGCATCAGTCTTCTTTGGGTAGCATCCTCCCTCCCATTTCCTATTCCTTACTTGCCCAGACACAAACAATGGGGGCCAGGATGAGGCATAAGAGGACTGGACTTTCACCTCAAAACTATTTCTGTGATAGGATTTGACCTATAAGTCCATAATGTTGTTTAATGACAAAATTTCAATTTCATAATTAGAGAGAAAAGATTTTAACATACAAGGGGCTAACCCTAACTCCAACCTTTTCTGACACAAAACTTAGCCATGTTATGGAGAAGAAACATTGAATATATTTGGCAGAGCCATAACTAGGAATTTTTGCTTCCAGAATAAGTATCAAAAAGCCTGTCTTCAGTCGAAGGAGAATCAACCAGCCCATGAAAGAGACAAAAAAGAAAGGATGGGGGAGGAGCTCATTCCAGCCCTCCCTCTGGTAGCTTCTTATTTTCTTGTTTTTGCTAATCAGTCAACAAGCATTCAATAAGTGGGTGCTAAATTCTGCTATTTCTGTGTTGAAGAAAGACTCAAATTACTGCTTTCCATATGCTAAACTGGTACCCTGCAACAAAGCCCCAGTCACCCTGTCTTAGTTAAGGCTCTTCTAGTTGATGATGATGCCAACAGTTTGAGTTCTCTTGACCTTTTAAAGAACAAAGAGAATAGAGAAATTCCCCAAACCCCACATAAGGGGTAGGGGTCGGCGGGGGAGAGATATGCAAATACCTCTATAAATAATAATCAGAATCTAAAGGTGTCTCTTCTGCTTTGAAAATTCTAACCCAGTATTTGGAATACAAATCCAGACTCACTTCCACATGATGCCTCATTTTGTCATCCCTTGAGTTTTTTTCCCTTTGCTGTTTTAAAGTCAAGCATACACTCAGTTCCCTTCAATCATTGGGGTTCATTACACTCATCTGGACTCCTGAAACCTAATTTTTATGTCCATATTTTGATTTCCATTAAATCTAAATCCTCACATATATGTGCTATGAGTATCCTAAGTCTCAGAACCAGACCACTAGGACCCATTTCTCAGCATCAATTATCATCAGTGCAGGAATCATACTGACTCAGCTTTCATGGCAAGAGGCATAGCCATGGAACCCTAGGAAAGAAAGGACAGACATAGGGCCCCTCAGCCGGGAGAATATGATGCTATGCTCACCTGCTACTTTTAGTAATTAATAGTTTGTTCTCCACATTGATTAGTGATTTTGTTTCCCAGTTAACTGGAATAGATAGATAGATAGATAAATAGATAGATGGATGGATTATATATATATGTGTGTGTGCATGTATATGTAATATATATTATATATATACATATGCATATATACATATATCAAACTTGATGTGAATTAAAACAATGTTCAGGATCAGAAAAAAAAATGTTACTAAAAACCAAAGTCTTTGATCAGAATCAAATGGTAATGCAGACTGGGCAAATTCCCATGTTGCCAAGTCTTTTGGTAATGTTTCCAAAGGCAGCAGGACATAGCTGATTTCTTCCTCCTCCTCCTCCGTCTCCATTTTTTTTTGCACTGAATGTGGTGAATTTATTGCTGGTACACAATACAAGACTCTAGGCTTCTCCCCCCTACTACAGGGGTGCTTTGGGACAAGGATGTGAATGAGACATGGGATCTCCAGTATAGGAACATAGATTAGGAATGCGGGCTCCCCAGTGGAGGGTCTCTTCTTTTGGCTGGGGATAAAGGTCCGGGACTTTCCACTTTACTCCTTGGAGGCCAGGGAGACTATGAGGTCTACTACACAGTTACTATAACCATACTCATTGTCATATCAGAAAATGAGTTTGACAAATTGGTCATTGTGGGCAATACCAGCACCAGCATCAAAGGCAGAAGAGTGGGTGTTGCTGTTAAAGTCACAGGATACAACCTGGTCCTCTGTGTAGCCTAAGATGCCCTTCAAAGGTCCCTCTGCTGCTTGCTTCACCACTTTCTTGATATCATCATATTTTGCAGGTTTCTCCAGGTGGCAGGTCAGATCCACAACAGATATATTGGGAGTAGGAAGGCCATGCCTGTGAGCTTCCCATTCAGCTCAGGTATGACCTTGTCTACTGCCTTAGCAGCACCAGTGGAAGCAGGGAAGATATTTCGGGCAGCACCATGCCCATCATGCCACAGCTTGCCAGAGGAGCCATCTACTGTCTTCTGGATAGCAGTACTGGCATGGACTGTAGTCATGACTCCTTCCACAATACCAAAGTTGTCATGAATGACCTTGGCTAAGGGGGCCAAGCAATTGGTAGTACAGGAAGCATTACTGACAATCTTAAGGGAATTATCATATTTCCTATGGTTCGTTCCCATCATGAACACTGGGGCATCACCAGTGAGCTTCAGCCTTTTCCTTGGTGGTAAAGACTCCAATGGACTCTGCAACATATTCAGCTCCAGCATCTCCCCATTTAATACTGGTGGGATCCTGCTCCTGGAGGATGGTAAAGGCTTTTCCTTTGATCATCAGCTTCCCATTCTCAGCCTTGACGGTGCCCTTGAACTTTCCATGGGTGGAATCATATTGAAACATATAAACCATGTAGCTGATGTCAAAGAAGGGGTCATTGATGGCCATGATGTCTGCTCTACCCGAGATGAATGCAGCCCTGGTCACTAGGCACCCGATATGACCAGATCTGTTGACTCTGACCTTCACCATCTTGTTTCAGGGATGTGACTGAAGCAGCAGATCCTGGAACCCAGCTTGGGAGAAAAGCCGAAAGTTTCTTCCTCCTTTTTGTGAAAGTATATAGTATGTGCTCATCACACTGCAGGCTATTTGGGAAATGGCCCACTATCTTCTGGGGGAGGGAAGCAGAGGAGTCTGACTTAGGATTTGCCTGGCTTCCAGTGGAAAGATAGGTCAAGCTTACTCAAAGGATTCTGATTTAAATTTCTTCTACAATGCAAAATAACATCCTTGAATTCTCTATTTTATTTTTCCATCAGAAAACACAATATCTACATGTGGTGTGGGATTGGGGATAAATTCTCCAGAAAATAACTCAGACATCCAGATAACTTTGTTAATCTAGATCTGACTGTAGAAATCTTCACATACATTTATCAAGTCACCTCTCAAAGCTAAAAAGAAATAGAATACTGTGTTGGTAAGCAAAATGGGCTCTTAGTGCTTAGTAATTCAGTGTATTTCATTGAGCCTTACTAGGTGCTAAGCCCCAGGCCCAAACCCCTATTAGGTATGGATGCGAGTGTGGATTGGTGACTGGGGTGGGGCCCAAGGTGGGGCTGGCTAAGAAGAGGTGCTGACTCCAGAGCCATGCTGGCTTGAGTCTTACTAAGTGCTAAGCCCTAGGTTCTAACCCCTATTAGATGTTAACCTAACCTATGTGGATGTGAACCTCCCAGGGTCCTAAGGGGAGGGGCTAGCTCAAGCGCCAATCATAGCAGCCTAAGTTCTGGTCATTCAGATGACGTTTGATGACGTCTGAAGCCATATAAGAACAGAGGACAGAGCCATTTGCAGAAGGGCTCTCTCTCATGGTGGTGCTGAGGCGGAGACTCCGGGCAGCTGTAACTAGGAGCCCTCCAGCTTGTAACCTGGATGCTGAGACTTTGTTAAACTCTGGTAACTATGTATTGGGATTTGAATCAGACAAGGTCTGTCTGTTGATGTTTGTACTTTGTTTGTATTTGTTCTGAAGTTCAGTGTGCTGGCTTTTTTCCCTGAACTAAGTGAATGATATTGGTATGCTGAATTAAAGTAAGCTTGTCAAACCCCTTCATGTAGCTTTCCTTAGTTAAGCAGATTAAAAGAACCTGTGCTTTTGCGGCATGCTTGTTGTTGGGGTTGTGTTGGTCTTACATCCCCACAACAGCTGCTAGCCAGATTGTTGAAACAAATGCAAAACACCAAACACCTCATAAAGAAACAAGGAAAGGTTAAAACTCCTGTATTTATAATTTAATTTGTATCTAAAGATGGAAATTACATTTCAAATTGGAGCAGCGAAGTAAAATTCACATTATTTCTTAAGAATCTGAAGGGAGAAGGTGTTTTGGAAGAAGAGAGATTTGCAGCCAAATTCTTGTGCAATGGTACACATTGGTAGGACTCCCTGTTCCTATAGACATACTTTTTTTTTGGAAATGATGCTATTTAATTAATATCTATTTTTAAAGTGATACTTCTAGCTTCTTACAGCTGTATAAATATATAACAAAATCCTTTCAAATTTTCTACCCCAGAACTTTCCATAGTATACATGATTAATAACAAAAATAACTTTTATATAGTACCTACTATGTGCCAGGCACTGTGCTAAGCACTTTACAAATATGATCTCATTTGATCCTTGCAATAACCTCCTGGGAAGTAGGTGCTATTACTTCATTTTACAACTGAGGAAACTGAGGCCCAAGATTATACAGCTAATAAGCATCTGAGGCTGGAATAGAACTCATCTTCCTGACTTCAGGTCTACTGTGCTACCTAGCTATCTCAAATACAACTCTAGTTGAATCCATTTGCAGAAAGTGTGTATTATAGTATGTATGATCATAGATATAGAGCTGAAAGTGGAAGACCATTTAGTCTCTCTTCTTTTTGCAGATGAGGAAAATGAGTCCCAGGGAAGTTAAGTGAATTGCCCAGTGCCACACAGATAATAGGTTGCAGAGGCATAACTCAAAGTTAGGTTCTTTGATTCCAAGTAAAGTGTTCTCTCTAGTCAATTAGCCAGTTAATTTCTAGTGGATTCATCAGCTTTCTAAGTAAGGGGACTGATAGAAGTTCCCATGCTGACAAATCACAGTTCCTCCTCATATTCCTATATATCTCTGTTAAGAAGAGGAGGTGTTCTAATCAATTTATCAACTAACATTTTTAAGGACCTACTATGTGCCAGACACTATAACATTCTTTGCCAGAAACCTGCCTGAGAAAGAAAAATGATAGTATGCTGATGGAGGAACTCAAAGACTTTTGAAATATCACTAAATATTACCCAAAGTCATGTAAATAGAAGCAAAGTGGCATAATGTTGCTGACCTTTCACCCAGGAAGACCTGAGTTCAAATGTTGCCTCAAGCACTTACTAGTTATGTGATCCCAGGGAAGACACTTAACTTTTCTCATTGGTAAAATGAGGATTTTAACAACACCTGGCTCACAGTGTTGTTGTAAGGATCAGTTGAGACAATGTATGTGCAAAACACCCTACAAACCTTAGAGCTCTATCAATACTGGCCGTCATCACCATTATGTAAACGTATCAGAAAACAAAGCATATGTTGGAAATAGCTGAGCTACAAGTGATGAAAGAAATAAAATCTGGCATGTGCACAGTCTCCCTGAGTGGGATAAAAGATGATAGCAAAGATATATTGGGCAAAACAGCTAGCTTTGCTGGCCATCAACCCAGGATAAATTGTCTGTAGGTCCTACATTCTACATTAGAAGGGTGGGGCAGAGAGAGAAGAGAAAAGGAAATGAGTGAAGGTTTGGAAAAGTTGGGAGATGAGCCAGCAAACTGTGCTCCTAATGAAGTATGGAGGTTCTGCCAGAGGACCAAAGCTGAACCAGATAGGCTTCCAGTTCTGGAAAAATGTTTGTCCTCAGGGTCACTGGCTCCTCCAGGAGCCTGCTATGAGCAAAAGCTACAGGCCAGACTCATCTTCCCCAGGGAAGTAAAGGGCTTGTGGGTGGTGGGGGGAGAGAAGATAATGTGATTTTATGATTCTCCTTGTCCAATAACCTTCTTCTCTTGGTTGCAGGTGCCAAAACTTTCATTCCACATTTTCCCGATGCTCGTTCATACTGATGAATCAGTATGATTAGTCAATTAGGATCAGTATTATCTGTGGGGTAGTGGGTATGCATTAGAAAAAAAAAAACTAAGTTTGAGACACTAGACCCGTCTTAGCTCTATCACCTTTGGCAAATCCCAACTTCTCTAGACTTTGGTTTCTTCATCTATAAAATAAGGATAATAATATTCACCTTCCTTTTTCATGGGATTGTTTTATAATTTATTTAAAATTTTATTGATTATTTTAATATGACTATAACTCTTCGATAATTTTCCCTCTCATATAACCCTCCCTTGTGACAAAGAGAAATAGTTTAGCACAAAATGGTACCTTGACCATGTCAGACATTGCATGCATTATTCTATACATGGCCGAAAGTATGTTTCTTCAGTTCATCAAATTGTGAGAGCCAAGTAGGGTGAATTATATAAAGCACCTTGTCAGTCAGTCAATAAACATTTGTTAAGTGCCTATTAAACCAGGTGCTATGATAAGCACTGGAGATAAAAGTACAAGAAGACAGTCCCCGGTTTCAAGGAGCTTTACAATCTACTGGGAGAAGGTGACACATAAAAGGAAGCTATGTGGGAGTTGGAGGGGGAGGGGGGGAGTGTTGTTGGTGGAAGGGCATGATGGTGTCTGAAGTAGTGCAGCCAAGTGAAAATGAAGAGATGGCTGGCCTATGATTTCTCCTTAATTGGAGGTTTGGGGAGGAATTTTCCATTTCACCTTCCATTCAAAAAGTCACCTACGAAATATAAAAATAAATGTAAGCTATTGTTATAACAGCTTATATTAGAGCTTTGCATATTTTAATGGAAGCAGAGGTTTAGGATAGTGTGTTGGTAAGCAAAATGGGCTCCTTAGCACTTAGTGCCCTTGAAGAGTTTGGCTTTTGTTTGCTTCTCTAAGCCCCAGGCCCAAACTCCTATTAGGTGTGGAACCTACATGGGTGTAGATTGGTGACTGGGGTGGGGCCCAAGGTGGGGCTGGCTAAGGGGAGGAGTTAACTCCAGAGCCATGCCCTATTAGGTGTTAACCTAACCTATGTGGATGTGAACCTCCCAGGGTCCTAAGGGGAGGGGCTAACTAGAACCAATCATAGCAGCCTAAATCCTGGTCATTCAGATGACGTTTGACGATGTCTGA
>CM053622.1:447287886-447305035 GCA_028646595.1 Phalanger gymnotis
TTGGGTGCACAGAAGACAGACTCTGATTCTCATTGTGCCTGGAGGTTCCCTGCTTGTTTGCTTTCCATTAAGACAGAGTGAAGCTGTGCATGGAGATATTGCCATGCCTCACTGCTCATTATAAAGGCACATGGGTCCCAGAGAATGTCTTCACTGAGGTGGCAGCATGTGATAACACTTACTCAAGGAAGCAGTAAGCCAGACATAGCAGAAAGAACATTGGAGGCAGAACACCTGACAGCTCTGCTCCTTACTACCCGTGTGTCCTCTGGCACTGAAGTTCCATGTGCTCATCAATAAATGAAGGACTTGGACTAGATTACGTCTAAGGTCCTTTTTAACCATGGGCGTGCTGGAGCCAGCTTGTACCCAGCTGGCATGAGCCCATTGTTAAATTTCCAGGGTGAGTGCTTATGCTTCAGAAGTGGGTGCAAATACTACAAATCAAGGCTTGATTTATTGCTTTGTTGATTGTCTCTAGACTTAAAAATGTGATGGAGAAAATATGAATAATGCAGATTAAAGTTAAAAGTATGTTCAGAGTGGGGAGGAAAGAAAAAAAAAGAAATGTAAATGATAACTATTATATGTTTAAAAGGAATAGCAAGTTGTACATGATAGATTTGCAGTTCCATGTGCAATTTTTTTATTTTACTTTGTTATGGAAATGCTTGTTTTATTCTATACATTAAAAATAAAACAAAAATAAATAAACTTTAAAAAGAAAAACAAGTATATTTAGTTTATATGTTTTTTCTCTTTGGAGAGCTAGTTGTTAAACATTTACCAGCATGCCCTGCTTTTAGTTTGATAGTCCTTTTAGCGTTATTGGGAAATGGAAGGTGGGCAGTGGGAAGGAGAAGGAAAGAAAGGAAGAGAGAAAGAAAGGAAGGGAGGAAGAAACAAAGAAAGAAAGAAACAAAGAAAGAAAGAAAGAAAGAAAGAAAGAAAGAAAGAAAGAAAGAAAGGAAGGAAGGAAGAAAGAAAGAAAAGAAAGAACTAAGGTGGGAAGGAGGGAAGGAAGAGAGAGAGAGAGAGAAGAAAAAGAAAGACAGGCAGACGGAAAGAAAGAAAAGAAAGAAAGAAAGAAAAAGAAAGACAGGCAGACAGAAAGACAAGCAGGAAGAAAGGAAAGAAGGAAGGAAGGGAGGAAGGAAGGAAGGAAGGAAAGAAGGAAGAGAGAAAGGTAGGTGTGGTAGAGAATGTAATAAGGGGAAAATGGAGTGGTCCTTCAGAGTATTCCCAGGCCTGAACTAGGGTTGTGGGGATGTGAGTAGAGATAAGGGGACAAATGTGAGATGTGCCACTTCCCCCATAGGGCCTTTCATGATTCCTCAGTGGTTAGTACTTCTCCACTAAATTACCTTGTCTTTATTTTATATATATTTATTTACGTAAATATGCACACACACATATATGTTTGTAACTTAAGTCGTATATATTCATATATACACTTGTACCTATTTCCTCCTTAACTCTTTTTGAGGACAGAGACTACTTCATTACTATCTTTATATCTCCAAAGCCTAGCATAGAGCCTGGCACAAAGGTCTTTATTTAATAAATATCTGTTGATTGAGTTCAGAGAACAAGTTTAAGATAAACAGAGCAGTATTTTCTGAGATTTTGATCAGAGAAGACAATTCATATGTGAACAAATTGTCTCTCCAACAGAATGTAAAATCTTTGAAGGCAACAACAATTTCCCTATTATCTTTGTAGTCCTAGCATTTAATATAGTGCCTGGGACATAGGAACCTAATAAGGACTTGTTGATTGAATGCTTAACTGCTAAATTCTTATTAATTGATGGACAGAGGAGGCAAAGTTAGGAGTGATGGTTATATCTAAGATGGACAGAATGACGTTGATGAACAGGAAGGCCAAGGTTTTTGAGAAGATATTAATGAGTATATGAGGACAAAGGTTATGGTTAAAAGACTGTATCACTGAACTCCTTGAAAAAGGAGAGAGAGGCGCCTGAGGCTATGATGTGGAACTGAATGATATAAGCATATGGAGCAAACCTCAAAGGAAAAGGGGCTTCAGAGTGATGGTGGTTGGGGGAGAGAGGAGGGGTGTCTGAAAGAAACAGTGGGGAGTTTTGGCTGGGTGTCAGAGTATGTAAATACCTTGTAAACAGGGCCCCAGTGTCTTAACTGAATTCAGACATGGAGCCAACTTTCATGCCAAGATTTTGGGAGCTGAGGCATAGCCCAAAGATACCCTGAATGTGGAGTCCTGGTGTCTAGGCTTCAGTTCAGGAAATGGGGGGGGGGGGTGTAGACTGGTGATTGAGGCAATCCTTGATTCAAAACTGATTTTTCTCAAAAAAAAGGCAACAGTTTCTTCCACTGTCCCACTCATCTGGCACAAGAAGAAGCTTTTACTACAAAAGGCATGATGTTGTCTCCAACCCCCAGGGAATACTGGGGAGCTTGCAATAGAGGCCCTGACAATAAGGAAGATAATATAACCTTACTTGACAGGAAATGTATGACAAGACCTGACTGGAAGTAGTAGACAGGGTTTAAAGATGTACAGATCTTTTCTTCTTAGACCCTTTGGGGCAAGCAGGATAGCAGCTGACCACAATGTTCCTCTGGTAGGCAGGGGAGATCCCAAATGCAACTCTACCTTCTCCTCCCCCTCTGTCATGATTTGATCCCATGTAACCAGTATGTCCTCATGCCAAGGAAAGGCCAACTGGACCAAGGAGTGGTAATCTAATTCAATTCTAATTGCAGGACTGTTGGTTTATTATATCTTATCATAATTCTTAGGCTTTAGAGCTAGAAGGGATCTTAGAAATGACATAATCCAAATCTTTCATTTTACATTCCCTCCTGATATCTTGGAATCCCTGATTTCCATCTAGATGCAGCCTAAGAATCTTTCACATGAAGCCTTTCCTCATTTACCAGGTGCTAAACCTCTTTTTCCCAAGACATGTAAAATATCAGTGGTATGTTCACTTGAGTTTTCTAAGTCTACTAACTTGACTCACAGGAAGAATGGATAGGAGAATGGTAATTGAAAGGGAGAAGGAGGGGAGAGTCCCTAGATGTGCCACAAGGCTAGATGCTTTTTTCTTTGAGGTCATATCAGGCTAGACAATATTGTCACTCCCCTACCCTCTTCAAATGTTGCTGAACTAGTTGAGGCTAAAAGTAGATTCCCTGTTCTTTCTTAAGGCAGAGTATATCCCTTAGCTCACACTTACCTTCATATAGCAAACACAGCAAAAGGCCAATGGTAGGTAAACTATTTATCCAAAGAAAATAGCAAAAAGAAATCAGAGAGGTTCTATAGATTAGAAAATATGTGAAAATTCTGATGGATGAGTTCTGCTAGAAGCAAGAAAGGATGCCACAAAGCTCAAAAGAAGAGAGAGGTACTGATCTCACCCAAAGGGAAATTCTTTCCCACATCTGTAGGGAGGCAAACAAGAAATCAGGGGTCTATTGAACAGCAAATTTCCTACATGTCTGAAGTTTCCAAAGTCTTTCTCTCTTTCCTCGATGGAGTGTCCTCTTCATGTGTCTCTCCTCCCAGAAGCTCTAGCACCAAGTCTGCCACTTAGACAAGTATTAATCATCTCAGTATCCTTTCTACCAGGCCCCTTCTTCATTTATAGCCACAGGCAAAAAAATGGTCCAGGTTTGGGTGAATGGTAGGTTACGCAAACTATATTAGCATGTATTGAATGCATACATTTCGTCTATGCTTATAGATGTCTATGTTGTCTCTCAATATAAGGGACTTCTACTTTTTATATTCTGTCTCATGCATTTAGCATAATAGCCACAGAATAAGCACTTGTTTTGGGACCATCTTCTGACATAAGAGAGTCCATTCTGGGAAGACATAGGCTCCCCTATTGACCCTTAGTTTCTAAGACTAGGTTTACATTCCCCACGTCCCCCACCATAGCTGTGTCTGTCAATAGGTAAAGTCTTCATCCAGGTTATCCAGTTTATGTCTAAAGAAAGAATTTTATTTTTGAACTCATAGCTATATTATCCTTAAAATATTACTGTCAATATTTTCCATGCCTAGATTTTATAAACTGTAGCCTTTTTTAAAGGGAGAATGTAATAGTGCTTTCAAGACCACCAGGCCTCATCTTATTTTATTTTTTAATAATATTTCTCCCGATTATGTGTTAAAACAATTTTTAACATGTGAGTATTTTTAAATTTTGAGTTTCAAATTCTATCCATCCCTCCCTCTCCTCCCCCACACTGAGACAGTAAGTGATTACATATATAGGTTATACATATGTAATCATGTAAAACATTTCTGTATTAATCATTTTGTAAAAGAAGACAAAACAGAAAAGAAGGAAGGAAGAAAGGAAGGAAGGAAGGAAGGAAGGAAGGAAGGAAGGAAGGAAGGAAGGAAGGAAGGAAGGAAGGAAGGAAGGAAGGAAGGAAGGAAGAAAGAAAGTATCCAGGGAAGGAAGGAGCTTCTATCTTCTAAGGAGAGTTGGCTTCAGAGTAGACTTCCTTGGCATTCCTGGATTTAGGCAGTACTTTAAGAGCAGCAGTAGGTAAGAAGTGTCCACAGGGCTGAGGAGGCTGTCCCAAGAGGTTTTCAAGGTGTCCATGTGACCAGGATTCTGCTGCGTTGGGCCATAAGGGGCTTGGGCCACCAGGCATTGTTCTGGGGGAGAAGGATGCCAAAAGAGGAAAAAAAAGTATCTATGAAGGATGGGATCAGTGAGGAGGAGTCAGAGATTAAAGAGCCTGAGCCTAAGAAGACTAAGGAGGGTACAAAAGAGAAGGAGGCAGCAGGGGAAGGATCTGCCACATATGAGACCCCTGCCCCGAGACCAGCAAACCTCACCAAGTGGCAAACCTTCTACACTCAAGATATGCTCCTAGAATGTGGATGGTCTCCAGGCCTGGATCAAGAGAAAGGGTCTGGATTGGATAAAGGAAGAAGCTCCTGACATCCCTTGCCTCCAAGAAACCAAATGTTCAGAGAGCAAGTTGCCATCTGAGCTTCAGGACCTGCCTGGACTTACTTATCAGTACTAGTCCTCACCCACTGATAAAGAAGGATACAGTAGTGTAGGTCTCCTTTCGGACAGTGCCCACTCAACATCACCTTTGGCATTGGTAAAGAAGAGCATGATCAGGAGGGCTGGGTGATAGTGGCTGAGTTTGAGGCATTTGTGCTGGTGACAGCATATCTGCCCAACGCAGGATGGGGACTGGTTCAACTGGAATATCGACAAATGGGATGAAGCATTTCACAAGTTTTTGAAGGGTTCCAAAAAGGCCCTTGTGCTCTGTGGGGACCTCAATATGAGCCATGAAGAGATTGACTTGCGCAATCCTAAAGGGAACAAGAAAAATGCTGCCACAGGAAAGCCAAGCTTTGGGGGAGCTGCTCCAGGCAGTGCCACTGACCAACAGTTTCTGTCATCTCTATGGACAGGCAGCTTACGCTTATACTTTTTGGACCTGCATGATGAATGCCTGAGCCAAGAATGTTGCCTGGCAGCTTGACTATTTCTTGTTGTCCCAATCCTCGCTCTCTGCCCTATGTTACAGTAAGATACAGTCCAAAGCCCTAGGTAGTGACCATTGTCCTATCACTCTCTTGCTAACATTGTAATTGTTCTACAATTTAAACTGGTTCTTCAGCAACCAGAAATTCAGGAGTTTCTTTAATTTTGAGAATGTTATTGTTAACTACTTTTGAAATATTTATTTGAGAATAAAGAACCATTGAGATCCCCCACCAAAAAAAAAGAAAGAAAGGAGAAAAGTAGTATGCTTCAGTCTGTATTCAGACAATATCAGTTCTTTGGAGGTGGACATCGTTTTTCATCATGCATCCTTTGGGATCGTTCTGGATCGTTGTATTACTGTATTGTATCATTCACAATTCTTCATCGTATAATATTGCTGTTACTGTGTAAAACATTCTCCTGGTTCTGCTCACTTCACTTTGCCTCTGTTCATGTAAGTCTTTCCAGGTTTTGCTGAAATCATCCTGCTTGTCTTTTCTTACAGCACAACAATAGTACAATAGAATCATATACCACAACTTGTTCAGCTATTAACCAATTGATGGGCATCTCCTTGATTTCTAATTCTTAGACACTACAAAAAGAGCTGCTATAAATATTTTTGTACAAGTAGATCATTTCCCCTTTTCTGTTATTTCTTTGGTATATGGCCCAAAAAATGGATTAAAAAGTATGCCTAGTTTTATAGTCCTTTGGATTTTGTTGGCAATATATAGAAATGCTGATAATTTGTGTGGTTTTATTTACCTTGTAACTTTGCTAAAGTTGTTAATTGTTTCGACTAGTTTTTTTTTCTCTTTTTAGTTTATACCATAATATCATTTACAAAGAGTGATAGTTTTGTTTTCTTGTTGCCTATCTTATTCTTTCAATTTCTTTTTCTTGTCATTGCTAAATACAGAATTTCTAATACGATAGTATATAATTGTGGTGATAACGGAAATCTTTGCTTTGTTTCTGATCATATTGGGAAGATTTCTAGTTTATCCCCATTACAAATAATGCTTGCTCTTGGTTTTAGATAGATACTATGTATCATTTTTCTCTCTTTTTTAAAATATTAATATGTTTATTTTTAGTTTTCAACATTCGCTTCCATAATATTTTGAGTTCCAAACTTTCTCCCCTTCCCTCTCCTCTCCCATCCCAAGATGGCACACACACACACACACACACACACACACACTTATATTAAACATATTTTCACATTAGTCATATTGTAAGGAAGAATTAGAACCAACGGGAAGAACTACGAGAAAGAAGAAACAAACGAAAAAAGCAAATAATGTGCTTCAATCTGCATTCAGATTCGATAATTCTTTTTCTGGATGTAGACAGTATTTTCCATCATGAGCATTTTGGAGTTGTCTTAGAATCTTGCATTGCTGAGAAGAGCCAAGTCTATCAAAGTTAGTCATCACACAATGTTGCTGTTATTGTGTACAGTGTTCTCCTGGTTCTGCTCCCCTTCCTCAGCATCAGTTTATATAAGTACAGGTTTTTCTGAAGTCGGCCTGCTCATCATTTCTTATGGAACAAAAGTATTCCATTATATTTATATGCCACAACCTGCTTAGCCATTCCCCAATTGATGGGCATCCCCTCAATTTCCAATTCTTTGCCACCGCAAAAAGAGCTGCTATAAATATTTTTGTACATGTTGGTCCTTTTGCCATTCGTATGATCTCTTTGGTATACAGACCTAGAAGTGGTATTTCTGGGTCAAAGGGTATGCACAGTTTTATAGCCCTTTGGGCATTACTACTTATTTTAAGAAAGGCTCCATTTATTCTTAGTGTTTTTAATAAGAATGTGTGTTATATTTTGTCAAAAACTTTTTCTGCATCTATTGATATAATCACATGTGCTTTTGTTATTGGTATGATCAATTATGCTGATAGTTTTCCCAATGTTAAAACAGCCCAGAGTTCCTGGCATAAATCCCACTGGTCATAATATATGATCTTTGTGATATGTTGTGTAATCTCCTTGTTAGTATCTTATTCCAAATTTTTTGCATCAATATTCATTAGGGAAATCAGTCAATAGTTTTCTTTCTCTGTTTTTGCTTTCCATGGTTTTGGATATCAAAACAATATTTGTGTCAAAAAGGAATTTGGTAGAACTCCTTATCTATCTATTTTTTTTTCAAGTGGCTTATATGGCATTGGAATTAATTGTTCTTTAAATATTTGGTAGAATTAACTTACAAATCTATTTGGTCATGTGAAATTTTTTCTTAGGGAGTCCATTTATTGCTCATTCAGTTTCTATGATAGGGTTATTTAAATATTCTACTTCCCCTTCTGTTAATCTGGGCAATTTATATTTTTGTAAATATCCATCCATTTTACTTAGGTTGTCAGTTTTATTGGCATATAAATGGGCTAAATAGCTCCTGAAATTGCTTTAATTTCATCTTTATTGGTGGTGCATTCGCCCTTTTCATTCTTGATGCTGATAATTTGGTTTTCTTTTTTTTTAGGCAAAGTAATTTGTAATAAAAATTTTATTTCTTCTTCATTGGTTTTGAATAAATCTTTTTTAAATTCCTGATACTAGTAATTTGGTTTTCCTCCTTTTTCTTTTAAATAAAATTAGTTTATTGCTTATTTTATTATGTATGTGTATATATTTAAAGAATAAATTAGTTTTATTTGTTAATTCAATGGATTTTTCTTTCAATTTTGTTTATTTCTTCTTTATTTTTAGGATTTCTATTTCGGTGTTTAATTAGAGTTCTTATTTTTTTAGTAGCATGCTTAATTCATCAATCTGTTGTTTCTCTCGTTTATTTATGAATATGTTCAGAGACATAGTTTCCCCAGCAACACTTATCCGTACAGTCTCCAGTCAACTTGCCTGTTAAGTTCTAAATGTGGAGAATACAGAAAATGAATAAAGTGCAGATAATCTCTCTTTTTTCCTGCTGATGCAGAAATTGTTTGTAATTTAGGTAAACTTCACTTCCAATGTCATTTTGATTATGGAAAGGGAAGGGACAATCTCATTTTCAACAGTTTCATAATGAGCAAATCATCTAATTTCTTTGAGCCTCAGTTTCTTGTTCTATAAAATGTAAATAAAAATAGTACTTCCTGGGGTTGTTAGGCAGCTCAAATGAGATAATAAACATAAAGTGCTTTATAGCCCTTAGTACTACATATAAAATGCTTCTATAACCCATTAGTACATTTATATTTGTAAATACATATGTATGTATGTATATGTGAATGTGTGCATGTTTACATTTTGGGGAGCAGCCATGTGGCACAGTGGATAGAGTGCCAGGCCTGAAGTCAGAAATAATCATCTTCTTGAGATCAAATCTGGCCTCAGACACTAGCTAGGTGATCCTGGGAAAGTCACTTAACCCGGTTTGCCCCAGTTTCCTCATTTGTAAAATGAGCTAGAGAAGGAAATGGCCAACCACTCAAGTATCTTTATCAAGAAAACCCCAAATGGGGTCACAAAGGGACGTGAGTGAAATGACTCAATGTTTAAATTTTATATTACATCTACAACCCTATTTGCCCTTACATTACATTTACATATGTGTATATGTTTACATATATATATACATACATACATGTCCCCATACATATGCATACATATTAGCTCTGATGATCTTCTCTAACTTCAACTTAGACAGCCGTATTCAAATTCTTCTTAGCTGGGTTGGCCTTACCAGTCCAGTGGTTTCATTTTAGAGAATCCCCAAGAGCCTCCATACCATCACGAACCATCAACATAGAACTTTAGCCAAGGGAGATAGTGCGTTACAGAGGACAGGGTCTTGGCTCTGGAAACAGATGACTTTTTTTGTCACTTTTTTGCCACTCATTCTGTCACCTCAGGAAAATTGTTTTCCTTCCCCGGGACACAGTTTCCCCTTTTGATAAAATGAGTGGGGTGGACCAAAGGACTATGAAAGTCCTTTCTAGCCCTGGATCAATCAACAAACATTTAAGTCTTTACAGCATGCTACCTACCCTGCTAAGTACAAGGGATACAGAGTCATTTCTCTCCTGGTATTTATATTTTAAGGAAGGAAACAAATAGAACTTCTAGTTACCACCTGTGTGACCTTGGGCAAATCACTTCATCCCTCTGGGAACTCAGTTTCCTCATCTGTAAAATGGGAAAGTTGCCTAGATGACCTCTAAGGCCCTTCCAGCTCTGGATCTAGGATCCCCGCTAGGACGAGGAGTTTCGTTCATTTTGTCCTGGTGCTGGTCCACAACCAGAACCAGCATGGAGGGGGAGACAGGGGACATGTGACTCTTCTGCCTCCTTTTGAGGGAGGCAGTGTGCTAGAGTGGATAGATTCCTGGAATGGGAGTGAAGCTGGGTTCAAATCCTGCTTCTGATACTTAGGAGCTGTGGGAACCAGGAACGGTCATTGAACTTGTATGAGTTTCAGTATCCTCATTTATACAATCAAGGAGGGGGAGGAGAAAAGGAAGGAGGTTTGTGGACTCAGTGGCATCTGAGGTCCCTTCCAGCTATAAATCCATGATTCTCTGAGTTAAGAACAAAACAATAGAGCATCACTGCATTTAGCACAATCAGCCCATCGATAGCTTTGCTCCAAGAAGCATTAAATCTCTATAAATTTTAAAGCTATGAGATTTTTTTAGAATTATGGAACTTAAGATAAGTATGACTCGGTCACTAATAACAAGACAAAAACCAGACAACGGGGAATATTTCTTTAGAGATAAATTTAGAAAAAACTGGTTGTGATGATCTACCCTAAAATTGTTATTACCGGCACTATTTGATGTCAAACTCAGGTCCTTAGGGGAAAGCCTATCTTCCTTTATCTTTTTACTTTAAACCTTGATTCCCCTTTGAAGTAAAAGGCTGTTTATTCATTATCTTTATTTTACAACCTTCTAAAATCTGATTTTTATCAACTAAAAATGCTGATGCTGTGGCCAGAAAGAAAACATCAATTGAAGCCATGGTATAAGCAACACAGAACTTTATTATCAATGGCACAAGGTCTTGCTTCATATCTGAGAGTTCTTTCCATCTCCTTCAGTGTCACTCTCTTTTTCTAGAGCAGCTTTAAGCCCTCTGCAGCATTGAGACATGACCAAGTTGGCTGCTTGCCTGGGGCTTGTTTCTTAGAAGATGAAGGATCCTTACAAACCCTCCCCCTCCACTTAATCACAAGTGGAGCGACAGTGTGCTTGGCCTGACACAGCTGGATGTAGTCATGGCAGGGTTATTTTAGCATAGTGACATCCTAATGTTATTCTTTACACAGGTCGGGTAAGTTACTGTCCATAGAATGAGAGTCCTTCCATGCCAAGTAGGACACAATTTTTTAAAAAATTGGTACTTTAGAGGCACATAGTAAATTTATTTTTCCACCCAATTCACTCATTCATCCAATATTCTTTTACCTCCTTATTCCTTGCCTCTTTTTAAAAATTAACTCCCTCTTAAATAAATGAACAGGAAAAGTTAGTGGAGAATATTAAGACTGGAAATTCCCTTCACCCACACAGATAGCAATCCAGTTACGACTTAGTAAATAAATAATAAGGTTGGAAAAGTGGGTTAAGGCCAAATGGATTTAAAAACTAAAAAGAGGAGGTTATATTTGATCCTAGAAGGAATAAGGAGGTATCAAAGTTTATTGAGTAGGGTAGTGACATGGTCAGATTTGCGCTTTAGGAAAATCAACCCTGCGAAAGATGGATTGGAAAAGGTTGCAGATGACATGTATAAATACATTGCAGATGTATTATATATAATGTATTTATTATGTGCATATACATGTACATAATGTGTTATATACATAAAATATATTTGCAATTACATTAAAGATAACATGTAAAAAATACACCCATACATAGTCTCATAGCCAGCATTCAAACTGGGATGACATTTCCTTCATAATCCACATTTTCAAATGCTAGCATTAACATTGGACTTCGGAACAAATATCCCACTGGGGCTAACTATGTTATGAAAGAGATTAACTTCTTTTATGGCTGGAGATTTGGATAGGCATTTTGAACCCATGAAGAAGAGAAGAAAATCTCTATTTGTAAGTTTGCAAAGCAGTATTTGCATTTCCAGCAGCTACATTTTCTGAGTCTACCATAGCAGGAAATTCTCATGGATTTCCATTGTATTCCTTAGGGGTAAGTTATTGATAATATATAAAAATTCTATTTTACTAGAGTTTCAAAATGAGGCAAATTATGCAAAGAGTTTAAATGGTTGTTTTATCTCCTACTATAAACATGAAAAGTACAAATGGTTCTAGGCTCTTACCAGAATCTTCCACTCTAAGCAACCATGTAGAGATAGACATTTAAAATTAGGGCTCTACCCAGAGGGCTTAATGTGACTTGGGTTATACAGTGAGTGTCTCACTCTCACTCAAATCTAGGAGCTCCCTTTCTTTCAATAGCTGTGTGCTAGTGCCTTCCAGCTGCCACCCCAATATTGTATGGCCTTGGGTTGAATTTTAGCCAACTGTATCCTTAAGCTCCTGTGCTTGATCACCCCAATAGACATCTTTATTCCATTTCACCAGAAATCAGTTGGGTGATTTTTTGCTACCCGGTCTCTTCACTGTCCTAACCAGTTGAGCTTGATATAATGTCACCAGAGACCTCCTTTGGGAGGTACAAAGCTATGTTCTGGGATCATTCCCACAGGTCAATTCTGGGATTCCAGGTGCAGCCAGCACAGAAAAAATTGTTCCAGAAACTGAGTAGGAGATCAGTGCCTACCAATCATATGCAGTCTATTAAATCTTGTGTTCCACAAGTAGTATTCCATGATGGTATTTTATTGATGACGTTGAAACATCTGACATAATTAGTTCACTTGAATCTCGTTAATTTCTACAAACACATGCACAAATATTCTATAACAGTGGATGCTAACTGCCAACTTTTCATTATACATGTACACTTTTATAAAATTTAATTTCTTTTCTACTAAATTGTAGGTACTTAGAGCTGGAAGAAACCTGAGAAACTTACTCCAACCCTCTCATTTCATTTGCTTTTTGAAAACAAATTTTATTAAGGCCTTTTGTTTTTTTTTTAAATCCCTGTTGTTTACAGAAATATCCTTCCTCTCCCTTCTTCCTAGCAAAACTGAACCTTTCCTGGTATAAGGAGAGTCAATCAAAGCCTCTCCTGGTCAGTTTGATGAGTCTCCCCAGACAACTTGATGGGATAAAAGCAGCTAGGTGGTATAATACATACAGTGTTGCATTTAGAGTCAGGAGAAACCAAAATTCAAATTCTGTCTCAGATGCTAGCTTTGTGGCCCTAGTCAATGCTATAATTTCTTAGTTTTCCCACTTATAAAACTGGAAATAAAAGCACCCCCTCATACTGTTGGGAAGATCAAAGTAAATAATAAACATAAAATTAATGTTAAATGTTAAAATGTCAAATTTAATGTTAAATGTTAAATTACTATATCTTATAAATGTTAACTATTGCAGAACATGAATCTTTATCTGAAAAGTACCTTCCGTTGAAGTACTCATTTGTCGTGGCATCTTGCAGAAAGGATACAGGAAAATTTTCAGATTAGTTGCAGTCACTGAAGGTGCCTTCTAGACTATAGGTGACTGGAAATCAGGAGAGACAGATTTTTGTTTGAAGAAATACCACTCCCGTATGGTCTGTAAGAATTGAAATACCAAGTTCTCCCTTTTTTTGTATGTCTCTCACCCTTAAAAATCCAAGCCAAATGTGTAGCATATAGCAGAAGCAACTGGCAATGCATATGCTAGCACACAGCCTGAGGGAGGAGTTTAAGGTCATTGTTGCTGAACCTATCCCTACTGTGTAGAGGAGTAGGAATTGAAGTCTCATGATCCTGGCCTCTAGCCCTTTAAACAGAGAAGGAAGGATTTCCTGAGCAGCACCAGCTTTCGAAGTTGCCACATGGGTGACCTCAAATTAAAGAGCTCCAAGTTTAAGGGTTCAAGTATGAGTCCTTTTAAAGAGAAAGATGCTCTTATGCTGTGTATTCCTTGGACAAAATAGGGGTAGTTCACATAGTTCCCATGAAGCATCTTACTTAAAGAGCTGAGTTACTTGGACAGTACAGGTACCACAGAAAGAGGTTGCTTGGTCAGCAAACCCCAGAGTAGGCTGTCATTTTTATTGAGGGAAGGTAGTCTAAGGTAGTACTACAAATCCTAAGGAGAATGTGTAATAACTTGGTGGGAAAGAGAGACTATTGGAATGAAAATAGTTACCCTGTTAGCAACGCTAAATTCAATTCCTTTCCAGGGGCAACTGTTAAATTATTTGAATGCTTTATATATTTATATTTGTACATGGGCTTTTTTTTTGAGTCTTTTGTATAACATGCATTCCCAGTATCTACATCGTATAATAAGGAATGCCAATGTGATAGTGGGTAAGATACCTAAGATAAAATAACATAAGATACATAAGAAACATAGATAAGACTTATTTGGCAATGATCCACAGAGAGAAATTAACTGTCTTGGGGTCAAGTTTCCAGGATTGGATCTTGTCATTGTAAGCCCAGAGCCCTTTTCAGGCTTTGGTTTGAGAGAGTTGCATCTGTAAGGCCGGAAATGTGGATAGGTATGCAAAAGAGACAAATACATTGCCCTCTGGGTTAAATTTTGTCCGGTGCCTTTTTCTCACACACTCAGCTATATCAGAAAGCAGAAAAGGCATAGAGTTCAAACCTGAAATGTCAGAGATATTTGGTTTTAATTGAGCAAGTAGTCCTTACATGGCTTATGGCTGAGTGTTCAGAGTCATTAGGAGGTATACTCACCTTGGGCTAATGTGAGGTTACTTCCATAGACCCTAAATCCAGTGTAATCCAAAAGAAAAGATGGACTTGGTATTGAAGACATGAATAACTTATATATGCATTCCTGTTCTTTGTTCTAAAGGGGGTCAACTTTTGAAACGAAAAATCTCCTCATGGGGCCTCATAGCCAAGACTCTGAGGGAAATAAGGCTATATAATGAAAAAACTCTGAAATCTTTTCCACAGGGAAGGTTTCTTGCTTGTCTAAGAAAAGACTTTTTGTCTTACTAAAAGTATTGTAGCAAGAAAAAGTCTTAAGCTAAAAGAGCATGTTAATGACTGTTCTTCCCTTAAAGGGAAGTGATGGATTTCAGCTGAATCAGAAGCTGGAGGCAGAAAGAATCTTCACGAAAGCATCCAACAGAGACTATACAGTCAGTTGAATACCATCTGGTATAAATCATGTATCTGGCTGAGCACCGTCAAACAGATCAGTGTCCAGTGGAAAAACACACAGTAGTGACTCCAAGACCAGAAGAGAGCAGGCCTAGTGGGACAGGACAACGCCATCGGAAGAAGACATTTAAAGTGTTAGTGTCATGTCTACCTTTTTTGTATTCATAGAATGTTGTATATATTTATGGACAAGGAACCACAGGTTTGTTGAGTAAAATATTTTGTTGCTACTTTTCGTTCTACCCCTTTCTATTGTATTTTTTTCAAGAAATATAATTATTATTTGAAATATTTATATCTTCTGATTGACTATTAAAGGTAAGCACACCGGTGGGGGCTCATGGTTTTAGGGAATAATGACTCACAGAATACTTTGAACTTGAGGAAGCAGTTTCTAGGGGACCTGATTTATGAGTTGGGGGGTTCTAAGGTACTACAATGGTATCAAATAAAACTAATTAAACAAAAGTACCCACTTTACTGACACTGTGTTTGATAATGTGTATAATATTCTGCCCTATTATACCCGTCTCTCTACCTAGAGGAGGAAGGTCTGATTCAATAACTATTCTCTGAGGCCATTACTGATTTTTCAGTTACCTGGAATTTGGCTTCTTTTAGTAATCTTTTCCTTTATATTGCTACGGTAATTGTGTATATTGTTCTTTTATTCTTATTTCACTCAGCATCAGTTCACATAAATATTACATTTCTCTGAATTGTTTATGTTCGTCTTTTCTTATTACACAATAAAATTCTATTACATTCAAATGCCACATTTAATTCACACTTTCCCCAATCAGTGGGCTGCTACTTTATTTCTAGTTTTTTGCTCCAACAAAATGTACAGTTATGAATACTTTGGTTTTACATGGAAGCTTTATTTGTGTCTTTTACCTTTTTGGGGCAAACAGCTTAGTGAGATCAGTTGGTTAAAGGGTATGAGTTTAATTACTTTTCTTGAATAATTATAAGTTGACCACCAAAACCAACCCTTTTCATTTTATAGAAAAAGGAACAGAGGCCCAAAGAGGAGAAGTTACCTACCTAGTAGCATACAGTAAGTAGTAGAGCTGGGATGCAAACCAGCACTTCAAATCTAATGAGCTTTCCCTAGGCAATTGTTGTAACTTTTAAGTTACAAAAATAGTTTCCCAATAAGCGTATCCATTGTCCAAAAGCGTGCCGAAGACAATATGTGGTATGTGGGGATCTGAATGAGCAAAAGAGTAGACCTAAGAATCACAATTGCAACTTCTTGGAGAACAGAGTCAGGATGATATGTCATTTATTCATTATGTCTGTTATAACAGACATGGAGATAATTATGAAATGGCAGTGGTCAATCACAAAATACAAAATCACTCATTGGATTTCACTTTGTACTCTCCTTTAAGATTACCTGTTTGTCACCTAGACTTTCCTCACTTCATCTGCCAATCCTACTCCACCATATTATCTAATTCCAACTTTGGGAATGACCCAGGGATATATAGTTGGACCCTCTTCAGCTTCTGTGGATTCACTTCCTAGGAACGTCCCAAATGTCAGTCAATGAATAAGCCCCAAACCAAGAGAAATCTAAATTTCTGAGTCTACTTTCTTTTCTTTTCTTGGCCTCAAAATGAATCATTACAATTATATGTAGTCCTGTGACACTGACTATCTTGTCGCCTCTTTGGGATTTCATTTTCTTAATTACAAAATGAAAGTCTTGGATTAAACAATCTTTTAGGTCCCTTCCAACATTTTAAGCTTTGCCACTAGATAATGCAGTCACACCTCAACTTTTGTGGGGTGTAGCGCTCCTAGAAAATGGCACAAAAGTAAAAAACACAAATGTTGATACATTGAAACTATGGGAAATAGGGGTTAGTTCCTTATGACCACCAAGAACTGAAATCTTTTACTAGAAATTGCTGAAAATACACTTTTCTGCATATAATTCTTCATAACAAAACATTACCCCTGAGCATATGTACTTTTCCTAACAGAATGACCATGAAATAACCTATAAAATGCAATATGCAAAATAAAATTGGCAACATGAAAAACATTTTTCCTCATTAGTAATTCCCTAGAATTCTATGACCTTTTGTGCTAACCTCTCAATTGAAGAAAAAAAAAACAACATGTTGATTTCGGACAATATTCACTTTTCATAACAAATTAAATCTACTGTACCATAAATACTATACAGGAAATAAAATTCTTAAAACTAAAACATTTTTTAACCCAAATCTTACCTTCAACTGTGTCAGATGGCTATGTGAGGTCTAGGGCTAGGGTTTAGGGTTAGTGTGCTATTGTAAACCTCTCTACCTTGTCTGCCTTCTGAAAACCAATGGAGAGGTTACTGGGACT
>CM053622.1:447305535-447322345 GCA_028646595.1 Phalanger gymnotis
CCTCTTAAGTCATTAATCTACACCCACACAGGTTTCACACCTGATAGGGCTCTGGGCCTGGGGCTTAGCACTTAACAGCTGAAAGTACTTTCACTCAAAGTAAACAAAAGCCAAACTCCTGAAGTGCTAAGGAGCCCATTTTGCCTTACCACACAGCTTCCTTCAAATCTTAGCTAAAATTCCACTTTCTGCATGAAGCTTTCCTGATCTCCTTTACTGCTAGTTCCTTTCCTCTGACATTATCTCTAATTTGTCCTAGGTATACCTTGTTTGTACATAGTTATTTGTATTTTATCTCCTTTATTAGACTATAAGCTCCTTGAGAAGAGGCACTATTTTTGCCTTTCTTTCTATTCGCAGTACTTAACAAACTGCCTGCCACATAGTAGATGCTCAATAAATGCTTGTTGACATGATTTATCTTAGGACATTTCCAAAGGTCATATTTCTTATTCTTCCTGTATTCTTCCTTTCATATGCTTTATATCAAGGACAACTGTCCTCAGTCTTACTTCTTTTTCAACCCCAAAGTAGAATCTAGACTTGGAGCTTGTTCCTTTTAATTTTTTTTCTTAATTTCACTCAAATTGTGCCAAATTCTAGTCACCTCTATTAGTTCCTTCTTATTAGGTTGTATGTCCTTCTCTTCTCCTGATACTTTCCACATAACCTCTCATAGAAGCATGAAATATAAAATTTGGTGTGATGGAGAGAAATTGACCCTAAGAAAGCTCTTATATCTCTATCTTCCAAGGATTCCCCTATTAGTCTTACAAAATAAATTCACAATAATTCCATAATGGTATCATTGAAGGAACAAGATGCCAATGGCGAATAGATATATTTTTGCTGAAACATTTATGTTAGGATTATGTCCACATTGTTTATATACTTGTGAGGAAGTGAGCTGAAGATCTTGGCCACAGTTAAGCTTGTTTTTGACACAACCAATGGATATTCTTCAAGCACTTTTGAACACAAAACTTCATGAAAATCTCTCGGATTGTAGATCTCCAGTTTGAACATTTCCTAGTATTATTATCATTGAAACTGAGCTTATTGAAAGAACAGATAAATTGGCCATGGCTACAGGATTTATTCAGTTCAATCTGCTATGGTCCATGAGGATAGCCTCAGAATGACATGGATCCTTCCCAGTTCCTTGTCATTTTCATCACCATGGAGTTAAACCACATATAGCACAGGTATGCATTCAATACTTCTGTCTCAACATTTATTGACAGTAATTATAGCTTGGGTTGATTGCCTAGCCCTAGCTAATGCTTTTAATGACCCCTGAAACAACAGCCCAAAGTTTAAACAATATCATTCCAGTGTTGTTGTATGTCTTAGAATTATGGAATGCCACAGTCTCAAAAGAGTTAATTAAACTTGAGGACCACCCAAAAGGCAGCGGAAATATAATAATGTGTGTGAATAGATTGCAACACATACCAAATAAGAAATGTGCAAGAGGACCTGGGCAAGAGAGGTTATAAAGAGGGTCATTAGAGAGTTGTATGTCTAGAAAAGGTGAGCTAGTAATGTGACAAGAGCATGGAATCAATAGCCCATGTGTTCTTTTGATATTTACAGAACCTGTTATAATGTGGGTGGTTTCTATGTGGAGGATGAACAAAGATCAAAGTTGTACAAGATGAGGGCATGAATAGACTTCAATCCGCATTGTTGAAAGGATTTAACCTCATGGGTTAATTGATTTAGAGAAGTAATTATAACTAAGAACATTTTCTTTTATTAGTAATGTGTTTGTATGCACCCACTTGAAGAAGCAGAATAATATAGCAGAAAGCATATAGAATCTAGAGCTGGGAGAAATCTGGCAGAGCAGATAGAGCACTGGATCTGGAGTCAAAAAATCAGGTTCAAATCCTTCCTCAGACACTTATTACCTGTGTGAGCCTGGTCAAGTCACTTACCTTCTGTTTCTCTCAGTTTCTTCACCCATAAAATGGAGGGAATAATAGCACCTACCTGATACGGTGGTTATCAGTATCAAGTGAATTGACATATGTAACAGTGTCTGCAAACCTTAAGGTGCAATATAATTGCTAGCTATTTAATTATGGTGGTATTAACAATTATAATAATAACAAATCATGTCTCTGACATTTACTAGATGTATGATCTTAGGCAAGCATCTTAAATTAAGTTTCGGTTTTCTCATCTGTAGAATGGGGTAGTAATACTTGCAACATTTATGTAGTAGGACACCATAAGCTATTTTTCTGTGTGTAGAAAAAAATTCTCAGTAGCAAATTATGTGAACCCCTGGGATATATAGGAACTATGTGAGTATTAAAGTGACAGTGTCATTTTTCTCCTCAACCTTGAGGAAAAATATAATGAAGGGCAGATGTACACATTGGGATACAGGGAGGAAGAATGCAAGAGGTGGAAGGTGGTGATCAAAGAGGAGCAAGACACGTTTCTACTGAGGGACTAGAAAGATGGCACAGGAACTGAAACAGTCCTCTAGAGACTGAGAATGATGTGTTAGAGGTGGCAGCTGCCTCTGCCATCCCAGTCAGTGGGATGATTTTGGCTCCCAAGGACAGTTGACTCAGTCCCAAGGAGACTAATCCATGCCAAACTTCTCTCCAGGAGAAACATAAGGTGATCTTACCTATTCCTACTTCCTTCCCCCTCTCCTGGAAGCCTTATGTTAAGTCTGTTTTTTTCTCTTCTTCAAAGGTACAATTATATTTCTATCTAGTTTTTTAATGCTGGCTAGATAAAATGACCAACCATAACTATTTTTAGTTTGTGTGTGCTCCATTATTTTTGAAGAGGGAGCCTCAAACAAGAAAGAAGGACAATGGATGACATTTTATGGAGAGAAAGAGATGAAGACAGAGACAAAGATGGAGAGAGACAGACAGGGAGAGGCAAAGACAGGGAGACAGAATCAGACACAGCACAGAGAGACAAGAACAGTCAGGCAGAGAGAGACAGAAAAGAGACAGAGACAGGGAGACCAAGACATATGCAGAAAAACAGTCACAGACAAAGACAGATTGTCATTTATTTGCCTGTGAGTGTGCAAAAAGAATACTGTTGCTTTTATTGCTTATAATTTGTATATTTCTTACATTGTTTCTTGCTAAATGTTCCTTGTTTTAGGGCACTGCTTTACATTGTCTGTATAACATAAGATTGATCCTTTGGCATATTTTCCTTTAGTGATTGCTTGAATGCTGGTAAATAGATCAATATTGTGAAAATACAAATATAACTCTGAAAAGTAATGTGGTATGGGTGTTAGTATCCACAGGGGACTACCGACACTGGAGTAGACATTATATTTAAACATGGGAATATTGAAGAAGTCTTAAAAGACAAAAAAAGAGTTGTGGAACTGTAGAATAGATTAAATTGGGATAAGTTCAGGAGAATATACACTGAGAAGGTGTTTTGTGAATTATCAGATCCAGTTGAGCCTTTGAAAATCCTTGACAAAATCAAATACAGCACAGTATCTCAACTTGACTTGTAATCCTCCATCTTAAGTAGAGCAATTCTATTTAAAAAATTCAACATTAATGAGTAAAGGGAGAGAGATACAGAATGGTTTTTAGAGTACAGAATTCCATCTACTCTAGGAGAAATATACCTGTTCAAGAAGTTGAGGTGACTGTTACCATCAAAATCAAACTCCTCAACTATATTTTGAAATCTACCAAATGTCCAGGAAACTAGAAGGCCCCCAACAATTTGGGAGGTTCCTCTATGGAGAATCTATAGAAGAGTAAGATTAATTTTGCATTATTTATGACAGAAATGAAAGGCTGAGTCTAAACCTAGACTGAGAGTTAGTTTTGCTGTCAGATTGATGATATGTTTACCTGTGAGGAGGGCCAAAGCTAGGTTCACTAAAGAGAAAAAGATAACTCCCTTTACTTCAGGTAGGAGTTAGATCCCCTGATCTGCACAGAGAAGCGAGCCTCAAATAAGATGTCAAGTTATAGACAGTAACACAGCACTGGATCTTTGCCACTTGAGGAAAACTCTTTAGAAGTTAGAAGCAGGTCTACAATAAAGCTACCTAGCAGGATAAAACAGGGACAGGATAATTTTTTTTATTATAGTGTCAAAGGCCTCTGAGATAAATTTTAAAAAAATGAATAAACACATACATAGGAGCAAAGGGTAAAGATCTATCAAAATACCCCCTCTTACAAATTTGTTGACCCATCTATCTCAGCAACATCTTCTTGGGTTTTTTATGTAAACGGTATTTTATTTTTCTCCAATTACATGTAAAGATAGTTTTCAACATTCATTGTTATAAGATTTTGAGTTCCAAATTTTTTCCCTCCCTTCCTCCCTTCCTTTTCTTCTTCCTTCAGTATAGCAAGCAATGTGATATAGGCTATACATGTGCAATCATATTAAATATATTTCCACATTAGTCATGCTCTGAAAGAAGAAACAGAACAAAAAAGAAACACACACCACACACACACATACACACGCACGCACACACACACACACACACACACACACAGAGTAAGAATAGTGTGTTTTGATCTGCATTCAGACTCCATTAGTTCTTTCTCTGGATGTGGATAGCATTTTCCATCATGAGTCTTTCAGGATTGTCTTGGATCATTGTATTGCTGAGAAGAGGTAAGTCTATCTTAGTTGATCATCACCCAATGCAGTTACTGTGTACAATGTTCTCCTGGTCCTACTCACTTCTCTCAGAATCAGTTCATGTAAGACTTTCCAGGTTTTTCTGAAATCCTCGTGCTCATCATTTCTTATATCACAATAGTATTCCATTACATTCATATACCACAACTTGTTCAGCCAGTCCCCAGTTGATGGGCATGCCCCCAATTTCCAATTCTTTGCCACCATAAAGAGAGCTGCTATGAATATTTTTGTACATGTGGGTCCCTTTCCTTTTTTATGATCTCTTTAGGATATAGACCTAGTAGTGGTATTGCTAGATCAAAGAGTATGAACAGTTTTATAGCCCTTTGGGCATAGAGGAGCATCTTCTTACGTATGACCCACAAGCAGGAGAATTACTCTGAAAACATCGGGGAGAGAAACATTCTGCCTAGAAAAGTAATGGAACAAGGAAATGGAAGTCACTCTAGTCTAACACATGAACATCACCACTAGGAGAAATCCAGGACTGCAGGTGTACCTTCTGTTAAACAACTTCAAAGAAAATGGCTTCATGCAGGATACATTCACTTGTGAAGAGAATGTTACTCTGGTGGCAGAGAAGCTGAGGGCTATAGAATCAGATTTAAGAAAAGGAGATGGGGCCAGTGAAGAATGTTGCTCCATCCCTGTATGACTTTATCAGCAACTCTTTATGTGACTTTTTATTCTGGAATCTTAGAACCTAGTTGAAGTGAGAGTGAAGATTGAGGATATATATTGCAAGGCTGTCCTGGTGACTGGGCCACAAAATGTTCACCATTTTATGAGAAGCATTTGAAGAATATAGTTTTATAGCCTCCAAAAGGATTTGCCTTGGAGGACTGTGTAGCAAAAATTACCCATAGTTGGGGTAACCTTGAAGTTGCTGGGGTCAACGGGGGAATGTACACTTTGCTTCTGGTGTGTCCTTATCAATAGAATAGCAGGTCTAATTGAAACCAATTCCAATCTATTCTACGTATGAAGAGAATATGGCAAACTACAATCTAGGACTCAATACTCACAGGCTTTGACCATGCATGTGGCTTACGCAAAACCACATGAGAGAAGAGAGTCAAGCAGTAACAGTGAAAAAGGCTTGGGCTTTTTAACTTCTAAAATTTAGTCTAAAAAGTTTTACTTGGAGATTCCCCAGTACTAGAATAAAGAAAAAAGTACATAAGGTAGAAGCTTAGCAAGAGGACAGTCATGTTCTCGTTATAAGAAGGAGATGTAGGATGTGCCTTGAAGAACATCTCATGAGATCCAATTACCAAGCACTGATAGGAATTTGTATTTCAAATCTATTATTCTGTCTCAGAGCTTCTTTGTTGTTGTTGCTTAGTCATTTTAGTCATGTCTGACTCTGTGACCCCATTTGAGCTTTTCTTGGCAGAGATACTGGAGTGGTTTGCCATTTCCTTCTCCAGCTTATTTTACAGATGAGGAAACTGAGGCAAACAAAGTTAAGTGACTTGCCCAACTAGTAAATGTCTGAGGCCAGATTTGAACTCAGCCTTCCTGATGCACTACCCAGCTCAGAGGTTCTACTTCTTTGATATCATCCATCATGAATTCATCCTTCAAGAACAATTTAGGAAAATTCTTTTGGTTGTGATGGTTAATTTATAATGCTATATCAAGAACCTGCTGGTTGATGGTATCATCAGAGTTCAACAGTCCACATACACTACCTTTAGTGAAAGCAAAGAATGGAAAGATGTGTATAGATGATTAGACTTTGAACAAAAGAACCAAAATGAACACCAAGAAATTAAAATTCCCTGGAACATCTTCTAGGAATCCAGTGATTCTCAGCACTGGATTTATTCAGTGGCTATTACCAAATAAGGAAGATAAGGAGAATTTGCCAGGTGGATTGCATGCCCCAAGGTATCTTGGGAGCCTCTGCTATTTTTCAAAGACTAATGGAGAAAGTAGTTGGATCCATGAGCTACTTGCAAGTATTGTTATACTTTCATGACATTATTATCTTTACAAAAAGCTCTAAAAGATGATATGGAATTCATGTGTTCTTTTAATATTGTTGCCTTTTGCTTATATCTTGCTAAACTTTCCTTGATTTCAGTATTTTACTTTGGAGATTCCTATTGTTCTACTATTCTCTCTCTCAGAGCTTCTTTGAGATTCTCCATCATGTATTCAATTTTCTCCTACTCTGGTGATTATGATTTTTAATTCTGTGTTTAAAATTCTGATTTCTGGCCCAAATTTATTCCTGATTTCTTCTTTTAAAAAATTTAATTCTCTTTTCAACCATTCTGGAGTTTTTTGCTGTTGCTTTATTATCCCTGGGGAATCCACGGTATTCTTGATTTCACTGGCTAATTTTGGTTCAATTTCCTTCATATTATAATACTTGCTCAATATACAGTATTTTCTTTTTTCTCTTTATTAATTTCTTCTGCTTTTATGATCCTCTCTATTAGTTAATCTGCTTATGTGCCAGATTTGTATTCAAGTTTTCTCTCTTTAATTTTCAGTCTTTCAACCTTTTTCTTGTGTTTCCTGCCACTTGCCCCTAGGTTCTCTCATCACTTTATGACCCTTCTTCCTTCCACTCTTGGACATATTTCTCAAGATTGTTCTGCTAGGTATCCCGACTCTACTAAATTTGAAGGATATATGGGTTGGATGGCCCAGGTCTTTGCTGTGAGTAACCAAACCACCTTTGTAAGGAGAGGATTGATCCTAGTTGAGTTTCTAATACTTTCCCCCTTAAGAATCTCTAGCCTGTAGCTCTCACTGTAGTCTTCATTGACTACCCAACCTACGTTTTTCCCTCCCTTCCACCCAAGTCATTGTGTATTGACTTTTGTAGGATCACATCACGTATAGAGGAAATTTAGTTTGAGAAATTCCTAGAGGTCAGAGGGGAGATCTAACCCTGAACCCTGCATTACAAGGTTGGAAACTTGCTTTCAGTCATTCTATCAGACATACTGATTAAATTGGGTATGAGAGCACTGTGTAGAATCTCTAAAGTATTAAAATTCTCCAGTGTTATTTTATGAAGTTTTAGCTTATATGTGGTTCTGTCTTCTTAATTTGTAGATTTAGCTATAATTATATGTGTCCTATAATTCTGTTCTGGATTTGCTGAGTAGCCAAGTAACCAAAGGTGAATGGGGTTGCCTTGATTTGTGAATATCTCTAAATAATGCTATAGCAATACAACAACCATTACCCTGAGACAAATTGAAAAAAAAATTTAAAAAGAAACCCTTAGTCCACCATCTTGCCAGTCACTTGATCTTTGAGCTTTGCTTTGGACACCACATCTTAATTTTTCCATGCAAGATTCTGGCTCATTTAACAAAATATTTTTAAAAGGAGTATAAGCATAAATCACAGTTTCCATAGGAAAACACCTCTGCAGTAAAGCAACTTATGGAACAAATTTATAGCACTGCATTACCCATTAATCTCAATTCTCAATGAGCATTTTCTCCTTTGAAATGGTACTCAAAGTTACATACTTGGGGAACACAATTTGAAGAACATATATAAATACACTAACTTGTGGTCTTTCCAAGTTGTTTTTTATTTCTAAAACTTCAGATGCATTGGTCACAAACTTCAGTTAATTTCATCTTGTCACCATGACCTGTGTCAACTTCCCTCAGGATAAAACAAAAAGGCTAAACAAACTTATGAAAGCAAATTGACCTGTGCTCAGAAAAAAAGCCTTAGATTAATTAATAGCATATAAAAGACATGTGTGTTAAATAATAGGGCATAAAGGAAATGTGTTAATCAGAATTACTAAGCACAGGTGAACTTAAGATAGCAGTAATAGAATAAGGTTTTAAATATTTACAATTTATTCCATCTTCATGGGCTAAGAATTAAACTCAGTTCTGGGCTTTTAGTAACTCAACTTTGTTTGCTCTGGGCAAAATACAATTTCCTGTTTTGAAGAAAAACTTTTAGTAGACTAACAAATAGGCTCATGAAATCTCCTTGGGAATCACTCATGTCATACCAACAATTTTAAATGTAAATTAAGAGCAGTATGGATTGAGTTTCTATTGAAATACCCACAACTTAACCAAGTGCAAAGAAGAAAACAAACATATTGTATTTGGCCTGCTTCTAGAACTTTCAGAAAATTATTCAAACCATTTGAGGCAGACAGATCCTGGTCAATTGCCATCATCCCTTGTCAGCATAGGTTTTGTAGCCTCAGCTAACACAACGTTCTGTTTTTTCTTCTAATTACACAATGAGCATCAGTCTTGCTTCTTACCCAGCCATGAAGACAAAATATTCAAGCTATATTCCACTCTTATTAATTCAGACTAGGTTTGAGGTGGGGGTAGGTCCCTCTGAATTAGTGAAATCTGGCCTCTAATATATTCAGAAAGAAAAATACATTCCTTCAAGCACACATTAAATCAGAACTAACTTCCAATGTGTTGTGTTTCCAATGGAGGGATTGTTGGGCCACCTTTTAATGAATAGGCAAGCATATATATTTGCATGTGCACAACTAATGTGCTTAATTTCTTCAAGAAGAATTTGATTTTCTAAGAGAAGTGGAATAGAGCTCCTCCCTCCTCCCATCTTGTTAGTACTTGTTTCCTGCCAAGGTTTATAATCCAGCTAACAAAAAAGACTGAGGTCCATTGTGCAGCTGTGAATGTCACTCTAGTCCAGCTTGAATCGTCTTACATTTCAAATAAATGAAGTCCAAATTGTTGAGGACTCTCTGTATTAAATGTAGCCATCGCATTGATTTGATTTTTAATAATCTAGATTTTTAAAATAAGCATTATGCTAATATAAGATCCTCCTAGTTGCTGTCTACTCCCCCTAGGTGTATGGTATTCCACTCACTTGGACAGTTATTTAAAGAACTTTTTAGAAATGAAGAAAAGAACTCTCTAACAATATTTTTAAAAGCATGCTGTGGATGTGGAGATCTCTCCACAGATTTTAATCAAATAACCCATAGAATTACATAAAATTGTAAGAGGGGATCCAAGATATTCTCACTCTTCTTTTGCCTTCTAAGTAGACTATTATCAACAAATCAACCTAAGGAGTAAGGTGCCTACCTAAATGGCAAAAAAAAGATATCACATTGATTTTCATAACTAGTTCTAGTATTTTAAATTCCTTAAAATTAGAATCATGGGACTGTAGACTGAAAAGAAATAAGGAACTTTGGGGATTATCAAATTTAATCCCTTTATTTTCCAGATTGAGAAACCGAGATCCAAAGGACTGCAATGACACATCTAGGTCACATGATTAAAAAGTAATGGAACCCAAACCCTCTGATTCCAAATCTATCTCTCTTTATGTTATATTTTTCTTATGTTAAATTGTAAGTCTATATTCAGTCAGAAAATGCATTAATGAGATCCATTAATTGACAATTCAGGTTATAATACAAATTCGTAGAATAGTTTGTCAAGATCCTATTTTGTATGACAGTCTTCGTTTTTAGCTTAACATTGTTATTTTTAAAATAAGTATCTTTAAAATTAATCTTTCCTTCCCACTTCCCTTCTCTACTGTTAAGAATTTAAAAAAAAAACCTTTCAATACATATCTACAGGGCCTGGCAAAGCAACCCCCCCACAATTAGCCATATCCATAAATGGATGTTTATTTCTACATTTTAAGTTCATCACTTCTCTGTCATGAAATGAGTGGCATATTTCATCTTTATTTTTTGGGGTTCATGGTTTATCATTTTGCGATATGGTTCTGAAGTGTTTCAAAACTGTTTTTTTCTACTGTGTAATCGTTGCTCCTAGAATTTGTTTGTGATGTGACTTTTCATATTAAAATCATTTTTCTATTTGGAGCTTATCTTCATGTATGTGGTATGGGGCATTGGTCTAAACCTAATTTCTGCCAGAATCCTGTCCAGTTGTTTGAGCACTATTTTTGTCAAATAATGAATCTTTCCTCCAGTAACTAGTTTCTTTGGTTTTTTGAACACTGTGCTACTGTGTTTGTTTTCTTCTGTATGTTGTATATTTAATCTGTTTCATTGATTTACCTCTTTTAAAAAATATAAAATCTTTTTAATGAAGACTGATTTGTTGTACAGTTTGATATCTGGTACTAATAAACCCAATTGTTTTTTTTTTTTTACTTTTTTCATCATTACACTTGAGGTTCTTGAAATTTTCCCCCTCCATATGAATTCCATTGTTATTTTTCCAGCTGTCTAATATATTATTTTAAGAGTTCTACACAGAAGCAAAGAAAAGATGGACAGCTATCAACACATGTAGTATTTATCATACAGGCTTTCTTTAACTGAAATTTTATTGTTACATATTTTGAATCCTCTGTCATATTCCACTGGGCACATGACATGTTTTTCCCCCTCTCTTACTTTGCATTGAAGTTTATGATATGTTTTTGTTTCTTTTCTGTATTCTGTATTTGTGTTCTGATGTTTGAGTCTAAAATATTTTTTTAAAAGAGTTCATTTGGGATAGCACTGAATAAATAACTTAATTTAGAGTACCATTCTTCCATCTGGTGAATTTTCAAATGAACTGGGTGGCAATCTGGATCAGCTGATCAATAGAGTTTCTCTGAACATGTAGTCAGTGTACCAATGACAAATGAAAACAAAGTTAATTCTGAAGAGATTCTTTACAAAGGTTAATTTATATATTCGTTGTTGTTCAGTCATTTAGCTATCTCCAATTCTTTGTGACCCCATGGACCATAGCACTCCAGTCCCTTCTATCCTCCAGAACTTCTCAAAATCTGTCCAAGTTTATGTTTGTTGTTTCCGTGACACTATCTATCCATCTCATCCTCTGCTGTCCTCTTTTCCTTTTGCCTTCAATCTTTCCCAACATCAGGTTCTTTTCCAATGAGTCTCGTTTTCTCATTATGTGGCCAAAGTATTTAAGCATCAGCTTCAGTATTCGACCTTCCATTACATAGCCTGAATTAATGCCTTTAAGTGTTTACTGATTTGATGTCCTTGATGACTAAGGGATGCTCAAAAGTCTTCCCCAGCACCATAATTCTAAAGTGTCAATTCTGCACCATTCAGCTTTTTTTCAATAGTCTAGCTCTCACAGCCATACAATGCTACTGAAAAAACCACATGTAAAGATTGTTAATAATGAAGCAATATATGCAAGTGAATGTTAATTACATTTACCGTTTACTGTAGCACTTGTAATTAGCCAATAGAAAAATAAATATATAATATTCTTAACTAGCTATTCATTTCAATCAGTTGTTTAGATAGCTAAAGATAAAAATTAATTTCTCTCTCATCAAGAGGGCTTGTAAAATTCTCCAACCATTTTCTATCATATATTTGTATGAGCAAGTATTTTCACTTTATTCTTGTTTTAAATCAAAATACAGAAATAAATCCAATTCAGAACCAGATTTAAGACCTATGTTTGTCTAGTTTTGAGCCAAATATTGCAATCCTTATTTCAAATTAAAGGCCAACATTGAAATATTATGTAAAACATCTTCCAAGTTGCAACTTATTTCATTTAAAATGTTATTTATATTCAGCAAAATTTGAAAAAAAATCCTATAAAGTCTTGCAGATGATGGAATATTTTTTTATTATTGGATTATTTCTTTTAGTTCTTAAAGAATGACGCTCAGAAAATTTTGTAATTATTTTATAATTAGTTTTACAATTTATATTTAGAGACTGCATAATCAGAGATAGAATTTAATTTTATATTTTATAATTATAATCATATAACTTTTAATTTGGAGCTTTTGGAGGCAAAAAGTTATAATTATAGTGATGATATGCACTTAATGAATAAACATATAATAATATTATGAGTGGTATATTAAATTACCCTTGGGGTTCACAACACATTGGTTTTTGTTGAAAAGGGCTCACAGAACCAAAAAGAAATTGGAGAAGCACTGTTCTTGATGTTGTTCCTACTAAACTCCATTGGCAAGGTTCTAGACAGTGGTATCAAACTCAAATAGAAATAAATTAACTACAAAGGACATATGAAGGAAGATCTCTCTGCATCCAGGGAAAGAACTGATAAACAGAAGTATATGGAAAATGGTTTTACATCTACATATTTATGTCTAATGGTAGCCATCTCTAGGGGAGGGGGAGAAGAAAGAGGGAATGAGGGAAAAACTACATGTCAACTTTATTCTATATTTAAAATGGAAAGCAAGTTGTTCATAATAGATTTGCAGTTTCATGTTCAGTCATCTTTTTTTCTATTCTAATATGTTGTGGACATGCTTGTTTTATTTGCTAAGTTCAGAATAAAATAAATAAAACTTTTTAAAAAGAAACATATCTCTGTCTATTTCATATTGACTAGAAAACTACAAACTAACATTATTTACTTTGCATTATATTTTTTATTTTGTTAAATATTTCCCAATCACATTTTAATCTGTTTCAGCAGCACTCAGCTCAAAGTTTGAAATTTCTGTGCTAGGGGACCTTCCACCTCTTAAAGAGCCTTAGAAGGCTATTACTGGGCAACCTTGCTCTGAAGGACATAAGAAGTACTAGAGAAGGAAAAAGAAATCTAGTAAAGGTAAAGCAAAAACAAAAACAGAAAGAGAGGGAGAAAAAAACAACAACAGGTAATTAATATGGAAGAGTATGAAGATCAGGAATTTCAGGCTTCACTGCCCACCTGTGGAAGGACCAAATCCTGAACTATAACAGTCTAGTCCTTGTATTGAATGATACTAAATTACATCACATCTCCCCATGTAAGGGGTGATGCTTAACAAATGTTAACACCATGAACTTCAGAATCACAGTAGAGAAGATGACAATTCTGTCAAAGTCACCAGTTTTCATCCACCTGTCCATCTGCTAGGCTCAAGACAAAGAATTACCGTCTACCATTACCTACTTACTCAATGTTCCCTGGTCCATCAGCCAGGACCTTCCCCTTGGAGTCGAATAAGGGGAAGAACACTAAACATTTTCTCCTTTAAAGGCCTCTGCTGAGGGACTTCGTCCTTTTGACAGGGCTTGGTAGAAAGCAAGGCACTTTCCAATACCCCATCTTTGTTCCCTAAAGCAAAAAATCTCCCAATAATTTCATGTCTTTTTCTCCAAAGCCTTCCCTAGGAAGGAGTTGTCACTTAGCCACTGAGTACTGTACCAGCCAAAATCTGGAGGGGCTATGTCACTCCTAGTCACTTCCATGGCCCATGCCACTGGTCCTTGGTTGTCTCACTGCTGAGTCTAATATATTGCTAATACACCCTTGTGCCCATGCCTGAGCACCATCCCCCTTTGGGAGAACCTGATCATTGTGTGTGCTCTGTGCCTGTTCCTTCTGCAAGAGCTTAGTACTGCTGTGGTTGCTGACATTTTTCTTGGTGCTACCCCTTTGCTGTGGTCAAGCACTGTGTGCTGCCCCTTGGTTCACTGGAAATCTAAATACTATCTATGCCCCATCTGAAAGGAAAGAGTGTTGCTATGGAGTCTGCCATTGAGGTACCTAATGCTGGTGCCCATAGACCAAGGCAACATTGACTCTGGTAAGTCTCCAACACTGATGAGGTCAGTAATGGCAATGATGGATAGCTTGAGGAATTCCAAAGGATTCTAGCCAGCTAGGCCAGTGTCTAGGCTCCTCTTGTTTTTGGACATCTTCTCTGATGCAGAAATTCCTTTTGCTACCAGTCAATCCCAACTGAGAGACCCTAAGTTTTTATTGTGTACCAGGCACTGTGCTATGCACTGGGGAAGTCTCCAATTCTTCCAGGATAGCAAAGGGTTTCCCAGGGACCTCACCAGGGCTGACTCATCCAGGGTCCTTCACAATGGGACAGACAGACTGACATGGGGGGGGGGAGGGAGAGAGAGACAGAGAGAGACAGAGACAGAGACACATAGAGAAAGACAGAGACAGAGAGAGAGAGAGAGAGAGAGAGAGAGAGAGAGAGAGACAAAGAGAGAGAGACAGAGATGCACAGAGAGACAGACGGAGACAGAGACAGAGAGAGATATTAGAGTTTCAGGATTAAAATGGAGGCTGTGGGTTCCCTGTGGGTTCACCAGGTCCTCAGCATATCTATTGGGCTTTCATTTGGCACTTATATCCATATTTTTAATTTTGGGAAGGACTCTGGTGTCCTAGCAAGGCTAAAGCATTGTCCTTTAAAATGCCTCCCCTATTGCCTTGCAGCCAATTCCACCTAATTCTTAATGGCCTTCTAAATAATGATAATAGCTAAAAACTAGTATTTGTATAGAACTTTAAAGTTGGGTAAATATCTTACCTAAATGATCTCATTTGATTGTCACAACAACCCTTTCTGTGAGCATTCAGCAACTAGAGACAAGATGCAAATGTGTTTAAAAACATAAGCTAAAGATGATAAGTGTTCTAGACTGTAATTTGTTGAATGTTTGTTACTTTTTATTTGGGCATGATTGTGATCTCCAGGTGCACCAGCTGTACTAAGCCTTCCTTCCACTCTGGAAAGGAATTTGGAATCAAGAAAGAAAAGTTACTAAGATGTTCAAATTCTTTGACCCAGAGATCCCACTGTTGGACTGAAAGCCTACGGAGTTTAATGATAGAAAGAAAACACTCGTATGTACAAAAATGTCCATAGAAACCTTATTTGTGTAAACGAATATTCTCAAACAAATTTTGTGCCTGATGATTGGGTACTAGTTGAAATTATAATATGTATGATGATTTATGAATGTAATAAAATATGAAAAATTCGGAGAAACATGAGAAGACTTTATGTATTGATGCAATCAAAAGAAGCCTATACACAGTATCTATAAAACCATGTAAATAATGACATTGCTAAAAAAATTCATGGAAAATATAAAAGATAACGTTGATACCCATCTGCCTCAGGGACATGAAGTAAAGTATGACAAGAACTGAAATTCTACCGATCAGAATGGAGCCTTGGATTCCTATTTTGAGAGTGAGCACTGTAACTCTGGGAGACAGTATGAGAGTGAATAGCTTGACATCCTAGAGCTTTCTTTCCCTAGCTGGGGTCTGAACTGATTAAGACAAGAACCTTACAGTTATGTAACTTTTTTTATAAGCTTCTAAATTATTATTTAGAAGCTTATAAAAAAGTTACATAACTGAGATTGGTGGAACCATGTAACATGATGAACCATTAATGAACCACTTACATGTAACCATGTAAATAATGGAGATTGATGAACCATTTAACTTGCAACCATGTATTCCCAGGCAAATAGAGGCATTGGAGATCCAGAAGCAGGGGATTTAGAATGCATGCAACTCAGCACGACTTTGGCCTCTGGAGTGGACTGTCCACTAGGAGGAGAAAGAAGGTGTCCTCTGGGAAGAGTGATGACCCCCTTCCACTCCCAGGAATCTGATTGAAATTCCAGTGGTAGGAGGGGAAAAAAGAGAGTGATCTCCTATTTCTTTTGTTTTTGCTTTTTACCTAAACCTCCAAATTTTGCCAGATAAATATATCTACTGATTATATTATAAAAGTGAAAATGTATATCCTTCCTTCCTGGTAAACTTCAAAAGTTTGAAGTGATATGTGCTATCAGATGAAATCACTCTATTAAACAACATAATTTTGTTTGTTTTCAGGTAAATGTGTGTGTGCGTGTGTGTGTGTGTGTATGTGTGTGTGTGTGTGTGTGTAGGGGGAAGGAAGTGTTTGGAAGGTGTATGTTATATCAAAGCAAAATGTAGCTTTAAAAAAACCTATCCTTATCTCCTGGCTCCAACTCAACAACTAATTTTTGTAGTGATATTATGGTTTTTTTTCTTTTTACCATTTTTTGCCAATCTTTCCTTAAGAATCCTAAATACATTCTTTTATCTCTGAACATCAACAAATAATCAACCATCATTTATTATGGGCTTACTATGTGCCAGGCACTGCGCTAGGCACCAAAGATACAAAAAAAAAAAAAGCGAAACAGGACCTGCTCTTAAGGAGCTTATATTCTATCAAGGAAAAGATACACATATTTATATTTATGTATACACATTCAGATATATGTATACATAAATGCATGTGTGCATATATAATATACATAAGATAAATACGGAATAATTTCAGAGGGTGCAAGTAGTTGGCAGATGAGGAAAGGTTGTATATATGTGGGGTCCAAAATTGT